>JAUPFT010000009.1:49207422-49577422 GCA_036936625.1 Parnassius smintheus behrii | reverse complement strand
AAATGCCATTGCCGCATCTAATGAACAATGAACAATTTAATGCAAATAGGTTAATTGTTTGTACAAAGAAATTCTTTTATAACTTATACTTTTACGGTATTATAATATTAAAATGTTAGTCTTTGGTAACGCCGCACGGGAAAGGTCAAGAGTACTCGGATACCTAGACGTGCATGTATGAAGAAGATAATGAACCTGAAAGAAGCGAAAGAGGTATGTAAGGATCGTGGCACTTGACGATTTGTTCTCTCCGGCTACCCCCTTAGGGATTGTGCGTGAAGATAAGTAAGAAAGTAAAATGTTAGTCTTAGTTTATATGAGTTTAGCTAGAGATGAGCAGCAGCTTCTTCTTGAATAAAAATAACTCAATAAAAATAAAAGCTGCGGTAACCAACCAACCAACCAACAAAAAATCGCAACATCAATCTGTGGGGGGCTGTGTTCAGTAGTGTATACGACGGTCAGTGTAGTCAGTGAAAACCTTAAATAGATTTATTACATTTATTACATTTATTAATATTACCGTGACGCAGGCCTCTAGTCTTGACTAATTTCTGATGATGTTAATGCTGTTAGCCTTTTGGCCTTTAAGCGCCCTCCACATTCGCGCCATGAACACCTGTTAAAGGCGTGAACCGCGAATCTGGATGGCTTTTGCACCCGTTCACGTAGTTCGCGCCTTTTCACGGCTTGTTCCCCGTTCAGTATCGGTATTTTGTGCCACGTCAAAGGGTTTACGATGGGTGCACTTCCCGTGAACGCAAGCGCATCCACACTCGCGTGTGAAATCACTAACGCGCAAGACTCGGTGCCGTGAGGTTGTGCTTATTTGTATTTGTTTACAGAGGACAATGCGTCAAAATGAGCGTCAGTTGGACGAACGAGCAGGAGTTCCACTATCGTTCCTGATCGATGATAGCACTCGGTTAACAAGAGTTCTTGTTGATCGAGTGTTATCATGCGAACCCATTTTATGGGATGCTAAACACAAAGATCATAAAAATAAAATGAAAGTGCATGACGCATGTATGTATACAAATAAAGAAAATAATGAATATTGAAGTGACTGATTTAAAAAAAAGAAAATCTAATGTCCAGTTATAGGAATTATAGGAAAAAGGTATAGGATTCTGAAAGGAAGTCTGGAGCAAGCAGCGACGAAATTTACAAACCCATTTGGTTTTCGTTTGACGCATTCGATGCTTTTCTAGGAGAAAGCGAAAATTGAAAAAAACTAATTTTAAATTTTGTATATACACGTAATTGTAGTGAGCCAAAGGGCATAGCGTCACGGCGATTGCAGATCATACTTCGGCGTCCATTCTCGACGAGCGCGCGAACTAAACTATGAACGATAGCGAATGTAGCGGGATATGTTTTTCGACACGACTTCGCGGCAAAATTACGGCGTGAATTCACGCCGTGAATCACACAGGAGTCTGGAGCCCACATTACAACTTCATAGGTCTCAGTGCTGTAAAAAGTGAATTTAAATCATTCCGCATCGTTACTTGCGTAACGATTACTCTTATGAAAGTGTACAGTGCACGTGGATGAGTTATCTACCGGCCGGCCGAACAGGAGGTGGCGGGCCCCAGCTCTGACGGCTAACTCGTGTCGTTCGATGTTCTGGGTGGTGAGAACTGCCCAGGGATATGGGTGTACGGTGTGTACGCGGTGTGGAGGGGTGTGCGGTGCGTCCGTCTGCGGACTCCTCCTATCAGTGTGTATAATGTGGCACTAGGTGAATGTGTAGAGTCTTTGTGTGACTGACCGGCTATGGCCTTAGCTTCAATGGGTTGGACCACGCTCTCACAGAATACCAGCGTAAAATAGCAGCTTAATACTGCTGTATTTTGTGTGGTGAGTATAGAGATCCAGAGACCTTTTTTTACTGCAAACGAGGTATTCCATCTTAGTACTCGGGGGTGACAACGCATCTACATTTTGATTCTTAATCGAGGATAAATGTATGGGCCACAGCATCCACTTACCATCAGGTGGACCACATCACCTATGTGCTCGTTTGTCATCCTTATTCTATAAAAAAAAGACGTGTGGCACTCGGGGACTGCCGCGGTAAAGCTATTGCATAGCATTTTGTATTAACTTATGCAATTATAATTATTTATTTATTTTATTTATGCAGTATTTCTTTTTCTTTGATATTAATTCAAGTTACATTTTTGAGCGTGGTGACCGATAAGAAAACAATTTTTTTTCTTTTATTAAATAAATAAATAATAAATGCACTTTGTTCATTCATATTCAAAACACTTTATACACAAATTTTACAAGTACAGCTATTCACTGTTGTACATAAATACCTATACACCTATATACTTTCCCATAAACAGCTGCTTATGTATTCGTCCGATTTCGGAGCAGCTCGTCTCGATTCGTGCGAGCTTCGTAGAGTCGTACAATACGTCTAGCTGCACGTACACAAACACCGTGTCGAAGACTGCCGAAAAGAAACGACGTTAGACAATGCACGGCCTTCAAGCCACACCTCCGTGCCCGTCGGAGTGGGGAGCGTGAGGTTTTTTCGTTACGGAATACATTTCTGGATTCGGTCCCCGCGCTCAAGGCCCGCGATAGAAGCTATGCAATAGCTTAAAAGGATTATGGAAGAACCGTGGTAGACACATAAGCATTAAAATATTGACTACCCCTGAGTGAAATTATTTGCGATATTTTAATAACGCCCGCCGCCAAGTCAATGAACTTTCATTTTCTAAGTTAAGCGAAGCAACTTATTATTAATACTTTCAGTACAACTAAGTAATAAAAGAAAGGTGGCAGTAGTCGAATGATTGGGTTCGAACCCACAGTTAATAATACTGCAGCTACTCTTTAGTAAGCTACTGACTATCTAGTATCTAGTATATAGATGTTAGTGCTGTTAGTCTATGCGACTCTTACAGCTACATCTGTCTCAGGGCTAATTAAAAAAGGGAAAGGCAATGAGGTGAGGATGATGATGAAATGGTTTATGATTTGATATTGTTACGAATCATCATGTCGCCTTTTTAGGCGTTTTTCTTTGAGCTATCTAATCGCAGTCCGAGGGGGGGAGTGCGAATCCCCGTCTGTGACTGCTCAGCTCGTGTCGGTCGTAGAGCTACTAACCGCCAGGGGTCATTATAATTATCATTTATTTAAAAAAATAATGATTGCACTTGTTACGTTTCAAATTTGTAGTAATCAACCTCATATGTACATATTCATTACACTAGGTATATTAAATTTCTATCCTATTATATTTAATTTATTTCGGATCAATTATCCGTATTTGTTAAAAATTTTATAGTACTGCGAATAACATCACCGAGAAAGTCCGGTCCTGTTACTAAATGCTCTGGTAGAAGATACGTATCGGGTGGCAAAAGATCTCAACTGAACTTCCCAACTGAATTTGGAAACGTGGAGTACAAAGTACTACTAGAACAGTTTAGTATATATTTTGTCACAAAAATATATTCATTTTCGGAGAGATACAAGTTTTATCGAACGGAGCAACTGATGAGAATTTGGCGTAGTCTGTCTCAGTACTGCAGCTTCACTTTTTGCTGCTAAACAGCTGTGTTCTTAGTAATGTCTTTTGATTGAGAGGTCTGCAGCTGTCTCATAGCTGCAGCACGAATGGCTTGGCTCGATCGTTAAAGGACCAAGATTTCCAGCTTTTAATTGCAGCATAATGTGCTTGTGTTTCTTATTGTGGGAAACGATTAGGAAAGACCTTTGATATTAGCACAGTTTTGAAGAAAGACCTTTGATATTAGCACAGTCTAATCTTTGAACTGTGATATTATTAATATATATTCCGTCTGTGGTAAGGTTAACAAATGACAAAAATTTGCCTAAAAAGTCAGGAATTGTGACACAGGAAGTGTGATTTTCAAAGAGAACGAATAATATTATATTTAACCCACTTAAAAAAGCAGGAGGTACTCAATTCGACTGTATTTTTATGTGTCCTACCTCAGAACTTTTTTCTAGGTAAACCGACTTTAATGATTCCTCTTTTATTTGAATCTCATGTGGTCCCATATAAACTTGATTAATATCTAACTCGTAGTTTTTGAGTTATCCTTAATAATGCGTAATTAATCAAAACGAAACCACGTTGGTGATGTTCTGATTTTATTTATAATGAAGTCGGTTGTACAAAACCTTTAATTTTAAAATTTAAAAGGAACACATCCCAAATGTTCAATTAGTGTGATAATTTTAAATGTCAGGAAACTTTTTAATTTATGAGGCAGCAGGAAATTAAATTTTTGGGCAAACCCAACCCTAATCTGAGGGCTACTCAGGGTGACAAGGCATCTTCATTTTAATTCAAGATGACAGATTCAGGTGTATAAGCACCATAGATATAATAATATTTCTATGCTAAGCACCATTAGCTGTACCGTGACTGTGAGCTTATTAGACGGTGAATTAACATAAGAGAATTGATTTTAAATCAAGTAAAATTTGTTTTCATTATTTGAACTCTAATTATCCCAAAAGTTTTACTGGCGTGGAATACTACCATAAGTGCTTCACTGATCCATATACAGCATTTAATTAAACGTACATTTGGCAAAATCTTCAACAGTTAAACAATTATAGCTTAAAAAGCAAAGTCATAAATACGTGACAACTACAAATTATACCATCTATGGAAAGATTTAAAATGTGTTATCGCAAAAATCAGAATGTTTCAGCAAAAAAAAATATTATAACAGTTTTTTTTCTATGGACAATTGAATAACGCTAAACCCTTTTCAGCCGTTTATCGGCGGTGTAAAAAAATCTCAACTTCGTCCAGTGGGAAATAGCAAAAATACAATACAGCGGTACAACCAGAGTCCGCTTATACGGTGAACAAGAGCTAGCTGAGTTTTTATCACTATAGTTAAATTGCCGTTACTCGTTACCGTTACCGGGGAGTTCCGTTCCTGAGTTCATAATACCCTACCCTCTACGGCACGGAGGTCGGTTTGACGGGAGAAGGACCACGCTCTCACAGAATATCCGCTCGAAATAGCAGCTTAATGCTGCTGTGTTTCGTATATTGAGTGTAAAGAACCGAAGACCTTTTTCATTAGAGACACGGCATTCCATCTTAGTCTTCAGAGGTGATCTCTACGCATCTTCATATTGGTTCTTAAGAGGATACCTTTAAAATGAATCGGAGTTTTGGGACGTGGCTTATTCCTTTGTCGTGAATTCCTAGGTGAAGCTAACGGACGACTGCGGGAGTGTCAAAATGAAAGTGATGCAATGACTTCATAGTACGTAAATTTTGAGATAGCCATACCGAGTAAGCGCTCGGAAAAAAACTAAGTAAGCGCCTAACAACATTTTTATTTATTTTAACAAAACTTCGTTATGGATTAAAAAACTGGTTTAAATTAAAATATGGTAAATAGAAAAACCACCAAATTTTCGAGGTATCACCTTAATCAAGGATAGCAGTAAATCATTCATCATTAACTTCCCCTAAAATTATTTTTATTTGAATTTTTAATCATCTTATAAACAAAAATTAATATTTGTTTGTTCCTCGTATTATTATATGTATATAATGTATATATATGCGCTGCCATATCGTTCATCAGATTGCGGTAAAATTTTGTCAACTTATTGCTTTCACTTCAGCGAAGGATTTTTTTTATTACGTGCGAGCAGCTGTGCAGGTCTAGGGAAAGAGACTAGTACCACTGCGACCTAAAAGATCTATTGTGTTCACTGCTAAGCCCTATGTCTTCAATGAATAGAAGGAGTTGCTTAACCGTGAGCAATTTCGCTTCTTCGGGGCGGAGTACACATAGTTTCTCAGCTGAGTGTTACATTTGCGCATTAAGGTCCGCGAAGGTACTGAAGACTGTAATAGAATCCAGTTTATATAAAAATAACAAATGAACTAACAATCTTTTGGTAAGTGGCCACAGCAGTCCCTGAACACCTTCAGCCAATTTAAAACAAATGAGGCTACATATGCATTGTCACCTCTGCGGCCTAATATGAAATATCACCCCATTTATTTCGCCTCACAGATGGTACTTATACTAGCTCTTTAAACCCTTCAAACTGTAACAGTCATAAGTGTCATAAAAATTACAGATTATACACGTCCTACTTCTTAACGAAACAGGTACCTTCTCACTTTTGAGAGGGTTTGAGGGCAAGGAAATGTCCACTGCGCTGGCCCAAAGCGTGCTGTCGAACCTCACATGTCTTCGAAATATGTGTCTATCTAGTGTTTGTAGTGGTGTGACTGCTGATCATGAGTTCCTGAGTTCGAATCCCGGGACGAGTCAAAAAATTAATTATTGAGTTTTTTCGAAAATTCTCAGTAGCTGCCTGGAGTCAGGAAGTTGGCGGTGTCTCACCCCCGTGCTTCGGAAAGCTTGGTCCGGCGCCTGACCTCTCTCCGGTCGTGGCGGTTTACCGTCCCATCGAATTATGAGAGTGAGCGAATAGAGAGTGCACCTGTGCTTGCACATACACTTGGCCACTATAATCCTATCCTATGTCGATGGTTAGTCTCCGTTGAGGCGGGGCGCCGTGACCAAAATTAGGTCTGGAGGTCATTATTATTATTATTATTGATTCCTCAGACATTCAGCTTTGCTAAGGATATTTAACTTCACCGCAGAACACATAGTAAATCAGCACTTAAAATTGCAATTAACAATTTCGCTAGCGCGCTGAGCTGAGCTACCACGGCTTGGCACGAGTATCAGAAACTTACCACATGCTCATTTGTTTTTAACGTGGTAGAGCAACGCTGCAACTATGTTATGGTTGTAGTACGAATGATACGGCTCGACCGCGGCAGGACCACGCTTTCACAGAATACCAGCGTGAAATAGCCGTCTAATGCTGCTGTATTTCGTATGGTGAGGTTAGAGTACCAGAGGACCTTTTTACTGGAGACGAGGCATTCCATCTTAGTCCTCAGGGGTGACGAGGATAAATGTAGATGTCTATGGGCCACAGCATCCACTTACCATCAGGTGAACTGTGTGCTCGTTTGTCATCCTTATTATATAAAAAATGTTCGATGGCGAAGTAATTGCACCTTGATGCAATCTGCATGTCCGCACGCGACCGCGACCGAAAGACCGCGACGGACTTAGTGCTCAATAACTCTTCTAAATGACATCAGTGAGCGAGCTTACGCTATGAATTTATAGCTATTCGTATTCATATATAGAATAAAAGTGAATAACGAGTACACAGGTCACCTGATTGTATATGTATGATGTGGCCTCTACGAGTAGACACTCGATTAAGAATCAAAATGCAAGTGCATAGTCATCAGAGTCTAGGGCTATGATCATAAAGGTTAAGATGGCTCGATCACAGTAAAAAGGGTTTCCAGTTCTTTACACTCACCATACGAAACACAGCAGCAACGCAGCAGCGCATTCTTCTCCCGTTCGAGCCGGCCTATTCGTGCTCTAATATATAAATATATAATGTAGCTACAGCATGGTTCAGCCCGTTTAACATAAATTACACTTAATATCTATAAAAATAAGAATGCTAACTACCTAAAGTAGACTTTAATTTTTTTCACATTTTTTAACTATTTTATTTATCCAACTATACAACAACAACTGTTATTTTTAATTTGGTTATGTAGTACTGTATTCTATAAATTAGTTTTATTTTAAATTGAAATATCGGTGTCCCCAAATTGACATGAAGTAATGAAAACAAGCCTATAAAAAATGTAAGAATGAAATAACCTAACTAAGTTTGTCGTAACTGTGACAATGAAACTCGCGAATTTTCCCAAGTGAATATTTTTAAATGCACAATGCTCTGGTTCCACGGCCTTGTTAAAATGACGGTTTACGTTGTGGTGTTTGGAAAAGCGGGTAGCGTTTTCGGGTACACTATGAGGTCGTTTGTCACTCTTATTTCATAAAATGTCAGAATATCGATCATGCCATATGATAGCGGCGTAAAGGTCTATCTAGTACTACATCCCTCCCATTTTTTGGGTATTATAAAAGAGTCGTTTACGGGAAGGATCCGAAAACACTTATAATCTTCGATGTCATACATTGTTCCCATAATCAGCTTAAACGGATTATGGGTAGCAATGTCTTTGGTGTAAAACTGTTATGGTGATCACCAATCGCATGAGAACTGAAATACGAGATAGGTATTTCCAATACGAAGCAATCACTTCAAAAAAACCTGCGGTTGCCGTACTGTCGCTCGTCAGCCGTGCGTAACTATGCCAAAATCCATCTTATGAGGCAATCTCTGGGGGAGCTCTATGTTAAGTACTTAACATAGAGCTCCCCCAGAGATTGCCTCATAAGATGGATTTTTTATAAGATGTACAATGTTGATGAAGAACAGATAAAGTGAGGATTTATATAACTGTTCTTTTGGACTGAACTTATAACGTTGTTGAAGAGCTTTTTTAATCGAGTGATTTCACAATATTTTTTGTAATTTTGACTTGTAGAAAGTATATATAGTACGTTATGGTAATATGGTCATCCAGTTAACTCAAATTATATATATAACTCAACAAGGCTGTAGTTGAGTTATAACTATATAACTCAACTACAGCCTTGTTTGCATAGATGGCTCTGTGATACGATAGCTCTCCGTCGGTCAATCAAATAATGAAGGGTGAAAAGTACGATGCTTTATTAACGCCATTTTGACAGCTGATATTATAGCAAATATTTTAGTTGATTTTGGTAAGGTGTAGTGTAGGTAGTTTTTTAATTAGATTTTTCGAAGTGTTATTAATTATTGCCAAAGCTTGTTTGCAT
Organism: Parnassius smintheus behrii; assembly: GCA_036936625.1. Taxonomy (NCBI): domain Eukaryota; kingdom Metazoa; phylum Arthropoda; class Insecta; order Lepidoptera; family Papilionidae; genus Parnassius; species Parnassius smintheus. The sequence goes on along the minus strand of JAUPFT010000009.1, from coordinate 49,568,621 downwards.
TTTTTTTCTTAATATATAAGTTATAGCATACTTTGTGACTAGTACATACATTGGTTATAATAGACTTTGTGTTTTTGTATGTCCTACTCCTAATTTTTGTTTTATAGGCAACAAAGCTTAAGGTGGTCATATTACCCTCACGTTTCTCATTAATTATTCTCGTAATGTTTGAGAGAAATATATAATTAATTTCATAGTTAAAAAATCTAAAATATTTTTTATCCGCTTGAGCTCATAACTTATATGCCGGATTAATTACCGTCGCGTCAGTTTTAATGCAGAGTTGTCAAATTTAGCGCAATCACCGCTATTTGCCGGTGTACGAAATATCAACCTGCATGAATTGTCGCATTGAATAAATACTAAATCTTTTTTCAAAAATGCGTGACATGTAATAATTAACAATGTGAATGTCCTCCAATATATAGTATAAGTGTTTTGAAATGCAGAACGACTTCGGCGACGTTGGCTCCATGACGCAGTGGCATAGTAATGAGTGACAGCGCTGAGGACTGCGGATTCGAATCCTGCACGGAGCAAGTAATTTGTATTGCCTATGAGTAACTGTTAGAAAAAATTAGAAAACAGGACTGTTTTTGGACTTAACTTTAAGACATACGCAAACGAATAGTCTACGTGTTCAAATGATCTTTTCAACTCACCGAACGATATTGTGTGGTGAATAAGGTACAATGCCTCGTTACTACAAAAAAGGTCTACCGTTATCTACATATCCACACGAAACACAGAAGTATTATTTTGCAGTTTGACACTAGTATTCTCTGTGTTTTTAGTTCTATACCGGTCAAGTCGAACGATGCATTTGTTCTGCAGCATACCTGCAGCGTGACTACCACGTAATAGTACATAACCTGGTAGTAAACCGGGTATTTTGACTACTATACACTGTCAAGTCTTTGGTTTAAGTTATATTTTAAGATTCTTCAATATTAACATGACAATAGACTTGCTAGCATTGAGTCTTTACTTTTTTCTTACATCCCCGTGTTAACGCAAAAACTGCAAACAATGGAACCCCTCATACAAATCCTCTACAACTCTATCAAAATCCAACTGTAATACGTCGCATTATAGTTTAAAGTACCATAATATAATATCAAAACCTTACGTTAACAATGCTCGAACCAGGAAAGTTTTACTCTTTAATTGCAAATCGCGTGCCAGAAGTCTGTATTGATATTTCCGTGACAGTTCCGTTCCGTATTTTAGTACCTAGCCATTTAATGTAACGTTGCTATTAGAAACGTGCTGCAGAAGAAACTTAATGGTTCATAGAAAAAATGTAACTGGTTGCATCATTTCGTTATAGCAACGATAACGCCCATCTCTAATTCGGGCCGTGGAGAAGAGGTATGGTCGACAAAATTAGCCCTGCTTATGATGACGAGCAGAGGGTAATTTAATTCACACTGCATAATTTACTATAGGTATAGGTTCAGGTGAAAAGGTGTGAAAACCCAGTTTCACATATCCAAGTTTGAGCGGTCACTCACCACCAGGCGGTGTTTTAACCTGCTTGTCACTCTTCTTTTTTAAGAAATGTTTGTCTTTTTGTACTTAATTGTCAAACATAATGTTCAAACACCAATCGCAGAATACCAGCGTCAAATAATAGCTTAATACTGCTGTGTTTCGTATCAATTGTAGAGTACCGGAGACCCTTTTTACTGGAAACGAGGCATTCCATCTTATTCCTCACGGATGACAACGCATCTGCATTTTGATTCGTAATTGAGGATATATGTAGATGTCTGTGGGCCACAGCAACCACTTACCATCAGGTGGACTGTATGCTCGTTTGTCGCCTTATCCTAAAAAAAAGGACCGTGCTTTGCGGCGTTCCTTGGAGGAGGTCTATGTTCAGCAGTGGACTTGTAAAGGGCTGTAATAATGATGATGATGATGATGAATGAGATGATTATTTGACTATAAAAATATGACATCGTTACACTGTATTCTCATTCAAGTCATACAAACTTAATGACGGTTATTTCATCTGTGCACATTAATTTCAAATACGCAATTATTTTTTTTATTTGAGATAGTTTTTTTCTTACTTAAATTATAAAACTTTTAGAGTTTCCTCCTTCAGTTAATCAGTAGTATCCCAATGGTCAAGTGTATGAAGCTGCGGATTTAAAGCAGAGTAGTTCTTTCATCTCGAGGGAAGGCTTGAGGATAAAGAGCAAAATTTTACTTTAAAAAAACTAATTTTTCATGTCTTGACTCCCATAACACTTCCCCTAGTTACGTGCCTGAGGGTATGGACCGCGAAATTAAAATTATGAGTCCGATTTAGCCATTTGATTGTATCTGATGTGAACTGTTCCTAACACGAGCTTTATAAGCTTTCCGGATGTTTTAACTGGAATATTAGTAAAGTTAATAGTTTGCTAGTATTTTATAAAAGAAATCATCATCATCGTCATCATCGTCTGGACATAGGTCTCTCTTAGTCCGATCTTCGGCTTCACGCAAGTTGCTGCCAGCCGCCTTATGCAGATCGTCGCTCCATCTAGCCAGGGGGCATCCAACACTACGTTTACCTAAATGCGGTCTCCGCTCTATGACACTACTACTCTGTGACCAGCCCATTGCCTCTTCAGCCTGTAAATATGAAATGCTACGTCGCTGACCTTGGTTCTCCGACGGATTTCTTCGATACGAATATTATCCACCAGAGAAACTTATCATAGCAACCGAGCATAGTTCTTTCTAAGAAATCCGTATTATTAAAATGTATTACTTTTTTACCGTGTAGTGTCGGTGTAATGAAATCCAGTATAAAACATTTAATAGCCGTATTAAAAGCGTATAACATTGTCGCAGCGCCTTTCTTCTAACATCCATAAAATAAAAATTGCGGTTGCCAACGCACCTGCTAGGCATAGAACAATGAGTTTACGAGAATAAAGATATCACAGACCACAAATACCCCTCCCCCTCCCCATAATCTGTGAGGTGGCCTATATTCAGTAGTAGACTTTTATAGGCTATAACTATCATGATGACTTTTTTATGAAAATGAAGTGACAATCGAACTTATAGTCCTCTTAGGGTTGCCACCTTTTTTGAACAAATATAGTATTTTTCCCAAAAAATATGCAAAAATATAGTACTTTTGAGAAGTTCAAAAGAAAAGTACACATTTATTTTTAACCTATGTTATTTTCATATATATTTGTTATTGCTCTTTGCTTTGATTTTCAATACACCTTACCTTCTACATTACCTTTGACATAATTATAGGAGTCTGAGCAATTTAGATACATATTAAAATAAATTAACAATTTATTTTAAATTAAATTAATACATGCTCTTTTCTTTCTTCTTTAAATTTTACATTCATGATAGAAAAAAAATTATCCGTAAAACTTACTTGTTCCAGACTTCCAATCACAGTTAATGTAAAAAAGCGCGACAGTTGAATTAGGGATAAAAATTTAGTACTTTTCGAGCTATATTATTTTTCTATAATATATGGTAGAATTGACTGAAATATAGTACGATAATCTATATTACAGTACTGTTGGCAACCCTAAGTCCACCCGATGGTAAATTAATCACTTCCATTCATTATCATCATCATTATAGCCCTTCACAAGTTAACTGCTGAACGTAGATCTCCTCCAAGGAATGCTTAGTGGCACGGTCTTATTATATACATTAAAGTTACAGCTTAAATACGTCCCACTGCTGGGCACAGACCTCAAAATTTATATGAGGGCTGCATGTTGGCTGACTTCATGGGTTCGAAATATTTTTTCTTATTTCTCAGACATGCAGGTTTCCTCACGGTGTTTTCCTTCACCGCCGAACACGGTAAAACAGCACTTAAGAATGCAATTAACAATTTCATTGGCGCCGGCGGGGATCAAACCCGGGTTGCTCACGTGCTGTGAAATTTGCAGCGAGCGCTTAGCCTCTGAGCTAACATAGCTTCCAGAATTACTTACATTACTTTTTTTATAGAATAGGGGTGAGAAACGAGCAACAGTCCACCTGATAGTAAATGGATGCTGTGGCACATAGACATCTACATTTATCTTCGATTAAGAATCAAAACGCAAATGCGTTGTCTCTCCTGAGGACTAAGATAAAAAAGTTTCCAGTAAAAAAGGATCTCCGGATCTCTACACTCACCATACAAAGTACAGCAGTATTAAGCCGCTATTTTACGCTGATATTCTGTGAGAGTGTGGTGGTTGCACCGTGGCTTTACCACGTATGACGGTTATTTATTTACTTTTACTTACGATTATTTATTTTAACGAGTTCTCAGACTCGTATTGTGCCTAGGAGTTCGCCCTTATTTATCTTTACTGTCAAGTCGCAGAGCAGGCACAGTACACGGTACACTCAGTTCCGTTCTAAAGGGCATTTTGTCTTAGTCCGCGGTGGAAACAACGAATTTGTAACCTTCTTTATTTGGTTGCATGGATTGTAAATTCACCTCATCATCGTAATCATCATTATAGTTCTTTACATTTTCACACAATGCCATGAAGCGGTGCAGAGGAAACTGCATCCAAATTTGCTTACCACTTCAATTTTACATAAAAAGCAACTACTGTACATCGGCCTCTTCCGTCGTGTCGACAGTTTTTAGCCAAATTAATTTAAATCGTTTTGCGTTATTACCTACTATACTAACAACATGTATTACAGATAGTTTTGCCATGTCGGAACACCAAAATATGTGGACAAATTTTGAAAAGTCGGAATTTTGGAGTTGTTTTCGAGAGGAATAAATATCAAAAATAAAAAGTTTAATTTTTAATTAAGAGGCTACAAAAAGTAATTTAAAGAAAACTAATTTAGGTAAACTTAATTTTTAGGTTGCCATATGTATTTGGCATTGGACTTTACTAACGTCCACCAATTTAAATCCTTTAGTAGTATTTAGAATTTTTTTTTAAATTCAAACTACATATTTACTTTTAAGTTCAGTTTAATTACTATCTCAGCTTTTATTAAATCAAAGGCCATACGTTAACTTTCCATGGAGTTGTTTGTCTGGAGATTTTGAGTTTTGTCGCGAGTCTGGAGATCACTTAAACTGTCGGGAGAATCCAGACGAATCCCTTCTTTCCCGGCAACCCAAATTACAGAACGCTATAACAGTTTACAGAAACCCTTAACAGTTTACAGAAACTTATTACCACCATAAGCACTACTATTAGCAAACGGTAGACCTACTGTGAGATCACATAGTAAATTCGAATTGCTCAGTAAATACGTCTTGAATCAATACGATTGATCCTCATTTCTCGATACAGACGCCATAAAACAATCGAACTGCGAAAGCTCTTGAAGCGCGTTGCCAAGTTCAATACCAAGCAGCGGGCGGCTGGCTCTGGCTTTAGCCGCACAGTGTACGTCGCACGCGCACTCTGTCAACACGTGCTGCGATCTGACAGAACGATCGAAACTTAATCGATCGTATTCGCGCCCTTCGTGCTTTTCATTCAGTTCACTCCGCTGTGAAAAGCCTTCGTTATCGTGTGTGGTATTTTTCTTTAGGTTGTTTGTGATATGTGAAAACAAAAGACGTAAGTGCTGTGACATGTGTTAATGTTTTTTTTTTGTGTAAGTTGTTGAGTAACTGGCAGGCTATGTTTTTAGGTATGTTACATTATTTGCATTATTTTTAATTTTTGCGCCAATTTTTATTTTTTACTTTTTCCGTCAATGTTAGACCTTTAAGCCATGTATATGTAATTAAAAATAAATGAATCCCTTCCGTCAAATACACAATCAGAAATAGAACGCCGTATTTTAATTAAACTTAACGCCGGGCAATGAAACACAAGTTACAGAAATTTGTCGGTTAACGCTATGGGAATTTAAATGAGCTACGACTAGACAGTTTCAAGAGCAAAATAGCTATAAATCAAGCCAAGGTGCACAAGCAACCGCCCCACGCTGAAAAGTTGATGACTTCGTACTGGGGGCGATTTACACGACACGAGCTATAAGCGACAGGCGGTTAAAACATTAATTTCGTTAATTTTAAATATCATATTGATTGAAACAGAAAGAGAAAAAAAAACCTTTTTATGCAATATAGATAATAAATAATACTTATTGAAGGTCGCTTTTTTGTTTAATTACTACTGGTTCGAAAAAAAACCTCTGTCCTGGGAAGAACTAGCAAGACGTTTATCTTGCTAGTTCTTGTGACTTTTAAAAAAGAAACAACTGACAATCATGTATTTTACACAATTAACAACATAAACATAGGTATTAGAAATAGGTTGGTAGTGATCATCACTTTTCCAGGGTTATTACCATCCATAAACTCCTTAATATTATAATAACGCTTTTTATACAAACTTAGCTTAATAGAGTTTTTAAAATTTGTGTAGGTCAAATTTTGTATATTTTCTGGGATTTTATTGTAAAAGCGATGTATACCATCGCCGTAAGAATGAATTACTGACTCGAGTAACTGGTACTTAAAGCTTGTACGATTCTGTTCATAGCATTTACAGAATGAATGGCAGTTATTTTTGAAGTACTACCTTTATTTTGTATATGTACATTACATTTTCATAAATATATTGAGGGGCAAAAGTTAATATATTATTCATTTCCTTAAATTTTTGTCTAAGCGACTCCTTTTTTTTAAGGTTTTGAATCATAGATTGCTCTAATGGCGCCCATCTGTAAAACAAACATAATATTACATATAAACAAATATACTACTCAGTATCGGTCGCGAGTCAACACAGCAAAATGTCATACGACATTATGCTATGGAAATAGCTAAAGTAAACTAGTCTAGCTGTTTCAACACTGGCAGTACTTCTAATCTTTTTTACAGCATATGCTGCAGAACTAAGTCTGCTAGCTAATTCTGATATATGTGAGCCCCAAGAAAAATCATGGTATCGACAATAGGCTTAACAATTATTAATGTTATTTAGCAACATTTTAACAAATTTCTGAAAATCTTAAGAATATTGGTGTATAATAAGACATTAGGCCTATTGTTTAGCACCTGAGTTAAATTGCCAGCATCTTTATCAAAATTGAGTAAACTACGCACTTCTAACACTTTAATTTTGGGTGTAATTTCTTTGGTTTTTTTGTAACCGTTAATGTAACCACCACATATCTTCTTTTGATAATCAGCTAAATTGGCTGCCTATCCGTCAGCGCCGAAATGTTAGAACACTCTGCACACTCTTCACAATTCTGAACGATCAATGTGCTCCCGAGTATCTGAAATACAAATTTCAATACCTGGGAGATTCTCAAGATTGTTCTCTCCATTCTTCGGCCAATTTTAAGTTGCTAACTTCTTTACACCGTACTGGTAACTTATTTCTCTAACGGCCATCAGACTCTGGAACGACGTCCCTCTTGACATTAAAAAAGCTTCCCACAAGTTTGTTTTAAAAATCAAGTCCGTAAATATGTAAAAAAATCGTTGCAAGCTTGAACTAACATAGATCTTATAATCATACGTATTTCACTTTTTTCTGACATAGATTACGTATATATATACTAGCTTACCAGGCACAGAGAATTTTTTTTTAATATTTTTTAATTATATAATAAGCAATCAATTATATTTTTCTATTATGCTTGTAACTTAGACCGCACGACTTCAATGGTTTTAAGTTTGTACGGCTTAATGACACAGTAATGTTTCCTTTGACAAATCATCAACACCTCTAAACATTACTATTATACTATTCACTAAAGCAGTTATATTTCCAACAACGAGGCTACTAGTATATAAATAAATAAACTATTTCTTACTACTTATTAATACTTTCATAATATTCAGTGAACTACAACTTGAATAACATGCCCAAAAAATCTTCTCTTGCTCGTCCTCCTCCTGTACCAATCTGAACACGTCGACACACAAAATTTGAAAAGATTTCAGGAACTTTTTTCTTTTAAAACATTACCGTTACGTTAGGTTGCGTTACAAAAATTTGACGCAGAATGAGCTTACAGTATCTTGAAGTATTGCAGCTGCAAACTTAAGCACACCGCTTGAGTTTAGATTTAATTTTATTAACTATAGGACCCCAAGCAGATGGTAGTACCCATCCATCTTCTCTTTGAAACTAGGATGTTTTTTAAAATGAATAGCCTCGCGTATTTTATACGTGGTAGAGCCATGCTGCAGTTATATTAGACGTATATTTGTAGCACGAATGGGTCGGCTCGACCGGGGAAGGACCACGCTCTCACAGAATACCAGCGTGAAATAGTAGCTTCGTGTTGCTTTATTTCAGCACAGCAGAATTAAACTGCTATTTCACGCTGGTATTCTGTGAGAGTGTGGTCTTCCCCGTCGAGCCGACCCATTCGTGCTACAACTATACTTCTAATATAACTGCGGCATGGCTCTACCACGTATTAATTTTTTTTTTATAATTTATCACTACTTACTTTTACACATTAAGCAACACATGAATTTCTTTTCAACTTTATTCTTATGCCTGATGTTCTCCTTCTCAAAAGGAAACCTTGCTACAACTCTAGGATTTTCTCCCGTATAATAGAGGACCTTTTTATATAAACACTGCATGTAGACACACAAACCCTGAATTGTTTTAATAAGAGTTTTAAACGAGCACACAGTGCACCTGACGATAAGTGGATGCTGTGGCCCACAGACATTTACATTTATGCTCAATTGATAATATAAATGCAGATGCGTCATCGGCCCTGAGGACTATGATGGATGGTTCCAGTCACAAGAGTCTCTGGTTCTCTACACTAAGCGCACGAAACACAATAACATTAAGCTATTCTTTTTTCTTTCTCCGTAGTTCGGACCAAAAATTAATATTCAAAAACTGAAGGTAGCACGGCTAACTATGACATGGGGACGTCAAACATCTCAGTCCCCCCCGTGACCATGGGCGCTGTAAAGCACGGAAAATAAAAATAAGTTAATTATACCCGATAAAATCCGTATAAATAGTTGCATTCAACAATAAGCTGCTATATGACAATATTCTGTGAGAGCGTGGTTCTTCCCCGGTCGAGACGACCCATTCGTAATACAACCATAATATAGCTGTAGCGTGGTTCATCACGTTCCAATTATAAAATATTTGTAGACCATACAAATACATGTTCAGCGCGAGATTCGAACCCGCAACCCTGCAGTGCCACAGCCAAAGCTTGTAGTATAACGACTACTCTAACGGGTCGCTAACGAGTCGTCTATTTCTTTGAATAGTTATTAAGAAGCGATAAGCCCAACAATATTTTCAAAAGTTCTATCTTCGTTTCAACTCGTATGGCACAAACACTAGACAATATTATGCAACTGATAAAGAAAGCAATAAATTAAACAACAAATTAATAAAATTAGTTTTACAAATAATCAAATTGCAAACACCATATCCAACGTAAAAAACAGGACAGGAACATACTCACTTTATTTACATTTTCTTTTATAAGTTTACCGTCGACAAAACCAAAAGACCTGATTTATCTCGCTGGTGATGCCCCTAAAGCAAATTGGGTTTGAGTCCCGTTGAGCAGACACTATATGTAAGATGAATTTCAACATGTGTAGGTTATTTTAATATTAAACTATGTATCAATGAAAGATATACTACTTTCTACACCTACTGTTGACTAAATCCACGGATGGTTCAAGAGAAATTTAGGCGAGCAATACCACAACTTAAGATTGGGATGCAATTATGCGTGTCGCGTGTTCCAATTCCTGCACTTATTATATTATAAGTATTTGTATTATTTAAACATAATTTTTCCGGGTCATGATGTTTATTTACTAATAGTCGTAATTAAAAAACCACAGCAAATTACCTTTTATCCTAATAACGGAATATTAATTGTGTGAAATCCGGACGGTCCGATACTGCACCGGCTTTCTGGTGACTCTATTGCAAACAGAAGACTTCACCGCATGTGTCTAACCAGTGCAGTGACCAGATGGCCAAACGAAATCAATTAAAGAAACCAGATTTCACACCGTGGCCAACGCTGATGGTATGATAATTTCTGTAATGGCGGAAGACTATGTGATTAATTTTACGGTTAAATGACTGACGTAGAGTTCAATCTCTAAATTGCTATCGTTTTGGAAGTGTATATTTTCATTGGAAAGTGTTTTGAAATCATGGGAGTCCGTACTTGAGAATAGGTTTGAAAATATCTATATATATACATACATATATATATATATATATATATACATATATATACATACATATATATATATATATATATATATATATATATATATATATATATATATATATATATATATATATATATATACAAATTGAAAAGTTTGTCTGTACTGTGCGCACTGTACCTTATATTGAGATGGGAGGGTCGTTTGTGTGCTATTAAGACTTGAAGTACCATTTTCAAAATATTTGTATATGTCTATCAATCTGCTCGGAGTAGTCTTCGAAAGGTTGAACGGATTGTAATGAAATTTAAAAAAAAAAACGAAAATTGATAATACAGAAACAGAAACAGAAACTTTTTTATTCAATGTAGATTATAACAAATAATTATTGAAAGTAACTTTTTTAATTTACCACTGGTTCGCAAAAAAAACCTCTGTCCTGAGTAGAACCAGCAAGAAACCCAGCGGGATTATTTTTTTTTCCACTAATAGCTTACAATCATGTTTACAATTAGCAACACAAGACAAATTAGAAATAGCTTGATAGCGATCACCCTTCCCAGGGGCTATTACCATCCATAAATTCCTTAATATTATAATAACTCTTTTTATACAAACTTAGTTTAATAACATTTTTGAACGTTGTGTATGACAAATATTGTATATTTTCTGGGATTTTGTTGTAAAAGCGCATACATCGCCCCAAGAATGAATTACTGACTCGGTGGAGTCGAGTAACTGGTACTACTAGCTTGTGTCTGTTCCTAGTATTTACAGAATGAATATCACCTATTTTCGCAAAACTACTTTTATTTTTGTGTACGTACATTACATTCTCATAAATGTATTGAGAGGCCACAGTTAAAATATTAATTTCTTAAATTTTTTGTCTCAGTGACTCTTTTGGTTTTAAATTATATATTGCTCTAATGGCCCTCTTCTGTAAAATAAATATAATTTCAGTGTCAGTCGCGTGTCCCCATAGAAATATCATCATTAAAGCCCTTCACAAGTCCACTGCTGAACATAGGCCTCCCCCAAGTAATGCCACAAAGCACGGTCCTGAGCCACCTGCATCCATCGAATTCCTGCATATCTTACCAGGTCATCACTCCATCTAGTGGGGGGTCGCCCTACACTACGCCTACCGGTACGAGGCTGCCACTCAAGAACCTTTCTTCCCCATCGGTTATCGGTTCTTCGAGCTATATGCCGGCCCATTGCCACTTCAGCTCACTAATCCGTTGGGTCATGTCGGTCACTCTGGTTTTACTGCGGATATCTTCATTTCTGAGTCTATCACGCAGAGAAACTCCGAGCATAGCCCTCTCCATAGCTCGCTGAGCAACCTTGAGCGTCCTCATACGGCCAGCAGTGAAGGACCACGTCTCAGATCCGTAAGTCATCACTGGCAACACGCGCTGGTTGTACAATCTAGTTTTTAGAGATTGAGGTATACCTGACGAGAATATATGTCGTAATTTCCCGAACGCTGTCCAGCCGAGTTGAATCCGTCGATTGACCTCTCGGTCGAAGTTGGACTTACCTAGTCGGACTATTTGTCCCAGGTAAACGTACTCGTCAACAACTTCGAGCATAGTGCTCCCAACAACTACCGGCATAGGTGTGACATGGACATTGAACATGATCTTTGTTTTGTCCATGTTCATCTGAAGACCTATCCGTTGGGAGGCACTATTGAGGTCATTGAGCATAGTGCTTAAGCCCTCCAGCGATTCTGCCATAAGGACTATATCATCGGCAAATCGAAGGTGAGTGATGTACTCGCCATTGATGTCAATACCGTATCCTTTCCAGTCCAATAGCTTGAAAACGTCTTCCAACGCAGCGGTGAAGAGTTTCGGGGATATAACGTCACCCTGTCTTACACCTCTCTGCAGTTGGATAGGTTTCGAGCTCTGGTTCTGTACTCGGATAGCCATCGAAGCCCTACTGTACAAACACTTCAACACTTCGATATACCGACAGTCAACTTGGCACCACTGAAGGGACTGTAACACCGCCCAAATTTCGACGGAATCAAAGGCTTTCTCATAGTCCATATACGCCAGGCAAAGTGGCAGATTGTACTCTTCAGTCTTCTGTACAATCTGCCGCAGGGTATGTATGTGGTCTATGGTACTGAAGCCTTTTCGGAAACCGGCTTGTTCGGGAGGCTGGAAGTCGCTACAGTTATATTAGTAGTATAGTTGTAGCACGAATGGGTCGGCTCGACCGGGGAAGGACCACGCTCTCACAGAATACCAGCGTGAAATAGTAGCTTAATGCTGCTGTATTTCGTATGGTGAGTGTAGAGAACCGGTGACCCTTTTTACTGGAAACGAGGCATTCCATCTTAGTCCTCACGGGTGACAACGCATCTGCATTTTGATTCGTAATCGAGGATAGATGTAGATGTCTATGGGCCACAGTAACCACTTACCATCAGGTGGACTGTGTGCTCGTTTGTCACCCTATCATATAAAAAAAAACTTACACTTGCGTGTGGCTCCAACGATGATGTGTACAGCTGTCCATAGAACCTCTCAATCTCACTCAAAATCTCAGGTGTCCCGGAAACGATGCTGCCACACTCAGTCTTCAGCTTTGACAGTTGGCTCTTACGGGCAGACAGATCTCTGGCAAAGACTTTAGAGCCTTGGTTCTGCTCGATCGCTTCTTTAATACGAGCAGTATTAAAGTTGCGTAAGTCTCGCCGCATGCATTTGGAGATCTGTCTGTTCAGTTGCCTGTATGCTATCAAATCTGTTGACGATTGCAGCCTAATCTCCCGTCTAACAGCCATGAGGTTAAGAGTGTGATCGGAGAGTTTTTGTGTTCTTCTGCGGCGGGTCTTGCAGAACTTAGCTCCGACCGCATGGACAGTTTCCACGAGCTTGTCATTCATATCGTCCACTGAATTGCAATCTTCTAGGCACTGAAGGCCAGCTGCTGGCCCCTTCGGTTCCGTTGCCCTACTCCAAATTTCCCTAACTTTAGCTCACTGTTTTCTCTTGTGCCTAGTTTTGCGTTGAAGTCTCCAATCAACACCGTGTATTGAGTTTTGGAGGAATGCATGGCTTTGGAAATATCCTCATATATTTCCTCCACCTCCTCATCGGGATGTGTCGAGGTTGGTGCGTAAACCTGTATGACCTTCAGCGAATACCGTTTGGTGATTCTGAGTATCAGGTACGCGACCCTCGTCGACACACCCCCAATCTTTACAACGTTGTTGACGAGAGACTTGTGGACGTAAAATCCGACACCTCCTTGGGACAGATGGTCACGCTCCCGGTGATAGAACAAGTTGCCGGATTCGAGAATCACCGTGTCCTCCCCCTCTCTTCGGACCTCGGATAATCCTATAATATTCCAGCGCAACTTGTCTATCTCTTCTTCCAGCTCCAGGATCTTCTCGTCAGTTCTCAGAGTGCGTGCGTTAAATGTTGCCAGGTCGAGTCGTCGTAGGTGGCAACCGAACCTCCACCGGAGATTCTTAGCACCCCCTGCCCCGCCGTTACCATGGTCGCCACCGTAGCCAGGAATAGCGGGGCCGCCGGGGACCGGGGGCCGTCTATTTGTGTAATGTTTCATGGGGGGTATATTGCCATAGTTGCCACACTTGGCGAGCGGGTTGGCAACCGCAGTTTTTTTTTGTCATACAGTTGCTGTTATCAGGAAGACGCTGCTGCCCATCTGCTGCCTGTTTCTCTCTGTCGCCTTTTACGACACCCACGGGAAGATATGGGGTAGTGGGTATTCTTAACCGCCACTACACGGCAACTAGCAATATACCATACGACATAATGCTATGGAAATAACTAAAGTAAACTATTCTAGCTGTTCTTTGTTGTAATATAAACTGATCTTTAATTATGATAAATCTAAACAAACCCACATTAATAAATCCTACTCGGGTGAATCAGGAGACGGGCAGCAGCGACTTCTTAATAACGACTAAAACCACAATAGCTGCGGTTGCCAACCCGCCTGCCAACCGTAACAACTATAACAAAGTTCCCCCCAATGAGACAATCTATGGGGGAAGGCCTGTGTTCAGCAGTGGACCTTAGTAGGCTGTAACATTAACGGTAAACCAGGTGGAGACGGTGGATCGTATAAAATCATTTAGACTATAACGTTCCGTTTAAAAATGCTACTTTTGCCAACGATGATGATGATGATAAATCAATTACGATCCTGTATTATTGTATTATTATGATGAATAAAATATTATACACCTATTATAATTAAATTTTATTAAAAAGTACAAATCGATATCAAACCTAGAAAAAATGTCTGCATAGTAGTTTCTATATGTGATGTTTAGACATCTTGTATTGAAAAACTGAAGCACTGACTTCAGAAGTTATTAGGTATAAGGACATTATTATATTTTAGGTTTATAGTCGCTTATGTACTGTTCATTATGAGTTTAATTAAGTGTTCCGTGGCGCAGTGGCATTGCAATAAGTTACAGTACTTAAGGGCCCCGAGTTCGGATCCCGCACAGAACAAGTATTTGTATAGATTACAAGTAAGTATTCGGGGTCTTGACGTTTGTCCATCTGGCATATATGTTTGTAAACTACCCCCACGATACAGGAGGAAATCCTAGGTTGAAGGTAAAGTTTTTTAAGAAAATAAAATATTTTATCCCTTTGAACACTCATCAAATAATATCACCAGTTCAAGGTAACATATAGAATATCGTCTTTAAAGTTACAGTGAAATCGTCTCCCTTATTTTCCGCTACACGATATAAATTTCCTTTCAAATTTAAATGGAATTTAAATTCCTCATTTCTAATAAATAATTACTTAAATTGGTTCATATGTTTCCAAGAAATCGAGGAATATACTAAAAAACACACGTCGAATAGAGAAGAGAACTTTCTCAATAAAACTCGGTTAAAAATCAAACGCACTTCGGCGATATCTAAAGCAACTGTCAGTGTTGCCAAGCTTTATTTTTAATTACCATATATTATAATACGTGAGGATAACATGGTCATCCGGTTAATATTGTAACTTTTCTGTAATCAAAACCTACATTGTTTGCATAGATGGCATACGATACCTGTTCATCGGTCAATCAAATTATAAAGAGTCAAAAGCTTGTTTGCAATTTTTTTCTTAATATAGTAGTATACGACTTTGTGTTTCTATCTCTGACCTTCTCCTAGTTTTGGCTTTATAGGGCGGCAAAGCCGACCAAGCGTGACCATATTACCTTTACATACCGTATAACTTTGTATTTAGAGAGTAAACAGAGAAAAATGATTTTTTTTTTAAATTCTCCAAGTATTAAAAATAACTTATACCTACGACTTTTTTTCATATTCTTACATTGTCATCGAAATCTGAGCTATGTTCAAAATTTCAAGTAAAGCTCGTCGGAATGTTAGTTTAAATCACATATGTATACAGGAAAGCGAGTTAGTAAAAATGTGACAAAAGTGAAATCTAGAGTCCCTCCGAGAGTGCCAGCTCCTTCCACTTGACCGTATCCAGCGCAGAGCGATTCGAATCGTCGATGACCGAGTTCTTTCTGATCGGCTCGATTGACTGGCACTGCGTAGGAATGTTGCATCCCTTTGCGTTTTTTATCGTATCTACCATGAGGAGTATTCTGAGGAATTGTTTGGATTAGTTCCAGCCGCCAAATTTCACGAACGCACATTGGTTCTAAATTCACGATACTATCCTCACCATATGGATGTTTGGCGGTCCAACGGTGTGCGTTTTACTAGGAGTTTTCTTCCTCGCAAACTTCTCTGTGGAGTTGTTTACCACCGGCGACTTTTCCGGACTTTTCAAGAAAAGAACTTACTCCTTTCTAAAAGGCCGGCATCGCACCTGCAATTCCCCTGGTATTGCGGTTGTACATCGCGCGGCGCGGCGGTAATCACTTACCATCAGGTGAGCCACATGCTCGTTTGCCCCCCCCCCCCCCCCCTCCTATAAAAAAGCTATTGATTTAAAATTTTGCACGAGCTTGTCTAGTAAAATTGATATTACCACCATTTTCCATTACTTTAATGGAGAGGGAAGAACTTGTATAGACAATATTTAGCAAAGCCTAACAAGATCTGATCAAACCTAATCACAGATCGCGAAACTTAGTCATCGTCTTTAAATTTCTTAATCATAATAAAATATGAATCAATACTAAGTTTTATATCTAACTTACCTTACGCTTGATAGATCCAATAAATTACCATTATCTATGAATCGTTTAGATAACAAATAGTTGCTGAAGCTTTGATTGATAACTTAACAAATTGAAATCAATGTTAAGATAATTTTATCTGCTACTCTATTCATTTGCAATTGTTTAATTTCATTGAAAAGAGCTTTCTTATGTGTAAAAGTAATTAGTTATAGAATTTTCTCAATATCATTAATTATTATTAAACCAGGTTCCTGTTCAATAATGCCGTATTATAAAAAAACTTTTGCAAATGAAGAATACATCTCGACTCACGCCTCACGTGATAAGAGAACTTAGGGTACCTAACATTTTGAAATTGCATTAATCTACAGCGATATACTTGCATCAATAGGATATCTTACACCATGTAAAAATATATATACTTATGATAGGTTTTGAAAAAAGTAAACGAGAAATATTGATTTTTATTCATAAATATGCATTATAAATTTTATAACTCCATTTTGAGAATATTTTTTATCTGTGCCTGAAATCTCCAAAACGCTATCCGCCATATAGAGTCCGTCGTGACGTCACTGGTTAAGTAAACTTGTTAATTTCTGTATGTTATTTCGAAAGTTTTCAAGTTTTTTTATATAGAAAAAATGTTAGTAATCTTCATAATTAACATTACTTGTATTCCCTTTAACCACTTCTGGTAAGCTCAAAACGCTTGTGTTAGAAGTTGTTCACGACAGTAGTCAAATGGCGGATTCGAACCCACGACCTTTTCAGTTCGCGATCCGCGCCCTGCTATTAGGCTACTGTCGCTTCAATACAAAAAAGTTATCATCACAATTGTTAACTTTCATTCTGTATTTGATTGGAATGGCATCATGGAAGAGGGATTCATGAAAGCAGAAAGTACTAATCTACTAAGTATAAATACATTGATATATTATAGTGGCAAAATTTTTTGCATACAGTCCCGATTTTTGTTCTGCTGTTTAGAGGAATGTTAAAATATCAATGTTAGTGCCTATTACCAACTTTTGTATATACTATAACACAATACCAGGACAGAGTGTATTTTGATAATACAAACGGTTATGTTTATCTATGATTACAATCATTAGCAATCATTACTTATAATATCTAGGATAACGTAATCTATTTAAGTATGCATGCCTATCAAAGTCCACTATCCACATATAGTCCACATATATTGCCTTATATTTATAATATATTTGCCACAACAGCCACGCTTGGCAAGCGGATTTTTATTTTTAGTTGTTATTAGGAATACACTGATGCTAATGCTCATCTCCTGATTTTTCCTCCTCTCTCGCCTCTTACGACACCCACGAGATGATATGAGGTAGTGGATATTACTACACCGTCACTATGCGGTAAATATAAAAGCAAAACCGTAAAAATATTTATATTTAATACTAATATTAATTAATTAACAACAATTATAAAATATATATGAAAATTCCTCATTTTGGTACAGCAGTTGCATTACTGTATTTGCATTTTTTAAAAGCTACTTTTGAATCATCGTAATTTGATAAGCAATAATTTGTAAAAGATTTCAGATTAAAATGCAAGAATTTCTGATAAAAAGCTTACTAAAACTGACGTGAATTTCATTGCCCTCTTACTTATCAAATTTGTTGATCGTAGAAAATATTGAAGTGTCACTTTTTTCTCCAATATTCAAATTCCAAAAGATAATCACGTCTCTTACAAACTTAGCGTAGACATTATTGTTAATTTTCAATGCTTTGAACACGCTAAGCAGCTAAGGTACTTTCAAAATGCTCTCCTGTCTGTACAATGCGCCCATTAGGCAAGATATCTCCACTAGACAGGCAAATAGTGAATTGTGTGACAACTCGCTATATTTTTGCCGTAAAACGGTCCCTAGTGTAGGCGCATAGCGGAATTGTCGTCAATCATAGCTCTCTTTATTGATCGGGTTATGTTTTATGAGTTTTAAATATTTTTATAGCTTTTTAACTGCCATGCCGTGACGTGCTACATAAGAAAATCTAACACCCTTTTTACTATAGGGTTCTGATAATAACTGACTGCGTCGATGATTTAGTGGTCGTAAACTTGATGACTGCTGATGAAATGGTCTCAAGGGCTTGAATCTCGGGTCAGATCAATTAAGTTATTAAGTGTGTCTGCCAAGAAATATTCAGTAGCAGCCCGGATCCGAGATATTGGCAGTGTTTCATCTTCATTCGCTGAAAATCACGCATAGCCTTTGGTCCTGCGCCTGGTATTCTCTACGGATTGCCGTCCTATCGGAGTATGAGAGTGAAGGAATGGAGTTTATCTGCGTTAGCGTACACAGTCATGAGCTATATAATCCTGTCCTGCTCAGATGGGCTTCATTGAGACTGGTCGCAGAAAGCGAAATTCGGTCTCGATTAATTAATTTGCATATAATTATTAGGTATACAAGATATTTTATAATTATTGCAATGGAGCATATCAATTTGCACACATAATAACATGGAACCGGGAATAGCCCGGGTTCGTTCCCGTCGGAACCAATGAAATTATCAACTGCAATTTTAAGCGTTGATTTGATACAATGCTCGGCGGTGAAGGTAAATATCGTGCGGAAACCTGTAATTTTGAGAAATTAAAGAATAGACTTCAGAGACATCTTAAGTTCACCAACACGTATTGGGCAGCGCGGCACTTCCTTGGGCACTTCGTTGCCCACAACACTTTCAGAAATTAGAGGGGGCCCGTGCTCAACTACGGAACGCATATAGACTGTAGCTTTAAATTATGTTACAGTACCCATTTTCATCCATCCATCCGTGGCGACGCTGTCGTTACGCCACAAGCGAACAGTTGCAACGTGGTAAAGCCATGCTACAGCAAATTATAGTCGTGGCATGAATGGGTCGGCTGCCCCAGCCGTGGGGAAGAACCACACTCTCACAGAATACCAGCAAAATTAAATAGCAGCTTAATGCTGGTATGTTTTGTATGATAAGTGTAGAGAAACGGAGACCCCATTTACCCGCAACAATGTATTCCATCTTAGTCCTTAGGGGCGTCAACGCTTATGTACTTTGTTTCTTAATCGAGGATAAATGTACATGGCTAAGGGCCACAGCGTCCCCTTACCATTAGATGGCCTGTGTGCTCGTTTGTCACCCACCATGTATTTTATAAAAAAAGAAGCGAAACGCACCGAAGCTTAAATCACGCTATCAAATTTCTGAAGTACTGTGGTCTTTATAGAATAGCTCTGTGCTTATCCCAGTAAGTATCGGACGCTCCCCGGGTGGAGCACCTTGCCCGGTGAGAGATATCCCCTTTTACGTGATTTGAACACGCAATACGCTACCTCCTCGGAAACCTCAACTTTAAGCTTTCGTCATCGTCCTCAAGTATCTATTCATTAGTCGATTAGTTCATTCGCTCCCGAGCAGTAATTATTGTCTCCAATTTTCAGGTCCTCAAAGCCATCTAGCTTTAAAAGGTTCATTGCAGCACTAGAAAATCTTCCTGTTCCGTTCCGAGTCGTGCTGTGGTTTTCCAATTACAGATTATATAAGGCCACTGCTGGACATAGGCCTCTCGCATAGATTAAAACGAAGAAAGAAATTTTTTCCCAGAAAATTAAAAAAAAAAACAATTAAAAAAAGAAGATGGCTGGATGCCTCCATCTGCTTGGGATTCCATAATTAATAAAATTAAATCCAAACCTAAATATACTACTGCAAGACTTAAAGATACTGTTAGCTCATTCTGAGCAGATTGCCTCAAAAATTAATAATTGAAATTTGAAGGTAGCCTTCGCTAATTATGATATCAGGTCATCAGTGCTGTAAATTGCATAAAATGTCGGGAATTAAAAAAATACTTAGTGATCATATAGATATTGTTTTTAATTTCCGACTAAATAAATAAATTATTTTTCAACTAGATATACTAAAACGCAATATTTCCTCACATGTCTATAAGTAGGTCCTCTAAAATGTTACCCTACCTTCAACTTATCCGGAACAATAAATAACCTTTTTGTTTTCATTTCATTCCTCGTATTGTTTACTTAGTAAGAAAACGGGCGTGCCGCCAGGATCCCGCGTGGGGTCCGAGCTATATTTGCATGGCTTTTGACTTGCTTTCTTTTGCGCCGATATCATCTACAAATTGTTAGACGCGTTCCTTTTTTGGCAGACAACTGTGGAGATTTAGGGACTAGTTTCGGTTTTATAGCCACGAATAAATTTCCTGATAACTACGTTATAAAAATGCAGACGAAATATATTTTCTCCCTTTAAAAAGAAAGCAATACATATTTGGACATTTAAAAAAGTAAGACGCATCGCTGATTTTGATTTATCACTCACAGTATATTTTGATTGCTAAATCAAAATATACTGTGAGTAATAAATCAAAATCAAACTGATTGTGCTAACAATCAGTTGTAGGCTATGATATAAGAGTCTGGGGAGGATCGTGCAAAAAAAAATTAAGTTCGAAAAAACACAGAGATGTTTGCTAATAGAAACAGAAACAATTTTTTTTATTCAATATAGATTATAAATAATACTTTTTTATAGAATAAGGGTTTTAGCACGAATGGGTCAGCGTGACCGGGGAAGGATCATGCTCTCACAGAATACCAGCGTAAAATAGCAGCTTAATGCTGAGTGTAGAGAACTGGAGACCCGTTTTACTGGAATCAAGGCATTCCATCTTAGTCCTTAGTGACAACGCATCTGCGCTTTGATTCTTGATCGAAGATAAATGTAGATGTGTATGAGCCACAGCTTTCACTTACCATCAGGTGGACTGTGTGCAAGTCCCGTCAAAATCGGTCCAGCCGTTTCGGAGATTAGCCGGAACATACAAAAATTTCAAAAATTGTTTTTTGTTATAAGTAGGTACCGTATGTACTTTCATACGCATTTAGTAAAAAGATGTTATTTTGACATTACAAATAGACACTTCGACTTAATTTATTTCAAGCAGTAACGTATATAAAAAAATACAGTTGAATTTTTAATTTAACCACTTCTTTTTTGAAGTCAACTAAAAACAATTCCATTCCTTCTATAGCCTTATTTCTAAAAGTCATTTACTTGGAATCATTATCCAAAAACGAGGTATTCAAGTTGAAGATGTTACACTGTTTCATAATCTCGATGTGTTTAATTTTTCAACTAAGGACTCGACTCGCTTTGTCCCATTAATGTAATGGCTTGCATGTGTGACAGTGTCTTTTGTCGTAACCGTTTCAAATAATCTCTTACTCAATGGTATGCATATGTTTTGTCTACGATTGTTACTAAGCTATTTGGAGATGTTAAAAATATTTAAATGGTATAAAAAATGGTGGCAACTTAGATCTACTGCCGGCACTGTCTTTATTGATTACTAGCTGTAGCGACTTCGTCCGCGTTGAATTTATTACGATTGGGTTTTAACCCCGAAATTGGTTGGAACCCCAATTCTTTTTCTAAAATAAAAGTAGCCTTAGTTACTCGTTATAACATCAGCTATCTGCGAGTGAAAATCCCGTTGAAATCGGTGCACCAGTTTTGGACATTAGCCACAACAAATAGACAGACAGACGGAGAAAAATATTTAAAAAGTATTTTTTGTTTTACGTACCATATATACTTTCATATACATTAACTAAAACGCTGATATTTTTACGAAGAACGTTACAAACAGACATTTCAATTTTGTTTATTTGCATAGATTATTGCTGATCAATGATGTCAGTTTTTTTTAAATATAAGATTATTATGGCTTTGCAGCGCCTGCAAAGTAGTGGTCTCTACTTTGTGCCTTAGTTAAAGCTAATATTTGTGCTAGAGTAATATAGTTTTTTAAATAGTATAAGGGTGACAAACGAGCACACAATCCACCTGATGGTAAGTGGTTGTTGTGGCCCATAGACATCTACATCTATGCTCGATTACGAATCAAAATGCAAATGCATTGTCACTCGTGAGGACTAAGATGATATCCCTGTTCTTTACACTCACCATACGAAAACTAGGCAGTGTTAAGCTACTTTTTTACGCTATTATTCTGTGAGAGCGTGGTCTTTCCCCGGTCAAGCCGATCCATTCGTGTCCCATATTATAGATTTTGGGTTATGCTTACGTGGTAGAGCCATGCTGCAGCTATATTATGGTTGTAGCACGCGGTTGTAGCAATCAAAAGTCGTATTATTATTTTCTTACTTCATAAAAATAATTTATCTTCTGAATGCATGCCATTAACTTCTCTTCCAATGTAATCCCATGACCATCAGGTTCAAAAACGCTGAGATAAACTAGTGTTCATTTTGGATCCTTATATCCTGGATATCCTAATATACAAGTTCCGGCGAAATTAAGAAATAAAAATTAAAACTATATTCAAATTATTTTTGCTCGAAATAGAACAAAATATCACATTATCTTAATATGGTTATGTTTTAATCTTTCATCAACAGTTCAACTATTATTGATGAGATTAAGAAGGTAGACGGGCTGCATGTTTTCCATACAAATGTATTCCCCTATTTTCTTCCTGGATAATGCCTCTAGAGTAATCATTTTTATTTATAAAAATCTAGATCTATTGAAGGCATGCCCCTGTAATTTACTTTTTTTCAAAAAATTATTACAAAAATAAATATGACTTTCCAAACACCTAAAAAAATGCCCCGTTTTCACCCACGTTATGAGGCGACTACCAAAGAAATTTTAATTTTTTTTAAGATATGAGCAAATGATAGAAGCATAGATATATTCTTCCTTTAAATTTTGATACCAAAAATAATTTAATTGGCTTAGTTTTCGAGGAGAAAACAGGGGAATACGAAACGACGATCGGTTACGGTTTTTGTAGGTGAAATCGATTTGAACTGCAATTGTCCCTATCGTACTCTTCGGGTGGAGACCAGAGGTGAGGGACGGCAATAGTTTCTTCAAATATCTATTTTTCAATTCCCACACAGACCGTTCACCCTCTTAAGACGTTTTGTTATAGTGTACGTAGTAGAACCACGCTGGTAGGTCCATGGTCCATGCCCATGGCCCATGATCTGCAGTGGCTACTTCTCAGCTGAACTGAAAGTTTGGTTGTAATTTCAATTATAAATATAGTTAGTGAGGAGAAACGAAGATCCTTTCAAGTTTCTACATTTTAATAATAAATTAGGAAATATGTGGAATGTAGAGTCCACGGGCCATTTAATCCCCTAACCATTGCTCTGTGAACCCGTTTAACATCTTCAATTGTATAAACAAGTTGTAAATTTAAAGAAAAATTGTACAATCTACTTCAATATAAATAAAATGGGCACATCATCGGTTTAGTCAAAGTTAATTTAATTCGTATTCGTAGTTTTTGAGCTACACTTAATAGGATAGCTCAAAAACCACTTGATCTTGGCCAAACTTGTATGGGATGCATCAGCTTTGAAATAAAAAAGGATAATCAAAATCGCTTCACCTAGAAAAACGTTCTAAGGTAAAACACAAAAAGTACAGTCGAATTGAGTATCTCTTTTTTTGAAGTCGGTTAAAAGAAGGACCTGTGTAGTCGTCATTCATTATAGCTTTTGAGATTTACTATGAACAACTGCAGGCGCTGGTTGACAAACTTGGTCGTTTTAATTAATCGAATTAGGACCTTTATCTTTTCATTCGATGATTACACCCCTTAAGCCACCTTCATTAATGCAAGCTATTATATTTGACCTGAAATCTGACCAAACGTGTGCACGATTGGCAAATATTTTACCGCGTTTTAAATTATCTCCCCTTATTACTGGAAAAGCCATAAACGTCGCCTGTACAATAGGGGATTGTTATCACCTTTCACTGGTCAACACGCATCATAAGATATTTATGCAGTTGTGACCTCATTGCGGTTCCTATCGCACTACATTTATTGTATTACCTGTTACCCCCCCTCTCTTTCTCCGTTACTACATTCCTTGTGTCCAATTTCAAACAAAACAATAAGCAAAAGCCGAAAGGTAAATTCCAAGAAAATCGAAGGTATTTAAACACCTTTTTGTGTTTAACGGATCGAAAAAAGTCTTAGTTTATTGGTGTGAAAACATAGATTACACTTGTAAAGACACATTTAGATCCAATATAATACAAGATATGTTTATGGATTTGAAAAGTTGGTCTTGTAGATTAGTTTTAAATAATTTATTATACATAAAAAGAAGATTTCCTTCAGTGATCTTGTAATTATTTTAAAATACCTGATTGTATTTTTTACCCGATTGCCTCAGGAGAAGGGAGTTTCGAGTTTACGTATGTCTAATTTCTTTGACAAGCTCTTTATCCTAAATGGCTACAAATATAAATGTCGGAATAACAGCTGGATGTGGAATTTGAATACAAGTGGTGTATCCTTTCACCCAGTAAGTCAAAACGATATTTTGTGAATGTTAGAATCGAGAAATAGCAGTACCAGGCATGTAACAAATTTTACTGATACCTACCGCCTACCGGTAAACCGGGAAGTATTGTCGCTTTTAGAATTGTACTTGGTATAAAGACAAGCTAAATGGATGCGATCAAATACGGTGAAAAATGGTAATTAAATGCCTACGAATAAATTATTACGAATTTTTTTTATTAAATTGTAATTTTGTTCCCTCTACAGGTATCATTGAACATTTTCAATAAACTTTTTAGATTCGATCTTCTGGGCACGTATCATTACTACATACTATATGTATCCATCAGGTGGACGTGTGATCGTTTTTCACCTTTATTCTATTTTTAAAAAAAATTCACTTTACGCCCAATCACCAAAAATATTTTGAGTAGAGCCATTTTGTGTTAAAAGCACAGAAATCGTAATAATTGTCTTATTATTGCTATTTCTGTGGTTAAAAGTAATAAAATATATTTAAAAATACGTATTTACATACTTTTTCTTGCGATTTTGCTCTTGCCTGGTGTTGGCTTACCAATACTCTACCATAGTGTTTTACGTGGTAGAGCCACGCTGCATTATTAGCAGTAGTATAATTATTGTAGCACGAATGGGTCAGCTCAAACGGAGGAGGACCACGCTCTCACAGAATATCAGCGTAAAATAGCAGCTTAATGCTGCTGTGTTCCGTACGGTTAGTGTAGGGAACTGGAGACCCTTCTTAGTGGAAAGGAGGAATTCCATCTTAGTCCTCACGGGTAACAACGCATCTGCATTTTTATTCGTAATCGAGGATGGATGTAGATATCTATGGGCTACAGTAACCACTTACCACCAGGTGGACTGTGTGTTCGTTTGTCACTCTTACAGTTACAGCCTATATACGTCCCACTGCTGGGCACAGGACTCCCCTCATTTGTGAGAGGGTTTTAGGGCAAGGAATTGTCCGCCGCGCTGCCCCAATGCGTGTTAACGAACTTCACATGTCATTCGAAATATTTTTTTCCTTATTCCTCAGACATGCAGGTTTCCTCACGATGTTTTCCTTCACCGCCGAGCGTGTGGTAAATCAGCACTTAAAATTGCATTTACCAATTTTATTGGCGCCAGCGGGGACCAAACCCGGGTTACCCGCGTTTTGTTATATTTACAGCGAGCGTTAACCATCTGAGCTATCACGGCTCTTTTTGTCACCCTTATCCTATAAAAATTTCTAACTACTACCACAGTATAATAAAGATACTGTTTCAACAGTATCCACATACACAGCAATTTGTGTAAACGTGAAATAAAATAAAATCAGTTTTTTCTTTCTTTATGACTTCCCGTTCTGACAACCCTAGCAATTTATTGTTTGTGTCAGCTTTTCAGACAACATCAAACGTGATTACTGACTGTAATATGTTCTTCCTAGGCCGTGACTGTACTATTTGCTACTATTGGTACTTTATTGGATAAAATCTATTTTTATTTACATGAACCATTTTTGCACTTTTCCTGGAGATTCGAACATAAAAAATTAACTAATATTTTTTAGACCGACTTCTTATCCAAAAGATATTATGAAGGACAATGCAATTCCACGTAAAAAAATTGTTAACCTAAGGTTAGCTCCGGTAAGTGAGAACATGGTAAAAAGATTAATTCTACGTCTGAGAATGTGATGGCTCGAAAACGAGGCTACAGATGACAGCACTGGTCAAGAAGATATAAGCTCGGAACGTGGTAATCACTCATGCGCTGTTATAACTGTTTCCTCAGGTTATATTTAACCAAATAGAACGTCCTATAAGAAATCATATGTGAAATATATTCAATATCATTCCTTGTTAAAATCTGAGTTGCTAAAAATACCAAACGGCAATTATTAAATAAATGTACGTTTTTCCAATATTAATGGAAAAACCTTTCAAAAATAGTCTATAGAAAATGTCAAAAATTTTCCGCAAATATCTACTAGATCGTTCATTGATTACGGATGTGTTTAATTATTACGGCCTAGTTAAATTTCTAAATGTTACTATAACATAAACTTTTTAATAAATTTCATTGTTCGGTAAATAATATTTTATTCAATATACGAAGTAAGTGCCGTCTCCCAAGTACGTAAACCAATAATAATTTATAGTTACTTTTGTACTTATAATAGGTACTTATAATTATTTTCCATTAGAATACTCATGAATAGTTTACAGTATTTCTATTATAGGCTTATAATATTATACATATTTTTTGTTTATTAAAATTGCCAGTATTTTTTTGCTTTAAAAATTTTGAAGTCATTTTGTTTTCGGGTGGGAGTTAGGAAAATTCCCAAAAAATTCCAATTTGGGAGTGACACATTATTAACTGACTAAATCTTTAAAAAGACAGTATTATTAATAAAGGAAAGATGTATTATAATAGTTTTAGATATTGCAACATCTTAGCGATGTTCAAGAAATATTACATTATTTTACTTAGTACCTGCATATATTCACCGCCCGAGGCGGCGTAATAGATTGTTGTCTTTACTTAATTAATTCTTAATTGCTTCCGATTTCGCTTCTGGCTTATAAATAGAGAGTCGTAATTATAAATTTATTATAGCATGACACTTTTCAATCCCCTCATTATTTTAATCCCCTATCACAAACCAGGATCATATTAACTTGACTTGATTTGATGGGTTTTACGTGGTAGATTCGTGCTGCAGCTATTTTATGGTTATAGCAATTGATTTATATAACACTAGATCAGTAATAACCGCGCCAAAGCGTTGCCACTGCACATATGGCCACAGCCATATATCTAGCTAACGTGAGTTCATTGTTCAATGTGACG
Organism: Parnassius smintheus behrii; assembly: GCA_036936625.1. Taxonomy (NCBI): domain Eukaryota; kingdom Metazoa; phylum Arthropoda; class Insecta; order Lepidoptera; family Papilionidae; genus Parnassius; species Parnassius smintheus. The sequence continues at coordinate 49,541,035 of JAUPFT010000009.1, read as the reverse complement.
CCGACAGAGTTGAGCCGCGACAAAAATGCGTAAATGCGTAGTGAAAGAATGCTATTCAAGGTCACAAAAACGTAGTAAATCAAGCGGAATCATTTTTAACACATAATTTTTAGTTTGGTTTTTTTTTTTATTTTAATTTTTTTTTATTTAATTAGGTTCAATGTTGCCACTTTCCGCATTTGTGATTATCCTACATTAATGGGAGACTATATAATTAATGGAGTAAGTTAATTTGTTACCTCTGATTTGAAATATTTTGGAAATTATAATAAAAACTATGTTTTAACTTTCATACAAAATAATTAATTATTCTTATTTTAGTTTATTCATGAATTATCTATTAAATATATTTTGTTAACTACTTTATTTTTTGTAAAATTTATATGAAATTATTAACAATATAAAATTATTAATTGTATTTTATTACCTATTTTATATTGTTTGATTTATTAGTACCATAAAATACTTCTACTCATCTGATAGGCTTTGTATCCTTTTTTTCTAAGGGGACATAATAAAGATTTTAAAATAAAATATACTTTTTTAATATAAAAACAATTAACTACAGCTTAAAAAAACTTATTTTTATTGCGTGTTTTAGGTAAAATTTCATATAGTAAGCCACAACAACCCGCCATTGCATGTTTGTGTGTCTATCTTTATCTAACCTCAGCGACGATATTGTTTTCGCAACTTGTGTGAGATAGATATATGTGTACTTAAAATTGTTATTAGTTTCAAAGCTATAACACGTACGAATTCGCTTGAGACTCCGCTGGAATGCGACCCCCTTCCCGACTCCCCGCACCGCGTCCCGCACTGGCCGTGCGCGCTCAGTACCGATAGCATTTTTGTTACGGATACGCGTCTCGACTCTAGTTCGATATTTTTGATAATTGTTTGTTGTTTGGTTTGGACTTTTGTTTGTTTTTGTTATACTTGAACGTTATTTTATCTGTTTGTTGTTAATTGCGTTGTTTTATTGTTAAGTTTGGACGTTGTGTTGTGCCGTTTTCTTGTGACGCTTAGGAGTTACTCCGCTTTTTTTATTTTTAAAAAAAGATGGGAGGAAAGACAATACATAGCCAAGCACGGACACTTGCTCTAAAAGTTTTAAAATTTTAAAGATGAAAAATCAAATAAAAAGTTTCTTATGCCTTAAGGCTGAGCGCAGATTGCAGTCACGATAGTTTTAAGACAGTCTTGCCTCACATAAACAAGTCTGCTTTAAAATAAAAACGAAACTTTTTTGTCTACGATGCGTCGCACATTCAAAACAAAACTGTTTTGTCTACGACGACGCGTGCGCACGCCGCGTCTGCGTCACAGGTATCCTCTTAGTAGTCTGTGGCGTCACAGTATCAAAATGGACTTCACTGATACTGTTGTAATAAGCATCCTAGTTACACGTGCATTTGCAAAACGACGCAAACGTACCTAAATATTTGGTGCATCCCATTTGTTTTAAATTGTAATCAGAATATTCCTTACATAATTTATTGAAAAGTACAGGTCTCTTTTCAACCTCGTCAATTAGTTTTCTACGAGTTCTTCGTCGTAAACATGTTGCGACGTGTTTACTCTGAACGCTCGGACGAGACTAGAAGAGAGACAAGAGAGGGTATGTAGTCAAATTTCGGGAACGTTGAAAGGAGTTTTTACAAACTAAAATACAATTAAATTGCTATGTCTCACCGATTTGGAGGTGGCTTTAATAATGAATCATATTCAAAGAGCCTGTTCGTGCGCGGTGTTAGTTTTATTGCTTAGCCTAAATAATACAATATTATATAAATATTTTAATATTCTAGTCTAAAACAGAGGGACGGAGTGTATCCATAACTATGTCGCCAGACCGTTTTGTTGTTGATGTGCGCGCTCGCATACATACAAAAGGGAAGCCGACAGTCGTTAGTCAGACTTGTCACCGAGCAGTTCTTGTAGGCAGTAGACTATTCTGTCTGTGAGACGTTTTGTTTGAAGTTTGCGCGTCTCCATATATTTTATAAAGCAATAGTCTGTCTTAAAACTGTTGTGACTGCAATCTGCGCTCAGCCTAGGTGTGTATGTTTATTTCTTTGTTCTTCCTTGACGCGTTAACTAAAAATAATATTATATATATTATAAAAAATAAATACTTAAAATATATAAAAATGGCAACAGTATATCACTTATTACTTCACCTCTTGCCAGAACATTTTATTTTGTTTTTATTAATAATCTCATGCAAATCTCAAAAATTTCAAATAAAAAAAATATTACGTCGCATTATTTTGCACACCGTACATTGACAATTACGTCATCGGCCTAGGTCTCATGTTAATTCCTACGAGTTATACGTCGTCGCGTTTGGATAGTGTTTACACTTTTTTCGACGCGCGGTAATGTGGTCTGCTCCTCTAGTGTTGTATAACTCAATGGTTATAGCACAAATGAATCGGCTCAACCGATGTAGGACAACGCTCTCACAGAATACCAGCGTAAAATTGCAGCTTGACGCTGCTGTGTTTCTTATGGTGAGTGTAGAGGACCGGAGAAACTTTTTACTGGAAACGAGGCATTCCATCTTAGTTCTCAAAGGCAACAACGCATTTGCATTTTGATTTTAATCGAGGCTATAACAAGTTCAAAGGTTAAAACAGTAATTAAAAAAAAACCCGAATGATTTGTATGGTGAGTGTAGAGAACCGGAGACTCTTTTGGAAACCTTGCAGGTATTGGAGGCATTCCATTTTAGTTCACAGGGACACACCATTCACTTACACTTACTATCAGTTGGACTGTGTGCTCGTTGTCAATATTGATGACGATAATGATTGTTATAATGATAAACGATGATGTTTATAATTATGATGATTTCCTTGTTGATTGCTAGCCAGGTACTTACTGCAACTTCCAGGTCGCAGTAGCTTAGTAATTGGCTTTATCGCTGCAGTGCGATGGGCGTAAAAATTTAAGTCAGTTAAACAAAATTCCTGATTTTTTTTTTCTTTTCTTTAAGTTGTTATCAGGGATATAAGGCACTTTATTATAATAATTTATTACTTATCATTTATATTTACGAATTTATTATTTAATCGATTAAATTAATTAATTAACCCTAAGAAATTCACCCTAGGGTGGATACTCGGAAACGCGTGTTCGTTTATGCAGTCTAGATGGGGTTGATAATCGGAATTCACTATTTGATTGTTGTTCCACCTTTGCACCCCAAGTACAGTTCAACAGAAAATATATTCATACTTTAACATATTATTGATTAATTTGTTAAGTACCGTACCATTTCCAATACTGTGTTTATATAATTAACAATATTTTTTTAAATTAACGATATTTTTTTTAAATTTAAACCTACTTCAATGAAATACTATTGAAATTAATTGCAGTAAAACCTTTCTTTCATCATATCGTATGTAATTGAGCAATTAAAAGTATTTCAGTTTTGACCTTTAAACAAGAGGTATTTACGTATTTTTAAGAGTAGAGAGTCTACTAAGTAATAGTAGACATTAGCATACTCTTAAAAATCTTCTTCTTCTTCTTGGGTCAGTTTCTATCAAGTTCATAACCATCTGTACACAGCCGAGGGATAAAATCGTAAGAAAACTAATATACAAATTCTGATTATCCACCCCGTCTGGGGTGGTTAAACGAACACGGGATTCCAAGTAAGGTGAATAAACGGAAAAACTCTATTAACCTCATGAGGCGATCTGTTGGGAAACCTTTGTTCAGCAGTGGACTTAAATAGACTATAACGGTAACGATAACGGTAATCAGGAACTGATGCAGCTCATCTTCTGTTTCTCCTAAGCTGTGGTAGCTCAGCGAGCAAACCGGGTTTGATCCCCGCTGGCACCAATGAAATCAATAATTGCAATTTTAAGTGCTGATTTACCACGTGCTCGTCGGTGAAGGAAAACATCGTGAGGAAACCTACTTGTCTGAGAAATAAGAAAAAAAAATATTTCGAAGACATGTGAAATTCGCCAACACGCATTGGGGCAGCGCGGTGGACCATTCATTGTCCTAAAACCCTGTCAGAAATGATCGGGACTCCTGTTACCAGGATTGGGACCTATATAGGCTGTAACAACATTTAACATCTCCCTGTTTCGATTTGCTCTAGTTCCCCTTCTATCAAAAGTCAACTGTTGAACAAAGTCATGGGGAGGACTTTGTTTTAGATGGCCTCATAGGCAAGATATTTTCTATAGTTTCCACGCGTGCGGACTGACAATCAAAATATTGTAAGTTGTTATCCCTCTCCAATGAACACCAGCGTAAAATAGCAGCCTAACACTGCTGTGCTTCGTATGGTGAATGTAGAGAACCGGAGACCCTTTTTACTGGAAAAGGGGCATTCCATCTTAGTCCTCAAGGGTGACAACGCATCAGTATTTTGATTCGTGATCGAGGATTGATGTAAATTTCTATGGGCAGCGGCAATCACTTTCTATCAGATGGACTGTGCGCTCGTTTGTCTCCCTTATCCTATAAAAAGTCACCTGTTTCCTGTTGCCACTCCCGACACCAACGGGTAGATACGTGGATTCTCTTACTCCGTCACAACATTTTTTTTTAAAAAGGGTGACAAACGAGCACACAGTCCACCTGATGGTAAGTAGTTGCTGAAACATCTACATTTATCCTCGATTATGAATCAAAATGTGTTGCGTAGAAAAAAAGGGGTTCCGGTTATCTACACTCACCATAAGAAACACAGCAGTGTTAAGCTGCTATTTCACGCTGGTATTCTGTGAGAGCGTGGCATTACCGCAATCGAGACGACCCATCCTTGTCACATGGCGAAATAATTGCTATACGGAAAGTAAACAAGTCTAAAAGACACAGACAAATTTCCTAGTATAGACGTTAATGCTTAATTTATTAATATAATTTAAACTTTACCACCATACTATGATTTTCTTCTGGATCGTGGAGACAGTTTACATACATAAATTGCACAAGGACAAACATCCAGATACGGAACAATTACTTTTGGCCATACAAATACTTGTTCCTTGCGGGATTCGAACCCGCGGCCCTCAGTGCCGTAACATTGCTAAGCCACTGCGTCACGGAGCCTCATTTATCCACATGATTATTTTCAAAATTTGAAACATTATTTAATATCAAGAAAACTAATTTATTGTTATTGAATTCTTAAAACACAAAAGTGTATGCAGATAAAGCTATAATTATAAGAAAATAAGCTTGACTCTATAATCATTTAGATAAAACTAAAAACGGAATGGTGTTAGACAAAGACTAAGACAAAGGGTCTCTGGATAACGGTAAAGGTAATAAAGCTCTGGAGTAGAAATAGGCAATAAGTTGGAAGTGTATAGTGATAAATTTAGTTGTTATTAAAATATGTTCTTTAAACATATGTCTTACATCTTTTTCAATGTTTTATTTTAGTTGAATGTTAAGAAAAATCAAAATAATTATAATTATTATGTATTAGTCACTATTGAGGTTCGAATCCTGGGTCGGGCCAAAAAATTAATTATTGAGTTTTTCCGTCAAGAAATTCTCAGTAGTTGCTCGGAGTCAGGAAGTTAGCGGTGTCTCACTACCGTACCTCGGAAAGCACATAAAGCCGTTGGTCCTGCGCCTGATCTCTCTCCGGTCGTGTCGGTTTACCGTCCCATCGGATTATGAAAGTAAGGGAATAGAGAGTGCACCTGTGCTTGCGCATACACTTGGGCACTATAATCCTATCCTGCACCGATGGCTTGATGGCTTGCCTCCGTTGTGGCAGCCCGCCGTGGCTGAAATTCGGTCTGGAGGACACTATTGAGGTCATTGAGTATAGTGGTTATGTCCTCCAGCGACTCTACCATAAGCATTATATCATCGGAAAATCGAAGGTGATGTACTCGCCATTTATGTGAATACCATTTCCTTTCCAACACAATAGCTTTAAAACGTCTCCCAATGCAGCGGTGAAGAGTTTCAGGCCTATAACACACTGTCTGGTTTCGTGCTCCGGTACACGGTCTGGCTTCTGTACACTGACACTTCAGCACTTCGATATAGCGCCAGTCAACTTGCACCGCTGAAAGGACTGTAGCACCACCCGAATTTTCTACAAAATCAAAGGCTTTTTTGTAGTTCACATACCCAAGACAAAGTGGCAAAATGTACTCTTGGTATGTATTGGTCTATGATACAAGCCTTTTCTGAAACCGGCTTGTTCGGGAAGCTGGAAATCGTCGAGTCTACTACGTGCGAGACGATTGGTAAAGACTCTCGAAAACAGCATGTAGATGCAGCTCAGAAGGGAAATCGGTCTGTAGTTCTTGAAGAGAGCGTTGTCGCATTTCTTGAAGAACACAACCACCGCACTTCTACTCTACGCCTCCAAAGTAATGCGGAATAATCCATGGTGATGGAAGACGGAATTAAAAAGCTTCTGAAGGACTTCAAGTACTGGTTTTTCACACGCTTTTAGAAGCTTCGCTGTTATTCCATACTTGCTCGGGGCCTTGCCGTTTTGAAGGTGGTGGAGAGTTATTCTAATTTCGCTCAGACTGACGTTTTTTTTTATAAGATAATTGTGACAAACGAGCACACAGTCCACCTGATGGTAAGTGGTTTCTGTGGCCCATAGACATCTACATCTATTCTATAACGAATGTCAACTAAGTAAGATGTTGTGCCTCGTTTCCAGTAAAAAGTGTCTCGGGTGCTCTACACTCACTACACGAAACAGAGCAGTATTTACGCTGGTATTTTGTGAGAGCGTACTTCCCAGGTCGAGCCGACCCATTCGTGCTACAATTTTACTACTAATTTAGCTGCAGCATGGCTCTACCACGTCCGGGATATTATTGGAATAGTTTTGGATAAAACTTGCTATTGGATTGTTACTCACACTTGCGTGAGGCTTCAACGATGACGTGTGCAGCTGCCCGTAGATTCTCTCAATCTCACTCAAAGTCTCAGATGTCCCGGATACGATCCTACAATATTTGGTCTTTAGCTTCGAGCGTTTGGCTCTTTCTGGTAGATAGATTTCTGGCAAAGACTTTGGAGCTTTGGTTAAGCTTGATCGCTTCTTCAATACGCGAAGACTTAGTTATGCATTCTTTATTAACAAAAGCTTATTTTTATAACTTAATACCACCTATTATACATAAATTACAGACAAAATAATCTACCATCAGCCCTTTCACGATAAGGGGTGATCTCATAAGTGATACTTTGGGTTTATAGTAAGTACGTGGGGGTAATATGGCTACCTTAAGTTGTGCCGCCCTATAAAACCAAAACTAAGAGGAGGACATAGACAAAACAGCAAGGCCATATATTGTAACTAATATATTAAGAAAACAATAGCAAACAAGCTTTGGCAATTATCTGGAACACTTCAAAAATCTTCTTAAAGAAAACTAACTACACTACACATTACTAAAATCGACTATAATACATATTTACTATAATTTCAACTTCCAAAATGGCGTCGATAAAGCAGCGCCCTTTCAAACAAGGTTTTTAGTTATAAGAAAGTGACGATATTAACCGGATGACTATATTACCCTCACTTACTATATTAAAAGAAATGATTTTAATCTAGAAATATGATTTTTATTTTAATAAGGAATGGTAACATGAATATTCACTATACGTGTATTAATTTGTATGATAATTATAAAAGCAGTTTCTGTTTACATTAACACAAAGGTATATATTACATTCTAAATATTTTTCAAATTAATATCAAGTGACAGCCTTTATTACGACATTTTGATCTATTAATTTGGTTCCCCTTCGCACAAGTTGGCAAATGTTTAGCTTTCTTTGTTCTTTTTGCAGCGTGAGGAATAAGATCGATCAGTCTATGTTTCCTACTTGAAGTAGTCGGCCTTTGTTCAATATGATTTGGACTATCTGACTAAATAAAGACGATAAAGGGTCATTATCAGATTCATTGAATTCCTCTTCCTATCTGGACGGTATCGCATCCTGTTGGCTTACTTGAAGATCACCTTCATCATCGCTACCTTCATCTTCAAAATCTGTCTAGTCAAAGCTAATCAAATCCTGTTCTATATCTTTATGTGCCAATTGAAATATAAAACAAAAGAAGCCTTATGCCCAAAGCATCACCTATGATATTCTTAAAAAAATTAGAAAGGACCAATTTAATTCGACACTTTTTGTAAAATATGAACAGAAGTGTAAAATATAGTCATCTACTACTTATTTAAAACAAATACTTACGCAAAATCGTCATGGCCGCAACTGCAAAAAATCAAACTTGAACTAATTACAGTCGACGTAATTTGACAATTAGTAAAATGGCTGGTGACTAAAAAACTAAAACATGTCTATCCAAAGGATTATCCCTAAAGGTTCTATACCATTCTGAAAGATGGCGCGGTAACAAAATCTAAACTACATAAATGTATCACCGTAGCGTACCCTACGGAGTACCGTACCGTACGGAGTGGTCGGAGAGTTTTTACGTTCTTTTGCGAAGGGTCTTGCAAAACTTAGCTCCGACCGCATGGACAGTTTCCACGAGCTTTTCATTCTCTTGTAACTCGAGTTGAAGTTTTTCGGGGCTTTGTATTAGATAACGAGGGGAACGGAGAGTGGATTTCATTTTACGTGACTCTCCAACTTAACATTTAGGTTCACTGTACCTCCCATCATTCGGTGATCGATGCCAGTTTTGCCCTCGCAAAAGTAACACAGATACATATTATACAAAAAAAAAAACAGTTGTGTGAATAAAATATTTTAATTGTTTTATTTTTATTTTTAGTCAGGTTATAATTTATTTGATGGTCAACTTTTACGTCGACGTTACGTTTCGACGTCCTGGCCTCAGACGAAATAAAAACTCTTTATTTTGTCTGAGGTCCTGGCAGCCTTAAATACAGTAGCTCATATGCATCGCGTGGAGAGATTCGATCAAAATTCAAATTCAAATACAGCTAAGTAAAATCTTGAACCGACACCAACAAAAAAGTACATATAAGGTACGTGAGGGTAATACGGCTTTGCCGCCCTATAAAACCAAAGCCAGGAGAAGGACTGAGATATTAAATACAATTTCGAATACTAGAACTAAGAAATTAAGGAAAAAATAGCAAACAAGCTTTGACAATCATTAGGAACACTTAAGAAAATCTACTTAAAAAACTAACTACCTACACTACACCATACTAAAATCGACTAAAATATTTACTTTACCCGAATTTCAACTGTCAAAATGGCGTCGATAAAGCATCGCCCATTTGACGCTTTTTATACTCGATTAGCCGTTGATGACTTGATGAGCTATCGTATCACACAGTCATGTATGCAAACAAGGCTGTAGTTTTTAGTTATAAGAAAGCGACCACACTAAACGGAGGACCATATTACCCTCATGTACTATACTCGATACTGGTAAGTACTATCTACTTTTAATAATATGCCAAACTGTAAAAGGGCTCAAACACAATAAAAATCCTTGCATTCTTTTCACATAAATCTGCTACAAGTTGATAACTAAAACGAATGTTCTAAACTCCTGTATTTACAAAACAGGACAACGATACGGGTAAGGGAAAAAAAACTACAAATTGGCCAGTCCCTTGAGCAAAAAATCGCCTGTTCAAGTAGTCGTATACCATCGCATACCTTCACGCCATTGTGGTCTGATGTGCGTGGTGATAAAGGAAATGTTTCCATGCATTGTTTGTTCGAAGCGAAACAAGCTATGCATATTTTCTACGTTGTTTGATTTCGACAGTAACATGACACTTCTTTGATAATTTCTGAGTAAACAAGTGTGCAACTGGTGAAAATATTTCGAGTGCCAATTCTACGTGTTGAGTGCTGTCATTCAAATTTAAAGAAATTGTATTTCTTTTTTTTATAGTGAACCAAATGTCACACAGTTCTTCTGACGACACAACATAGCTATTGTAATTATAAACAAAATATTCAACCGAATAATATAAACTGTATTATAGTTCGTATTTTACCTAGAAAGCACCGGCTAAACCTGGCCTAGGTTAAGAAGAACCAGGTAGTCTAAGTTAATAGTTCTGATATTATCCGTATTATATACACTATAATATATTAGGACTAAAATTTAATATTTTATTGCATCTTATGCTCAGCACACTTACCGTACATAACTTAGCGGTGTAATTCTGTAATAAAACGCTTAAATTATGAAAGAATTTACCTTTATCGAGTGACACATTTACAGAACACATCTAAATCCTACTACTTCATTTCATATTCTAGATGAAGCAAATTAATGCAGCATATAAAATTGCTACTTATAATTAATAATAAGTGCTGCCGGTGGAAATCTAACTTCGTATATCCACATACTATGAAAGTTTCTTTGTGTGGTATTCTTGGTGTTAAAGGATAACAATGTGAGGAAACCTGCAAAGGCAAAATATTTTAAGGATATCTTAAGTCCAGCACTTGCATTGGGATAACGTGTAGTCTTGTGTAGTATGATGTACCACAGACATCGTACTACACGTTTGATGTTTGTTTTTACGTGGTAGAGCCAGCTATATTATAGTTGTAGCACGAATGAGCCAGCTCGAACGGAGACGGACCAGGCCCTCACAGAAAACCAGCGTAAAATAGCAGCTCAATGCTATCGCATGGTGAGCTTAAAGAACCAAAAACCGTGTATACTGGATGATCCTTGAGGGTTACAACGCATCTGCATTAGATTCGTAAATGAGAATAAATGTAGATGTCTATGGGCCACAGCATCCACTTGCCATCAGGTGGACTGTGTGCTCGTCTATTACGAGATAAGATATTTTTATTTACAGAAATAAAAAAAATACTACCGGTTACAGGGATTACAGAGGGTATGCATATCGTTAATTTATCACAAAACAAATATTTAGATAACAGACTTATGAGTTATGACTCAGCTTTCTGATGAAAGTCAATGTTTAACAACTCAATGTTTGATGACTCCTTGGCGCAGTGGCTTAGCAATGAGTGGCTGCGCTGGGGTCGCGGGTTCGAATCCCGCACGGAACAAGTATTTGTATGGCCTACAATTAATTGTTCCGGGTCTGGATGTTTGTCCTTGTGCAATTTATGTTTGTAAACTGCCCCCACGATACAGGAGAAAATCCTAGTAACGTGGTAACGTATTTAAAAAAAAAGGAAAAAAAAAGAATGGTCTCGTGATGGGGTTAGTTATGATAAAGAAAACAACGTATAATTTTGCATATTCCAATCATCGAACTATATTACTAGCGTAGTAGTAATACCTCAATGATTCCAATATGGTCGCCACCTTTAAACATTATCGGGCGTCTAAATAGGCTTTTCTTAAATTTTAATGTAGAACACAAATAAATTCCGCTGACGGCTCGTAAAATACGCGCCTGCTTCTTTGTCGCATTAATTGTTTATTTATTCGCACTAATCTCCTGCAACAGTTTAAGTTGTTTTCTTCTGAGGACCGCATTAAAAATCATACTATTTATATCATGTTATTTACTTAATGTTACTCGGCTTCATCGTCGCGGCCACCATATATCACAACAGCATAAACTTTATTATGAAGTCTAGCGTCATAAGGAAAAAAAAGATTTGTCACTTCGATCGCTAAGTCTTCAGAATCAAGATCGAATATGGCGTGAACATAATGTTTATTTTAACGTTTAAGTTTGTTGTTATTTGATGTTTTATACATAGTAGAGCTATCGCAGTCATCTGGTTAAATCTGCTATTTGAATGAATGACTAGCGCATTCATAGAATGACGACATTTAATTGAATGACTAAAGGAGAACTTGCAACTCGTTGAACGTCTTGACTGAATGATATTAAGCCGCTGTGTCTAATACAACATTGCAACTGTACTGTAATATCAGCGACAGTAGGTTAGGGTGCGGCTGGGGTGGTCACCCCATAGCCGCGTATATTTATATAATAATATATAATTATATAATTGGAATCACCTAACTGATTTTACGTCCGCTCTGTTCAAAGGGCTATGTTACAATCCGCTAACTAGTTGGACGTTGATTGACGCTTTTTCAATCAAGGTTCGGCCTAGTCATTCAATTAAACGTCTTCATTCAATGAACGCGCTAGTCATTCAATCAAATAGCAGATTCAACTAGATGACTGCGACAGAGCCATGCTGCAGCTATACTACAGATGTAGCTCAAATGAGTCTGTACAACCTGAGAAGGACCACGCTCTGACAGAATACCAGCGTAAAATAGCAGCTTAATGCAAAGTCTTTTTACTTGGCATTCCATTTTAGTCCTCAGGGGTGACGACAACGTAAATGAATTTTGATTCTCAATCGAGGATAAATGTACGTTGAAATAATAAATGTACGTCTATGAACCACAGAATACACTTGCTATCAAGTGGATTGTGTGTTCGTGTGTTACCCTTATTCTATAAAAAAACTAAAAACTTTAACAATTAAGATACTCGTTTTACATCATCAAAACTTTAAGGTTTAAATTGGTGTACTGTTACTCAATATATTGATTAGTTTCAATTAAAGGCGTTTTATCTTTGAATTTGACAGTGATTGAGCGATCACACGGAGTGTCAAATGCCGTTCTGTTCAGAAGTAAGCGTATCACTATCAAAGACAACCGCTTTATTAAAAATGGGCCAAGCTCCGACACTGTTAGAGCCCAGGATAACGGTAAATGGGACATTACCCAGACACAAGTTGACATTTATTTCTATCAGTATTGCATTAAACCTAAATGGATCGGTATATTTTGAAATTGACTTTGACAGGGCGAGTACTGAATTAAATGAGGACTGCCTCGTTGGTCTTGTTGACGTAAATGATATTGCTGATCACGAGGTCCCAGGTTCGAATCCCAGGTTAGTCCAAAATTAGTCATTGGGTTCTCAGTATCAGTCCGAAATCAGGAAGATGGCGTTGTATCGCTTCCGTGCCTCGAAAGCAATCTTTGGTCCTGCGCCTAATCTCTCTTTGGATGCAAATTTGGAAGGCAATGTAAACAAAAATCAATTATTAAAATATATTGATTACCTCAATACTTTAAATGTACATACAATAATCTTGTTTACATTGCCTTACATACAGGGTTAGTCACAGGAGAATAAAATAAGATATGATTTAAATTTATTAATGAATAATTTGTCATGTAACAATTATTTAAATTTGACATTTAATATAATTTAATAGACATTAATAATTTAATTAAGAAAATTTTGACTACAGATTGGTATTAGCTATCCAAATATAATTTAAGACAGATAGAAAATGTGCTATCTTATTATTTATATATTAACTCAGCCAAGAACTTGGCTACCAGACATCTGCTCCTATTGAGCAGCATTATGATTTGACATGCAATTTGGAATCCGTTCCAAGTAAATTAAATTAGAAAATGAGACAATAGAGGTAATCTCTAGCAATTATAATAATTTAGATTGTAGCTTACAAATCCTTAATAGTTGCAATTGTATGACTCCACAAAATGATAATAAAATTGTTTACACCTGGTGCATCAGAATATACAAGGCATGATAGGCAAAGAGCTAGAAATGCAATTGTTCTTAAATAGCAACAATATTCATATTTTATGTATTACTGAACATTGGTTTAAAGCTCGTAATTTAATGTTTAACTTCAGTAATCACCAGGTGGTTAGTTCTTTCAATAGAGAAACGGTTTTAAGAGATGGCTCCTTAATTTTAGCTAGTAAATTATTATCATGTAAAGAATGTAAAGATATTGTGAGCCTCTTGTTGAGCGAACTGTAGAAATGGGATGTGTTGAGTTTGAGCACCTCATTGTTTTGAGCGTTTACAGACTTACATGTTTTTTATATGATACGTTTGAAAAAATTATATTTTATTTATTATTATATTATTATATTTTTGAAAAAAATTCGCTAAGCTTAATAAACAGAATAAATGTGTTGTAATATGTGGAGACTTTAATATCAATCTCCTAGAAGCTTCCTCTTCTTCCTTCTCATAAATCTTATGGTCTTTTTAATTTATTTTTGGAACCAATAACACGTATTGCTGAATCTAGTGCAACATGTATAGATAACAATTTTACAAATGTTAAGCCGTTCAATAAATGTATAATTTAAAAATTGAGCTCTGATCACTGTGGACAATTAGTTTCATTACCTTATGTTCACAAAAAGCAAATAGATAAAAAAGTAGTGTTTGTACATGCACATCGCTTGGAGAAGTTTAGAAGTAACATAGTAAAAAACTTCCATTACTTTCATACCAAAGTAACCCAAATTTGTTGTATGGAACATTATTTAAGCTTATTTGCAATGAATTTAATAATACTTTTACTTCTAAAACATTCTCCTTGAACAATCGCTAAGCATTTAATGAATGGGGGACAGTAGGAGTCCATAAGAGTAGACAACGGTTATATGAACTTTACAATGAAAGGTCATATAATCCTAGCGTCGAATTTAGGGAATATGTAAAAAAATATCCCAAAATATTTAAAAGAGCATGCTCCTTAGCCAAGTCATTGTATTTGAGCTACAAAATAAAGACTGCTTCTAATAAAATTAAAATGACATGGAGTAAAATGAATAGTGAAACTGTTAAGGTCAACTCTCGCAATTCAAACTACCAGTTAAGTTTTAATAATAAATTAACTAAATCAGATCAGGACGTTGCAATGGTTTTTGAGAAATATTTTACTGATATTCCGATCTTAACCACTAAGTCACTGAATTCTTCTCCTGCCGTCGCCGAATCATTAGTTAAATAAAAATGTAAATATGTGTTCAAAGAATTTTACATTTCATAAAGTGTCATCAAAAGATATTGTAAAATATTTTAAGACTATTGATATTAAGAGAACCACCGATCTATGAGCAATTTCTGTTAAAGTTATTGCGTCTTTAATAGATACAATCGCACCTCAACTATCTATTATTGTTAATACTAGTATCGAATCTGGTGTGTTTCCTGATTTAATGAAGCATAGTAAAGTAATATCTTTATTTAAATCTGGTAGAACATTGGACCCCGCTAATTTTAGACCTATTTCTGTACTGCCAACACTTAGTAAAATTTTTGAAAAAATTATTCTTGATCAAATGTTAAATTTTTTAATGTAAATAATTTACTTCATAAAAATGAATTTGATTTCACAAGGGGTCGCTCGACAACTGATGCTGGTGTTGAGCTGATTAAATATATATTTATTGCATGGGAGAATTCACAGGATGCTTTGGGTGTATTCTGTGACCTATTCAAAGCCTTCGATTGTGTTCACCATGAAACATTAATCAGGAAACTTCAACACTACGGTGTAAGAAGCGATGCTCTTAAATTAATTGTTTCATATTTAAGTGACAGACCGCAAAAAGTTCTCATTAATAGTATGAGTTCTTCCGGATCGATTGTACAAACGGGCGTGCCTCAGGGCCCAATTCTCGGCCCCTTTCTGTTCCTTGTATATATTAATGACTTACCTTACATAGTAGGGGATAACCATGATATAGTATCATTTGCTGACGATACTTCATTAATTTTCAAATTAAAACGACAATTATTAAATTACGACGAAGTAAATAATGCTATAGCTAAGTTTGTCAATTGGTTTAATGTTAATAATTTGCATTGAATGGAACTAAAACTAAATGTATGAAATTCGTAACTCCTAATGTCAAACATGTTAATACGAATGTAATTTTAAATGGGGAAGAACTGAGTCTTGTTGATACCACCAGTTTTCTTGGAATAACACTGGACGCAAAGCTTCAATGGCTCCCCCATATATCAAAACTAGCTAGCAGACTTATCTGACTATCTGCAGCATATGCTGTAAAAAGGATTAGAACTCTTACCAGTATTGAAACAGCTAGAATAGTTTACTTTAGTTATTTCCATAGCATTATGTCGTATGGTATTTCGCTATGGGGACACGCGACTGACACTGAAATTATATTTATTTTACAGAAGAGGGCCATTAGAGCAATATATAATTTAAAACTCAAAAGAGTCACTCAGACAAAAATTTAAGGAAATTAATATATTAACTCTGGCCTCTCAATACATTTATGAAAATGTAATGTACGTACACAAGAATAAACGTAGTTTTGCGAAAATAAGTGATATTCATTCTGTAAATACTAGGAACAGACACAAGCTAGTAGTACCAGTTACTCGACTCCACCGAGTCAGTAATTCATTCTTGGGGCGATGTCTACGCTATTACAACAAAGTCCCAGAAAATATACAAAATTTGTCGTACACAAAGTTCAAAAATGTTATTAAACTAAGTTTGTATAAAAAGGGTTATTATAATATTAAGGAATTTATGGATGATAATAACCCCTGGGAAGGGTGATCGCTACCAAGCTATTTTTAATTTGTCTTGTGTTGTTTATTGTAAACATTATTGGAAAAGAAATAGTCCCGCTGGGTTTCTTGCTGGTTCTTCCCAGGACAGAGGTTTTTTTTTTGCGAACCAGTGGTAAATGAAAAAAGTGACTTTCAATAAATATTGTTATAATCTACATTGAATAAAAAAGTTTCTGTTTCTGTTTCTGGATTTCCGAGATGGTCGGGGTTTGTTTGGATTCTCCTGTCATTTTTTAAATCATCTCCAAACTCCCGATAAAATTGAAAATCTTCAAACAAAAAGCTTCTCGGAATGTTAACGTATGGACTTTGATTGAATAAAAGCTCAGTTAGTAATTAGAATGAACTTTGAAGTAAATTGGTTAAATTTTAAAGTTTTTCTGAATAACTACTATAGGATCCTAATTGGTGGACTCTAGTAAAGTTTATTACCAATTATATATGGCAACCTAAAAATGACGTGTACTTAAATTAGTTTTGCTTAAAATCATTTTTGTGGCCTTTTAATCAAAAGAATTAACTCTTTATTTTTAATTATTATTTCTCCCTACAACAGTCCTAAAATCTCGACATTTTCATAATTTATCCGGATATTTTGGTCTTTTGATCTGGCAAACCTATCTCTCTCCTATCACGTCGGATTGCCGTCCTATCGGGCTTTGAGAGTTAGGGACTAAAGAGTGCATTTGTACTTGCACATACACTCGGGCACTATAATCGTGCACTGCGCTGATAGTTAGTCTCAGTTTAGACCGCCAGCCGTGACCGACATTTGGTCTGGAGGACATTATTACTAAATGAGGACTTAATTTTCCAATCTTTTGACTTTATTAGTCAGAAAACTCTACTGAACATAGGTCTACGTACTTTACGGCCGGCCAGGTACTTTACGTCAAGTGTCAACAAGACGGGTACCTCCATTCGTTACAGAAAACGTTACCGTTATAGCTTTTTTATCACAGGAATAGTAATATTAAGATTTCTGTGGTCTATTATAGTCCACAGTTGAACATAGGCCTCCCCTCTTGGTTGCCTCATAGGGGTGATATTTGCCATAGTTGCCACGTTTGGCAGGTGGGTTGACAACCGCAGTTTTTACTTATATTTTAGTCGTTATTAGGAAGACGCTACTTCGTGCAGTCTTTATTAGAAATACTGGAGCAACGTGTCGAACTACCGCCATAACGCTTTTAGTAATGACTTCTCGTTCAAAGCCTGTGTTCTGTCGTGGGATATTTATAGGCTGTAACTTTACCGCTATCTCTCTAAAACTACTAAACTGTCCCGGCATTTACTCATGGGAATAAATGGGCTTGATTAATTCGCTTACGTAGCAACCACACCATTAATATAGTTTTTTTGAAAAAGTATGACAAGCCATTTTTTTGAAAAGTATTTATACGTGGTAGAACCACACTGCAGTTATATTATGGTTGTAGCACGAATGGGTTGGCTCGACCGGGGAAGGACCACGATCTCACAGAATATCAGCGTAAAATAGCAGCTTAATGCTGCTGAGTTTCGTATGGTGAGTGTAGAGATCCACACTTTTTTACTGGAAACGAGGCATTCCATCTTAATCCTCAGGGGTGACAACGCAGATGCGTTGTAAGAATCAAAATGTGTAGATTTTTACGGGCCACAGCATCTTCTTACCATCAGGTGGACTGTGTGCTCGTTTGTCAACTTTATTCTATAAAAAAGCGAGCTTAGTAAAAATTCTTTAGGTCACAGTATTACAGATAATTAATTACAGATAGACTGTAGGTGTGGATGGTGTGGTCATCTCCATATATCCTCAAATAAGAATCAAAATACAGATGCGTTGTCACCCATGAATATCTTCGTACCAGTAAAAAGACTAATCACAGTAGCATTTTCCTATGGCTACCACGCTTGACGGGTGGGTTTACAACCACAGTTTAATTATTGGTATGAGTTTTTATCAGCAAGGTGCTGCTGCCCATCTCTTTCTAGGAATAACACAATACAAGTAAATACGAGAAATTACTCGATTCTTTGCATTTGATACCAGATATTTTGTTCTCGATACTTATGTTCCAAGTAATAAATCGACAAAAAGTTGTCAAGTCGATAAAATATTGATTCGTTACTCCATTCAAAGACAGTTCTCTTTCCTTGAATACTTAATTTGTTGATTCTCATAGAGTCATGTGTAATTTCTTAACACTACATTGTAATCTTGATCTTGGTCACTTGGTCGTCCTATGCCGTGAATTTTAAATTAAAAAATCGACTACAAGTAACAATAAGTGTCGATAAAAGTATCGATACTTTTGTGTTATCTTTTTATCCTTAACTATTTCAGTTTTTTTTTATTGTAACCTTTGAGGCTTAGATGGAATGCCTCGTTTGCAGTAGAAAGGGTCTCTTCAGTTCACTACACTCACCATATGAAACACAGCAGCATTAAGCTGCTACTTTACGCCGGTATCCTGTGAGAGCGTGATCCTACTCCGGTCGAGACAACTCATTCATGCTTCAGCGTGGCTCTATCGCGTAAAAATCTGGCATCTGTAAGTGGATGAAAACTGGAACTAAAACTTTAATTGCCAAGTGTTTTCAGATTATATTTTTAATTAGTTTTCAGATAGGTGCTGCTGCCAATCTAGGAATAAAACGATACAATTTAATACGTAGTAATTACGCGATACGTTTTCGATACAAACTAATTTCGGTACCGATACTTTTAGTCAAAGTTATTAAGAAGTAATTGATGGTAAAAATATTTGTATCGGTACTCAGTTCAAGGACAATTCTCTTTCTTTGGATGGTTAATTTGTTGATACTCATGAAGTCATCTTTCGATACAACTACCCAGTATCGTGGTATGGTTTTACCCCTATCTGTTTGAGGCTCCTTCTATTGCCTCTCACGCCACCTACGTGATGTTATGAGGTAGTGGGTTCTCTTACATTACCAAGCAGTTACAATGCAATGCAGTGCATTGCAAACATTCAATTACAGTAAATGATTTGACATCTCTGATATCCTACAGTAGGTCATAGGTTCGACAATAATTACATCTATTTTGAATAGTAGAGGCAATCCACGTGTCCGCCACTGCATGTAAATGATCACTTGGTCGAGATACAAATCTACAACACTAAGGTTGCTAGAACACTAGAGCTGCTGCGTTTCAAAATAAATTTGTATTGATTAATATTGGAGTTAAAGCGCGACATCGTTTTTCTTTTAATGTTGTAGTTGAGTAAATTTTCAGTCGCATTTATCTCCCTTTCTAGTCATCATCGACTAAATAAATAATAAATATACGATGTTATTATGTTCCATCTCGTAAATCATATATAAGCTAAAACTCTCATTTATTCTAGTCGTGACGCAATCCATAGTTTTTATTGGAGTGACAGAATCGAAAGCTTGATTCAATAGCGCGAACCGCATCTCTAGAATTGTTGATTCAGATGCTCTTTTCGATGTTGTCAACATCTCTCAATTTTATGCTAATAAGTACTTACCGATAATATCATTAGATAATATAGTTTCATTGCTAGTATTTTTAATAAGAAATGGGAACGTGTCAAAAGAGCTTTGCCGATTTGAGCGATGCTTAAATATTTACTGCCTTATTTTCTTAAAGATCCTCTAAAAAATATTCAAATTCTTTAGATCACTAGTCATCTATTGGTACAATTTCAATGAAATACCTAAACCGTATTCTATTTTGTTTTATCTTATTTAAAACATTTCGCATTTAATTATTTTATCGTATTCAAGGCAAGAGTGAATAGGCTTTTGTTACGCTACAACAATGCGATTTATCACCTATGGCTTCATAATTACTTGTCACCAACTGGTATTGTGATCAAGTACTGACTTATAATAGGTTAAAAAAATTAGGCGAAGAACATTTATAGTACCTTATTATTATCCATCATCCAATTGGTCGTTATAATATAATTAATTGAATTAAGAATAAGAAGCTTTTTTTAAAGCATTGTGTAAAGAACATTTTAAAATATCTTCATATATATCATCATCATCATCATCATCATTACAGCTCTTCACAAGTACACTGCTGAACATAGGCCTCCCCCCAAGGTATGCCACAAAGCAAAGTCCTGAGCCACCTGCATCCATCGACTTCCTGCATGTCTTATCAGGTCGTCATTCCATCCGTTGGGGGGTCGCCCTATACTTCGTCCACCGGTACGAGGCTGCCACTCGAGAACCCTTTTTCCCCAATGGTAGTCGGTTCTTCGAGCTATATGGCCGGCCCATTGCCACTTCAGCTTACTAATCCGTTAGGCTATGTCGGTCACTCTGGTCCTGCTGCGGATATCCTCATTTCTATTTTTATCACGCAGAGAAACTCCGAGCTTAGCCCTCTCCATATCATCCTCGCTGAGCGACTTTGAGCGTCCTCATACGGCCAACAGTGAAGGACCACGTCTCGGTTCCGTAGGTCATCAATGGCAACACGCACTGATTGAAAAGCTTAGTTTTCAGGTTTGTAGGTATACCTGAAGAGAAGATGTGTCGTAATTTTCCGAACGCTGCCCAGCCGAGTTGAATCCGTCGATTGACCTCTCGGTCGAAGTTGGACTTACCTAGTCGGACTATTTGTCCCAGGTAAACGTACTAATCAACAACTTCGAGCTTAGTACTCCCAACAACGACCGGCATAGGTGTGACGTGGACATTAAACATGATCTTTGTTTTGTCCATGTTCATCTTAAGACCTATCCGTTGGGAGGCAATATTGAGGTCATTGAGCATAGTGCTTAAGTTCTCCAGCGATTCTGCCATAAGGACTATATCGTCGGCAAATCGAAGGTGAGTAATGTACTCGCCATTGATGTTAATACCATATCCTTTCGAGTCCAGTAGCTTGAAAACGTCTTCCAATGTAGCGGTGAAGAGTTTCGGGGAAATAACTTCACCCTGTCTTACACCTCTCTGCAGTTGGATATTGTTGGTACTCTGGTTCTGTACTCGGATAGCCATCGTAGCCCTAGTGTACAAACACTTCAGCACTTCGATATACCGACAGTCAACTTGGCACCGCTGAAGAGACTGTAGCACCGCCCATATCTCGACGGAAACAAAGGCTTTCTCATAGTCCACATACGCCAGGCAAAGTGGCAGATTGTACTCTTCAGTCTTTTGTACAATCTGCCGCAGGGTATGTATGTGGTCTATGGTACTGAAGCCTTTTCGGAAACCGGCTTGTTCGGGAGGCTGGAAGTCGTCGAGTCTGCGTGCGAGACGATTCCTAATGACTCTCGAAAACAGCACGTAGACGCGGCTCAGAAGGGATATCGGTCTGTAGTTCTTCAAGAGGGCGTTGTCACCTTTCTTGAAGAACAAGACCACCACACTTCTGCTCCACGCCTCTGGAGTATTGCCACCATGAACCTCTGAAGGACTTCAAGTAACGGTTTTCCACCCGCTTTCAGAAGCTCCGCTGTAATTCCATCCTCTCCCGGGGACTTTCCGTTTTTAAGGTGCTGGAGAGCCATTCTAATCTCGCTCAGACTGACGTTCGGGGTATAATCGGAATAGTGTCGGATGAGACTTGCTCTTGGATGGTTACTCACACTTGCGTGTGGCTCCAACGATGATGTGTACAGCTGCCCACAGAACTCAATCTCACTCAGATCCCAGGTGTCCCGGAAACGATGCTGCACACTCAACCTTCAGCCATGACAGTTGGCTCTTACTGGCAGACAGATCTCTGGCAAAGACTTTGGAGCCCTTGTTCCGCTCGATCGCTTCTTCAATACGAGCATTATTAAAGTTGCGTAAGTCTCGCCGCATGCATTTGGAGATCTGTCTGTTCAGTTGCTTGTATGCTGTCAAATCTGTTGACGATTGCGGCCTCATCTCCCGTCTAACAGCCTTGATATTAAGAGTGTGATCGGAGAGTTTTTGTGTTCTTCTGCGACGGGTCTTGCAGAACTTAGCTCCGACCGCATGGACAGTTTCCATGAGCTTGTCATTCATATCGTCCACTGCATTGCAACCTTCTAGGCACTGAAAGCGGTACATAACTCGAGCTGAAATGTTTTGGGGTTCTGGATCAGAGTACGAGGGGGACGGAGCGTTGACTTCATTAGACGAGACGTTTTCTACTTAACGTTTAGGTTCAGTGTGCTTCTAACCATTCGGTGATCGCTGCCAGTTTTCATCACTGAGACATCACTGAACAGTTGGCGTCTGGTCGTCATAATGAAGTCAATCACATTTTTTGTCGAACCGTCGGGGCTTGACCAGGTCCACTTCCTGTGTGGCCGCTTCTGGAAGAAAGAGTTCATCATAAAGGGACCCTCTTTCTCTATAAAGTCGGCCAGCTGCTGACCCCTACGGAACCGTACCGTTGCCCTACTCCAAATTTCCCTAACTTCAGCTCACCGCTTTCTTTTGTACCTAGTTTTGCGTTGAATTCTCCCATCAACACCGTGTAGTGGGTTTTGGAGGAATGCATGGCTCTAGAAATATCCACATACATTTCCTCCACCTCCTCATTGGGATGTGCCGAGGTTTACGCACCAAACCTGTATGACCTTCAGCGAATACCGTTTGGTGATTCTGAGTATCAGGTACGCGACCCTCGTCGACACACTCCCAATCTTTACAACGTTGTTGACGAGAGACTTGTGGACAATAAATCCGACACCTCCTTGGAACAGATGGTCGCCCTCTCGGTGATAGAACAAGTTGCCGGACACGAGGATTATCGTGTCCTCCCCCTCTCTTCGGACCTCGGATAATACAATAATATGCTAGCGCAACTTGTCTACCTCTTCTTCCAACTCCAGTATCTTCTCGTCAGTCCTCAGGGTGCGTGCGTTGTATATTGCCAGGACGAGTCGTCTTAGGTGGCAACCGAACCTCCACCGGAGATTCTTAGCACCCCCTGCCCCGCCGTTACCATGTTCGCCACTAGCGGGGTCGCCGGGGACTGGGGGCCGTTTGTTTGCGTCGTTACTCATGGAGGGATACCACGCTTGGCGAACGGGTTGGCAACCGCAGTTTTTTTATTATATTATTGTTATTAGGAAATTAGGAAAATGCTGCTGCCCATCTCCTGCCTGTCTCCCTCTGTCGCCTCTTACGACACCCACGGGAAGATATGGGGTAGTGGATATTCTCAACCGCCACTACACGGGCCTATACATAAATAAAAAAATGCTTTAAATAAAAAATAAAAAAACAATAAAAAAGAGCATCAATTGGACTTTAGACTGTAAAATAAATAACACAAGATGAACTGAGTATTAAAAAAAAACACGGGGGCTATACACTACACTACTGTATATATATATATATATATATATATATATATATATATATATATATATATATATATATATATATATATAGGGATTTCCAAAGTGTTTCATCAAACTTAGAATCTTAAAAATAATAATTTTGGAAAACTGTTTTTTTGGAATAACTTTACGACTACAAAAACTAATCAACTTCTATCTATTTAACTACTTCTTTAGCTAGAATTTGAAAGATATATTATGTATGAAATTAATATAATATACATTTGAAGTTGCCATGGGAAAGTCGCAATAGTACGAATACTGTCTATTTAGTTTTCAAATATGTAAACAGTAGTGTGTTAAAACCCGATAGGCAAGTTTTGCTTGATTTGGTAATGCTTTTGAAAGCGTACGATATTGTGCCTTTACTGTGGCTATTGTGCACGTGCTATTAAGTATTTAGTTATACAATGTTATGCCTGGAGGCAAGAATCATTATTTGTACCCACTTGTAGAAAAACTCTTTTGTATACGATGGCAAAAGTAAAACCATTACAAGCAACAATATACATCTTGAATTTAAAAAAATAGATTTACAAACGATAATCAACCTTATGACAACGCAGGTAATTATCCACAGACATCTTTTCACAAACTAAAGTAAATATCTTTTGCCGTGTTTCAGAATTTTTAATTTGATTCTAATTTGTTAAATTTTAAAGATAAGATTTGTTTGTTTCTGGAAAATTGCTGCGTGCACCTAAAGCGATTCTCAAGGCCTCAAACTGGCGCCTCCAAGGGTCCTTGAGTTGGTGGCAATACTTGAACGCACACGAAGGTTGCGTGAAAAAGGTAGACGACTCGAGCAAAAGAGAAAAATGTAATTGATATTAATAGAAACAAAAAATATTTTTATTTTAATATTTTATTATTGTTATTTATTTTTACAGTGAAAATTAGTTCATATATTAATTAGTTGGCTGGGATGGGGCAAACGTTCGAAGTACACAAAATTATTTTTCTTTATTGACCAAATTCTACATTGCAATATTTTTGTTTGAGTTATTTAATAGAGTTGTAATAACTATGTTTAGATTTTTTCCAGATTTTTAATTTGACTATTAAAAAAGTTAAGGTAGGGGGAACAAATTACAAGATACATTGACGCTTGATAATTTAAAACTAAAAATTATTAATGATATCATAAATAATTCTTACAAATTAATTTGAACAATTTTTAATTCAAAACAATGTTAACCAGCAAAATATAATTTTAATTTTTTTTTATTGCTAGTCCGCTTGCCAAATATGGCAACTGTGGTAAATATGAGTTATAAATGTGGCAATCTATATGTTATGTTACCTATAGGTTATGTTCAGCAGTATATATATATATATATATATATATATATATATATATATATATATATATATATATATATATATATATATATATATATTTGTAATACCCTCATCGATATTGGAATATTTTTTCATCATCACAACGATCTAAAATAATTTCGTAATCATAATATTTTCGATGAATTGAAAGCTATATCAAAAGAATATGTTCCTCAAGTAGTATCAAAAACTTGTTGAAATTATGGCACGACAGACAAAACGAAATCATAAGTTCCTTGAATAAAACAAGTTTTATGGATTTTATTGCATTTAATTTAACTTACTTTACCTATTTTTCATTCCCGACGTTTCGCTTTTGAATACTAATTTTTGGTTCGATCTACGCAGAACGAGCTTACAGTATTTTAATTATTTTAGTTTAATGTCAAATATCGTGTAAATATAAAGAGTCATTATAATATCCTTTTATCCAAGGTCACATTTGTCTCCGTCGACTCTTACGACACCCACGACGACATGGTGTGGTGGATATAATAAACCCAGAAAATAATAAAAATGTACAAGAAGAAAAAACACGTGTGAACGTTGCACTAGTAATTCCATTTTTAAAATTGTTTCGAATCCAGTTTATCAAGAGTCTTATCGCCTTCAATAAATCTCATATCTAACAAAGACTCCGATGTCATCTAACACTGGTAACGCTTCGATGGAATTTACGTGGGCGTCAACCATGGCTTGCTTTCTTTGATTTTTCGCCTCATTAAGTGTTTGTATACACGCATTGGATACGTCGTCGCACGTACGATAAATGGTTATTCAATACAAAATTTGAACATCTCTTATGGGAAAAATTATCAGAATGTTTACACGTGCTTTCTATTGTTACACACTGTTACGTAATCTGTACGTCTTCAGAGACAAAGTTTCGTGTGATTTTAGCTCTTATCACTTGCAATTATAGTACAAATTCAGTTAGTTTTAGTCTTATCAATATAAGATTCTTCAATAGAAGTGAGGCGCCACGCGCTTTTGTTGTTGTTATTAACGCAAGTTGTAAAGTTTAGCTTTCTTTCAGATAACTTTGCTATACAGTATTTTATGGTACGGCTCGGTCATTTAACTTGAAAGGGTTTTACTTTAAGATAGATTTATGTATGTAGAAATGTAGTCGACACATTTAGCTGGAGAGCACTATAATAATGTAATGAACAGAATAAATATAAAACTGAGGAACATTACGTCCTCACGGTGCAATTAGTGCGGGTTAATTATAATAAATGTGGGTATTTAGTAGAGATGAAACGGATAGCTGTTTGGCCGAATACCGGATATTCAGTCTTATCGCTGAATAGCTGGATATCTGGCCGCCGGATATTCTGCTGAATATTACCGTTTGGTGCATCGCAAGAAGTGAAAATGAAAGTCAGTGCAAACTGTTCGCGATCGTGACCCTTATATTTGGTGGGCAGGTATTGCTACACAATACCCAAATTTATTAAAGTTCGTCAAAATCTATCCTTCAGCACCCTGCAGCAGCGTGTACAGCAAAAGACTTTTTTCTGAAGCTGGCCTTGTTTATGAAGACAGACGAAACTGCTTGTTACCTTTCAATGCAAAGAAATTAGTACTTATTTATTCACCATAATTTGCCCTTAGCTACGTAGTACTATTATTTATTCTGTGCCTTAGCGCGGTACGAGTACTAATTTTGTAAGTTTTAAAATGAAAATTTTGTGATTACTGATTATATTTGTTGTGACATAACTGAAGTATTTAACTAAATATGATATTTTGTGTTTTTTTTAATCCGGTATCCGGCCAGATTGCTGTTTGTTATCCGGTATCAGGCCGGATAGTAATTTTAGGCCTGATAGGCCGAACACCGGGTAGTTACCGGATATCCGCTTCATCTCTAGTATTTAGCCTGATTTAGTTGTCTTATAGCATATAATAATGTCCTCCAGATCGAATTTCAGTCACGGGGTCATATGCGCAGACAGCATTATAGTGCCCAAGTAAGGTGCCCAAGCAAGTGCGCCAGCACCAGTGCACTCTTTATTTCTTCCCTCCCATACTCCGATGGGACGGTTATTAGATACGTCTGGAGAGATTTGGCGCAGGAACCAACGCCTTTATGTGTTTTTGGGGTAAAACACCACCGATTTCCTAATTCTGAGCTGCTTCTGAGAATTTTGTCTCGACTCGGAATTCGAGTCCGGGACTTCGTGATCAGCAACTCCCGTTCTCGTGTCACTTCTGTGCCTCAGAAAGCACGTAAAATCGTTGGTCCTGCACATGATCTCCCTCCTGTCGTGTCGGATTACCGTCCCATCGGATTATGAGAGTGAAGGAATAGAGAGTGCACCTGTGCTTGCACATACACTTGGGCACTCTATAATCCCGTTCAGCGCACATGGCTAGTCTCCGTTAAAACTGGCCACCGTGACTGGTTTCGGTCTGGAGGACATTGTTATAATCAATATGTGTCAGACGCTAACGCCACTTTTTCTTCACTGTTGATGATGTGGCTTCCTTTTAAAATATTTTATTATTCTCCTCTTCCCCCCGGACCTCTGAGGTGTTCAGACGTGTACAAAAACCACTAACGTAATACTTACTATTATTTTAAATAAGGATTAATTAAAGTTATCTGCCAAAATTCGCGACATAAAAATAAGAGTACAGGAAATTGAAGAGCTATCAGTGACCGGCCGCTCCTAGTCCTACGCTGCAGTGACACACTCTCGCAGCCCTGACAGCTACTCGTCGCCGCGAATCACCGCCCATCGCCGCCTATGCATTGACTACGGGGGCGGTGCGACGTACGGTGATTCAGCTGTGCATGTATTGGTCACCCTACGCTACGTCTTCGTGGGAGGTACGTAGCAGTGCTCCTAGTACATTACCTCAACAAGCAATCGGTGTAACTTCACAGCAACGTACTCACTTAAAGTGCTGGTTCGTGTTCTCCTGTTACTTTGCTATACGTACATTTATATTGACCTATTGTTATTTAATAATATTTTAATAAAATGCCTTTGAAACGCACCCCACCACAAAACGTACATGCATCGGAGACTGATTCAGAGAGCGTAGGTGGAAGTGTATCTGACCTACAGAAAACAGAAAGCAACATCAATGTGAGCATTGGTCGCATGAAGAGAAAGCGGGAAAATGAATTACATAGTTTTATGGAAGAGGTGCGTAGTATGATCTCCAAGTTTGTCACCGATCAAACAAATAAACTACAAGTCTTAGAGTCATCATTAAGTGAAATAAAGTCGCAAAACAGTACATTACAGTTATCATTGGAAACATTATCTTACAAATATGATGAATTTCAAAAAGAAATAGAAAATTTAAGAAAAGAAAGGAGGGAGCACATCTCTTATATAAAACAGCTCGAAATTAAAATCGAAAATCTAGAAAGATACACATGTTCAACAAAGTTTGAGATTAGAAATGTACCAAAATTGCAAAATGAAAACAAACAGGAACTTACAAATGCAGTTAAAAAAAATTGGAAATATATTAAATTTGCAAATACAGACCGGGGATATTAAAGATATATATCGAGCATCTGCAAAACCCAATGCCATAAAACCAATAGTAGTCGACTTTAACACCCTACTGATGAAGGAAAATATTACAAAAACCCTTAAAAAACTTACCCTAAAAGAGAAGAATGAAAAATTAAATACAAAAATATTTGGTTTAGACAGTTCTCCTAAACAGATATATATCTCGGAGGCTCTTACCCCGAAAGGAAGGCGTCTATTTTTCTTGGCGAGCGACTTCGCTAAAACCAATGGATTTTCTTACTGTTGGACATCTTACGGTAAAATTTATTTACGAAAGAAAGAAGGACTGCCATCAATTCGTATCGAAGAAGAAGGAGACTTCACAAAAATAAAAGAGAAAACTGCCTTGTGACTACCTACTAGATTTTGTTATATACTTTTAATTAATTATTTCAAACGTTTTAAATATAATATAAATCATATCTGCATGCTCCTTCATGATCCATTAATCCATATTTTATTTAGGCATAGTGTATCAAAATTACGAATAATTAATCATAAACATGTAAACACTTCACACATAACTCTTTATACTTCAGAAATTCAAAACTTTACTTATATATTACTATATTTTTATGAACTATTTTATTATGAGACTTTATCTATCCTGTTTGTATCAATTATACACTTGTCATTTAAACACTATGATAACATAATTTATTACATAACACACACAATCAATTATAATCATGGTTTCACTTGTAATCTACGAGTAATCAAGCGCACTCTTTTGAATGAAAGCAAAAACCTACAATGCCATATGCCAAAAACCTACAATTTATGTAGATGGTTAACTTACCTGAAGTACTATTCTTACATATATGCTAGACTAAATTATTTTATTTATCACGTGTATCATCGAACACAACGTGCAATATTTATAAACATAAAAAATACACTTTTCTTTGGTATTAATTTTAGTAAATTAATTGTAAGACAGAATTTTTATTATGAGTTGTACTTGTTTTCGATGAACAAAAGACGATACCCTTCAATAGTTTATTGTTGCGTTTACATACATGGGTCTTATTTTGTAAATGTATATTTTCGCATACTAACTAAAAAAGCAATTACATCTTATGAAATCCTAATACTTACAAGAAGGAACGTTAAAGTAATATTCTGTAATAATATATATCTATAACGGTTACTTTATTAAAAGATAATATTCTGCAAGAACTAGACCAAACTGGAATAATAAATTGTTATAGATCTGATAATCCGTCGAAATGCTTAGAGACATTGTCCGTTGCTTGTCCAGAACAAAACAACCGGTCCATATGTATTGTTTCCATCAACATTCGCAGTGTAAATTGCAACTTGGAGATGTTTGCAGTATACCTAAGCCAATTTGATATAAATATAGATTTGATTGTGCTAACAGAATGCTGGTCTCACGAGGACTACGAGCCGCCAACACTGGCAGGATACAATGTTTACTGTACTAAGAGACATCTGAATAAAATAGATGGTGTAGTAGTATACACAAAGAATAACTTATTGGTGTCTGCCATTGAACCCGATTTTCAGGATGGTAACTGCCTTGTAATTAAAATCCAGAGTAATGTCACAGTGTTATGTATATATAGGCCACCTAGTTTTACAAACGCTACAAACTTTTTAGAATCATTGGATACAACATTACATAATTATAAAAGCAGTACTGTTGTTTTAACAGGAAATATCAACTTAGATATTCTTAATGAAAGCGCAAATGTATACACAACGCAGTATCTTAATTTAATGGCGACTCATGGGTTAGTGCCTGGTATTAATAAGCCTACACGACAAACTACCTGCTTGGATCATTTTATGATCAAAACAAATGGTCAGGCCAAAACTATAGTTTTTAATGAGTTTACTGATCACTCACCCATATTACTCTATATTTCGTTATCATTAGTACAAAGGAAAAACCTCAGATGCGAGAAAGTTGACATAAACCTAGAAGAAATTAAAAACGAGATCAAAGACATCTCCTGGGAAAATTACTATGAGTTAAGAGATTGTAATCATGCAGCGGAGTTTATAGTAAGCAATATACATAATATAATATCGAAAAACACTTTGATAAGGACAGTACCCAAGAAAAAGCAACCACTTAAACCATGGATAACCGTAGGATTATTAAATTGTATGCGAAAAAGGGATAAAATGCACAGAAAACTTAAGCGATTTCCTCATGATGAGAGTATTTTAAACGAATACAAGCAATATAGAAACATATGCAATAATATTATAAAAACTCAAAAAAGACACTATTTAAGAAATTTGTTAGAAAAAAGACGTGGGGACATCAAAGGTACATGGGAAGTTATTCAAAATATTAATAACTTAAAAAAGGTTAGCAGTACACCCTTTGATTTAATCTGTTCTTGTGATGAGTCACCTAAAAAATCACTTAATAAAGTGAATACATACTTTGCGTCTATTGGCAAAACACTAGCTGAAGATACATTAAAGCTACTTGGTGAGACGGAAGAGAGGTTAGCAAGTAGGAGTGTGCACAGTAAAAGCTGTGTCGACTCAATAATGTTCTTACCCACCGACCCATTAGAGATAAAGAAAGTTATACAACAGATGAAAGACGCAAAAACACCGGGATGGGATAAGATTAGTACAAAGATCATAAAACAATCGATATATATTCTCGTTGATCCACTATGTTATTTGTATAACCCGAGCTTGGAAACAGGGGTTTTCCCAGTTGCTTTCAAAAAAGCCATTATAACCCCAATATTCAAAAGCGGGGAAAAACAATTAGCAAGCAATTATAGACCAATTGCACTTATAAGCACGCTTTCTAAAATTCTGGAAAAAATAGTTAATATTAGACTTACAAAATTTCTTGACCAAAAAAACCTCATCTCGTCTAATCAGTATGGCTTTAGGAAGAATAA
Organism: Parnassius smintheus behrii; assembly: GCA_036936625.1. Taxonomy (NCBI): domain Eukaryota; kingdom Metazoa; phylum Arthropoda; class Insecta; order Lepidoptera; family Papilionidae; genus Parnassius; species Parnassius smintheus. The sequence goes on along the minus strand of JAUPFT010000009.1, from coordinate 49,509,581 downwards.
ATCTACAGAAGAAGCTGTTTTAAGACTTACTACACTAGTGACAAACTATTTAGATAACAATTATCACTGTGTTGGTGTCTTTTTAGACTTACGAAAGGCTTTCGATACTGTGTCACCGAGGATACTTCTGAAACGAATGGAGCGAATGGGTATACGTGGGATCCCCTATGACTGGTTTGCAGACTACTTAAAAACTCGAAGCCAGCAGATCAAAGTTGGCACACACATTAGTGACGAAACAAACTGTGATTACGGAGTCCCACAAGGAAGCACTCTTGGACCAACTCTTTTCCTGCTCTACGTTAACCATCTCTGCAATATAGAATTAGAAGGAGCTTATTTATTAATGTACGCAGATGACACTGTCCTGATATTTCATGATCAGACTTGGGACGGTGTGCAAAAACCTATAGAGAGAGGATTGTGTGAAGTTTCGAAAGCTCTGGAAAATAGTCTGCTATCGTTAAACATAGAAAAGACGAAATATCTATGTTTCAGGATAACAGAGGCCACTAAACCCTCCAGCAGCTTTAAAGTCAAGATGCACACTTTCCCATGCAATACAATACCCTTACTTCCTGGCAGACAATGTGGTTGTAAAGAACTAGAAATGGTTAAACACGTGCGATATCTAGGAGTGACAATTGACGAGAAGCTAACTTGGAACCGTCAAATTTCAAATGTTACGAGTAGAGTAAGAAAGCTCATTTATATTTTTAAGAACCTAAGAGAAATTGCAGATAGCGACCTCCTCCTATATGTGTACAAGGCTCTTTGCCAATCTGTCATAACGTATTGTATTGCGGTGTGGGGAGGTGCAGCGAAAACTCATATGCTGGGACTGGAAAGGGCTCAAAGAGCCATTCTGAAAGTGCTATGTCTTCTCCCTTTCAAATATCCCTCACACGCTTTGTATCAACACTGTAGGGTCCTCACTGTGAGACAATTATACTACAAATCTATAGTTCTCAGGTACCATAGGGAAGTTGTGCCGTCTTTGCCAACGTCTCAGAGAAGGAGAGAGATATGTCCCATGGTACGGACTCGTACGGAGTTTGCCAAGCGCCAATATTATGCGTTGACTTCACGGGTGTATAACAAATTAGGTAATATTCAACATTTACGAAAATTTAATACCTATAAATTAAAGAAATATGTAGAGGACTTTATGTATAAATTAAATTACAAAGATACAGAGCACATGATGGAAAGTATAAAGTGAAACGCACACAAGTACACATACACTCTCACACACACACGCACACACACACACACACACACACACACACACACACACACACACACACACACACACACACACACACACACACACACACAAACGACCTAAGAGTACACACAACATAGGAATACATACACAATTTTTGTACACTGTAAGTAATACATTATGTACAATATAGAAAAGAGACATGAAGAGCATTGACTCCTGTAACACAGGCTTTCCTAGCACAGGAGTCAAAGATCACTGTTTGCACATTTCTTATTTTGTACCAAATGTAATAAAATTGTAAAATTGTGAATTGTGTAACTTTTCCTTATGTGTGTGTCAATAAAATTATTATTATTATTTTTTTGGGGTATCTATATAGTTTTCTCATCTGGTTGGGTTATATAAATATATAATTATAAATTAAAATGAAACGATAAATATACATAAATACCAATAACATAAAATAAATACAAAAATACATAAATAAATAAAAGCCCAACCAGATGGAAGCCCTCGGCAGGGGAGACCAAACGGCCGAGGGTTAGGAGGAAAGGGAAAGAAACCGGCGGACGATGCGGGCGGTATCGAGGAGCACCGCCTTTTGCATTTGAGCCAGGAGCGGTCCGTCACGGAGTCCCAGTCACCTCAGATGACCCGAGAGGCTGACTGGGATTAGCCCATTCGCAGAGACGACTACAGGAATAGTTTCGGCCGGCAGACCACCCCACATATCGGTCACCTCGTGAGCCAGGTCCAGATATTTTGTTCGTTTATCTGTTTCGGCTTTCACGAGGTTCTCGTCATACGGAATGGTAATGTCGACCAAAAATATCCTTGACTGTGCCCGGTCCATCAGCACAATATCAGGCTTATTCGGAAGAATAATCCTGTCTGTGATGATGGCCCGGTCCCAGTAGAGCCTGGCGCGGTCATTTTCGAGCACGGCTTCCGGCAAGTACTTGTAATACGGCACTTTCCGGCCCACGAGACCGTATTTCAGAGCGAGCTCCTGGTGAAGAATTTTGGCTACTAGGTTGTGCCTGTGCAAGTACTCAGAGTTAGAAAGCGCCGAACAACCGGAGATGACATGCCTATGTGACTCATCGGGATGGCGACAAGCTCGACAGACGTCGACGGTGCCATCCTTTAGGATGTATCTCCGATAGTTGTTGGTCTTAATAACCTGATCCTGTATTGCACAGACAAAACCCTCGGTTTCCCCGAAGAGGTCACCGAAACGTAGCCAGTTGAGGGAGGCGACTGTATCTACGAAGGGCTCATGTAGAACCCTGTAGTACCTCCCGTGGAGCTCCTTCTCCTTCCATACGGTCTCCCGGTCGGAAATGCTTAGTACTGCCGGGTCCTGCCATTGCTCGTTGGCTAAGGATAGAGGGGTAAGTCCTTTATCACTAGAAATGACGTCATTATAGAATGGATCATCCGATCTCACCAGGAAGTAATTACGGAGGCTGCACACTTCGCGATTATGCATGGTAAGCGCGCTCAGGAAGCCACGCCCACCATGCTTTCGCGGCAAGTACAGCCTCATTACCGACGATCTCGGATGATGCATCCTATGGGACGTCATGGTAGTGCGGACTTTTCTATCCAGGGCGTTAAGTTCGGTCTGAGTCCACCTGAGTATGCCAAAGGTATACATGAGGACAGGCATGACCCAGCCGTTATATGCTTGTGCCTTATTCACACCGGTTAAAAGGCTGTTAAGCACTTTGGTCAAGCGTGCATAAAACGTGTCGCAAACTGACTGTTTAATACCAGCCTCATCGATACCGATGTTCTGTGACATACCCAGGTATCGGTATGTTTTAGCCTCGGAAAGGGTCCTTAAGTTGACGGGCATAGATAAGTCTATGCCCTCAGAGTTAGCAACCCTACCCCTCTCAACATGGAGGACCGCACACTTATCCGTCCCCAGCTCCATTCCAATAGAATTGCTGAATTGACAAGTGATGTTTAGCAATTCCATAAGATGGGAGCGACTGGAGGCGAATAACTTGAGGTCATCCATATAGAAGAGGTGGGTCACTTTTGTACCTCCTTTCCGAAGCTGAAATCCCCTCCCGGAACCCTCCAGTAAAGTACTGAGAGGGTTCAAAGAGAGGCAGAACCAGATTGGACTCAGACAGTCGCCCTGGAATATACCCCTTCTTATCCTTATGCGGCTTTCCGCAGCCGTCATCCGCTCGCCTAGATGACAGAGGATCGTACTCCACTGCCCCATACACTGCTCGAGGAAGTCTCGAACTGTACAGTCAATCTTGTACAGCTCGAGGATCCTCTTTAGCCATGTATGGGGCACCGAGTCAAATGCCTTTCTGTAGTCTATCCAGGCGGCGGAGAAGTTCCGACGGTTGCGTTTCACCACTTTGCCAATGACCGCGTCAATGAGGAGTGGTTCCTTGGTTCCACGACCGCCGCCCCGACATCCATTTTGAGCGCGCGACAGCACCTGATTTGATTCCAGGTGACGAGTGATTCTCGCGCTCAAAATGGATGTTAGTGTCTTGTATATGGTCGGCAGACACGTGATGGGGCGGTATTTGCTCGGGTCTGTGGTAGCCTGGTCTTTAGGAACCAAATGAGTGATCCCAGTAGTGAAGAGGCTCGAGAGCGACTTCTGGTTGAGAGCCTCTTGGAACTGTCGGGCGAGCACAGTGTGACACACCACAAACCCCTTCAGCCAGTAGTGATGCAGCCCGTCGAGTCCCGGACTTTTCCAGTTCGGGGCCCTACGGACCGCCTCAGCTACGTCATCCGGCGTTATAATGACGGGGTCCATGGGCGTTATACTCGCACACTGACTCGCCACAACTTCCGTCCAAGGGCCCTCGCTGTGGTTTATGGGCTCTGACCACAGGCCTCGCCAGAATGCTACAGTGTCGGCCTGATTCGGTGCTGGGCCCGTTCCACTTACCATTGGTCGCTCCAACGATTTATAGAGCCTCTTCTGATCACTCTGGAAGAGACGATTCTGGTTAAACCGTGTCGACCTCTCGGTATATCGCCGAATCCGCTTTCCCCAAGCAGCGATTCTCTGCTTCAGGTCGTCTATGCGCTCCGTCAGTTTTTGCATTATATCCGGCTGGGACAAACTAACATTTGTTCCAGCAAATGCCATCCCGACGGTACGCACAATCCTTGGCCTGTTGTTGCCTGACCTGAAGCATATCAGTCTGCCGATGAGGGCCCTAGCCTTTGCGATACGTTCTTCAATTCTTATTCTCCAGGCTGGGATAGCGCTACTTTGTCCAGTAGCGCGTCCAGCCGTGGAAAGTTTGGCGCCTATAATACGGCACACTGCCAGTGCGGCGCCAAAAAGAATTGAGTCCGTCTCGCAAAGGTCCCGGCTAGCTTCCAAATAGGTCACCAGCATTGGGTTCAGAGCCCTCACGACAGCCCGATTCCGCTTGCTTAGGGCTATGCGGGGAAGTCGCGGTCGATTTTCGAGAGGCGTACTGCGCGTTTCCACAATCGCCTCTTCCAATGTACTCCTCATATGCTCTAATTCCAGTTCCTGGGCGACTGTTCCATCATCGTTTGAATCAACCACAACTAGGGTATTCACGGCGGCATTCACATTTGCGGGTTGCTCTGCAATTTGTGGCGCCGCATCCTCAGCGGTAGCATTTTCATCCGATGAGGGAACAGCCTCACGTCGTAGTCGTTCGAGTTCGGCGACATCAAATATATTTGAGCGCAAGATATACCGAACCCGGTCTGCCAGGTTTTGCTCTGAGACGGTTAAAGATGGCTCCAGCTCAGCAAAAAGACGATGCATCCTAGCCCGATACGCCAAACCTCCAACTTCTCCCCCTTTCGCCCTAAAATATGCCCGCAATGCGTTAGTATTCATTTCGGTTGTCCATCGCATGCGGCGTACTCCACCAGTGGCGGGTGCCGATTGCTGGGCCTGCGAAGACCCTGCCGACACCAAGCCAGCTGGTGGGGATGATGGATGCGAGGGGCTGATGGGTGGTCGTGCAGCACCTCTCGCTCGGCTGGCGGTTCGCATGCTGTCGCGTCCAGCGCCAGCTCCAGACGCGCCCTGGCGACCTCCAGGCAGCGGCCCTTTGCGCGTTTTTGCATATTCCATCATCCATAAAATTGGGCGTCATTTAACGGGAGACGCCCAGACCCGGCGCCGTTTTATGGTGGGGCCATGTGCACAAGCGGGCCTTTGCGCCTTTAATTTTTGCCGAGGCACGGCACTAACACCTCTTGGCAAGGTGCTGACTGGCTGCGCTGACGTAGTGGTTTGTCACATAACCGTTACGTCAGCGGGCGATGGGGTCGTCACTTCCCTACGCCATTTTATTATTATTATTATTATTATTATTATTATTTTTGTATGTGTATAATTTTCTCACCTGGTTGGGTGCTATAAATATATAATTATAAATTAAAATGAAAAGATAAATATACATAAATATCAATAAAATGAAATAAATACAAAAACTACATAAATAAATAAGATCCAACCAGATGGGAGCCCTCGGCAGGGGAGACCAAACGGCCGAGGGTTAGGGGGAAAGGGAAAGAAACCGGCGGACGATGCGGGCGGTATCGAGAAGCACCGCCTTCTGCATTTGAGCCCGGAGCGGTCCGTCACGGAGTCCCAGTCGCCTCAGATGACCCGAGAGGCTGACTGGGATTAGCCCATTCGCAGAGACGACTACAGGAATAATTTCGGTCGGCACACCACCCCACATGTCGGTCACCTCGTGAGCCAGGTCCAGATATTTTGTTCGTTTATCCGTTTCGGCTTTCACGAGGTTCTCGTCATACGGAATGGTAATGTCGATCAAAAATATCCTTGACTGTGCCCGGTCCATCAGCACAATATCAGGCTTACTCGCAAGAATAGTCCTGTCTGTGATGATGGCCCGGTCCCAGTAGAGCCTGGCGCGGTCATTTTCGAGCACGGCTTCCGGCAAGTACTTGTAATACGGCAATTTTCGGTCCACGAGACCGTATTTCAGAGCGAGCTCCTGGTGTAGAATTCTGGCTACTAGGTTGTGCCTGTGCAAGTACTCAGAGTTAGAAAGCGCCGAACAACCGGAGATGACATGCCTAAGTGACTCCCCGGGATGGCGACAAGCTCGACAGACGTCGACAGTGCCATCCTTTAGGATGTATCTCCGATAGTTGTTGGTCTTAATAACCTGATCCTGTATTGCACAGACAAAACCCTCGGTTTCCCCGAAGAGGTCACCGAAACGTAGCCAGTTGAGGGAGGCGGCTGTATCTACGTGAGGCTCATGTAGAGCCCTGTAGTACCTCCCGTGGAGCTCCTTCTCCTTCCATACGGTCTCCCGGTCGGAAATGCTCTGTACTGCCGGGTCTTCCCATTGCTCGTCGGCTAAGGATAGAGGGGTAAGTCCTTTATCACTAGAAATGACGTCATTATAGAATGGATCATCCGATCTCGCCAGGAAGTAATGACGGAGGCTGCACACATCGCGATTATGCATGGTGAGCGCGCTCAGGAAGCCACGCCCACCATGCTTTCGCGGCAAGTACAGCCTCATTACCGACGATCTCGGATGATGCATCCTATGGGACGTCATTGTAGTGCGGACTTTTCTATCCAGGGCGTTAAGTTCAGTCTGACTCCACCTGAGTATGCCAAAGGTATACATGAGGACAGGAATGACCCAACCGTTATATGCATGTGTCTTATTCACACCGGACAAAAGGCTGTTAAGCACTTTGGTCAAGCGTGCATAAAACACGTCGCAAACTGACTGTTTCATACCAGCCTCATCGATACCGATGTTCTGTGACATACCCAGGTATCGGTATGTTTCAGCCTCGGAAAGGGTTCTTAAGTTGACGGGCATAGACAAGTCTATGCCCTCAGAGTTTGCAACCCTTCCCCTTTCAACATGGAGGACCGCACACTTATCCGTCCCCAGCTCCATTCTAATAGAATTGCTAAATTCACACGTGATGTTTAGCAATTCCATAAGATGGGAGCGACTGGAGGCGAATAATTTGAGGTCATCCATATAGAAAAGGTGGGTCACTTTTGTACCTCCTTTCCGAAGCTGAAATCCCCTCCCGGAGCCCTCCAGTAAAGTACTGAGAGGGTTCAAAGAGAGGCAGAACCAGATTGGACTCAGACAGTCGCCCTGGAATATACCCCTTCTTATCCTTATGCGGCTTTCCGCAGCCGTCATCCGCTCGCCTAGATGACAGAGGATCGTACTCCACTGCCCCATACACTGCTCGAGGAAGACTCGAACTGTACAGTCAATCTTGTACAGCTCAAGGACCCTCTTTAGCCATGTATGGGGCACCGAGTCAAATGCCTTTCTGTAATCTATCCAGGCGGCGGAGAAGTTCCGACGGTTGCGTTTCACCACTTTGCCAATGACCGCGTTAATGAGGAGTGGTTCCTTGGTTCCACGACCGCCGCCCCGACATCCATTTTGAGCGCGCGACATCACCTGATTTAAGTCCAGGTGACGAGCGATTCTCGCGCTCAAAATGGATGTTAGTATCTTGTATATGGTCGGTAGACACGTGATGGGGCGGTATTTGCTCGGGTCTGTGGCACCCTGATCTTTAGGAACCAAATGAGTGATCCCAGTAGTGAAGAGGCTTGGGAGCGATTTCTGGTTGAGAGCCTCTTGAAACTGTCGGGCGAGCACAGCGTGACACACCATGAACCCCTTCAGCCAGTAGTGATGCAGCCCGTCAAGCCCCGGACTTTTCCAGTTCGGGGCCCTACGGACCGCCTCAGCTACGTCATCCGGCGTAATGATGACGGGGTCCATGGGCGTAATACCCTCACACTGACTCGCCACAACTTCCGTCCAAGGGCCCTCGTTGTGATTTACGGGCTCTGACCACAGGCTGCGCCAGAATGCGACCGTGTCGGTCTGATTTGGTGCAGGGCCCGTTCCACTTACTATTGGTCGCTCCAATGATTTATAGAGCCTCTTCTGATCACTCTGGAAGAGACGATTCTGGTTGAACCGTGTCGATCTCCCGGTATATCGCCGAATCCGCTTTCCCCAAGCAGCTATTCTTTGCTTCAGGTCGTCTATGCGCTCCGTCAGTTTTTGCATTATATCCGGCTGGGACAAACTAACATTTGTCCCAGCAAACGCCATCCTGACGGTGCGCACAATCCTTGGCCTGGTATTGCCTGACCTGAAGCATATCAGTCTGCCGATGAGGGCCCTAGACTTTGCGATACGTTCTTCAATTCTTCTTCTCCAGGCTGGGATAGCACTACTTTGTCGAGTAGCGCGTCCAGCCGTGGAAAGTTTGGCGCCTATAATACGGCAGACTGCCAGTGCGGCGCCAAAAAGAATTGAGTCCGTCTCGCAAAGGTCCCGGCTGGCTTCCAAATAGGTAACCAGCATTGGGTTCAGAGCCCTCACGACAGCCCGATTCCGCTTGCTTAGGGCTAAGCGGGGAAGTCGCGGTCGATTTTCGAGAGGCGTACTGCGCGTTTCCACAATCGCCTCTTCCAATGTACTCCTCATTTGCTCTAGTTCCAGTTCCTGGGCGACTGTTCCATCATCGTTTGAATCAACCACAACTGGCGTATTCACGGCGGCATCCACATTTGCCGTTTGCTCAGCAAGTTGTGGCGCCGCATCCTCAGCCGCAGCATTTTCACCCGATGAAGGAACAGCCTCACGTCGTAGCCGTTCGAGTTCGGTGACATCAAATGTATTTGAGCGCAAGATATACCGAACTCGGTCTGCCAGGTTTTGCTCGGTGACGGTTACAGATGGCTCCAGCTCAGCAAAAAGTCGATGCATCCTTGCCCGATACGCAAAACCTCCAGTTTCTCCCCCTTTCGCCCTAAAATACGCCCGCAATGCGTTGCTGTTCATCTGAGTTGTCCAACGCATGCGGCGTACTGCACCAGTGGCGGGTGCCGATTGCTGAGCCCGCGAAGACCCTGCCGACACCAAGCCAGCTGGTGGGGATGATGGATGCGAGGAGCTGCTGGGTGGTCGTGCAGCACCTCGCGCTCGGCTGGCGGTTCGCATGCTGTCGCGTCCAGCGCCAGCTCCAGACGCGCCCTGGCGACCTCCAGGCAGCGGCCCTTTGCGCTTTCCATTTGATTCCATCATCCATTTTAGGGCGTCATTTAGCGGGAGGCGCCCAGACCCGGCGCCGTTTCATGGTTAGGCCATGTGCACAAGCGGGCCTTGGCACCTTCAATTTTTGCCGAGGCACGGCACTAACACCTCTTGGCAAGGTGCTGACTGACTGCGCTGACGTAGCGGTTTTGTCACATAACCGTTACATCAGCGGGCGATGGGGTCGTCACTTCCCTACGCCTTTTTATTATTATTATTATTATTATGGGGTATCTATATAGTTTTATTATTATTATTATTATTAATTTAATTTGCAGCAAAAATTGCTTCATCATCATAATCATCGCAGCCCTTCACAAATACACTGCTGAACAAAGACCTCACCCACGAAATGACACAAAGTACGGCCCTGAGCCATCTGCATCCATGGACTTTCTGAATTTTTTACCGGTTTCTCTTTTCATCTAGTGGGAGCCGCTCTTCATTTCGCTAGATTGCTTACTCGCTATGGAGTACGAAGTGAGTGCTCCACTTTTGAATGAGTGCCACACTTAAAAAATATATTATGTTTATTCTTTTGTAGCGATGAATAGTTAATAGAAATTTCTTTCTTTCTTCTCCCTAAAATCATCGTATTCTCTAAAAACGTAAGAATACTAAATCCACACAATTAAATCATCTATTGTAGCCACTGACCTCTACATATACAAGTACCTTGTATATATAGAGGTCAGTGATTGTAGTTTATAATTTTTGGAACTTATTTAAAACAAAGTAATTTAATGCGACAGTAGCAAAGAATATATACACTACGCGAAAAGCAACGACACTTAATAAGCATGTGTGCACGTTAAATCGCCTTGCGGCTATGTGTGGGTGTCTGGAGGAGTCGCGGACTGGCGACTGCCCTAGCCGAGGGCTAGTAGTAAATATGCGCTAATACCGATATTTGTCAGTATTAGTTAATACGAAATACATATATACAATAAATATATTCGTCAAGTGATATTTTAATATTTCAATAAATATATTAATATTACTGATATCTTAAGGCGACGATTATACATATTACTATTCTATTCACGTAGGTATTAAGTTTATGTTACTAAGTAACGTTATTAGTTTTTATAGCCATGTATGATAGGTTTATATGCTTTGATAAATATTAATGTTGTTATTAAATAAATGATATAGTACATATATAAGTATTACTGAAAGTGATTTTAAGTGATTAAAATTAAAATAAATTCCACTGCACAAAACAAGGGCCCTTGTTTTGTTAGTTTAATTTTTAATAATGTTTTATGATACCTAAAAATATGTGAACTCATTTTAATAAAAGTGGATATGATCTTAACAAGAATTATGGGGAAATACCATGACAATAAAACTAATATATCGCCAATAATTTTATTAAAATACATTAACTGAAATATACACTATTTAATAATACCACTAGAGAGTCAAGAAATTTTAGATATCTATAAAGAGTTTTTGTATTTGTTCTTTGTTGTATTTATGGATTATTTCATTAGAAATAAAAATGACTTATCTCCTCAACACATAGGGAACAATTTGTTGGCCGCTATGTCCCAGGAAACCTGCATCCCTTTGGATTTTTAAAAAAAATACATGCTACGAATTTTTGCAATTGTTAGAAATAATAATGAAAATTAAAAAATTTATCGAAAAATTCAAAAATATATAAGCGTAAATTAATTTTAAAAGGTAAGGTAATACTTATTATTGCGTACTGAAATACTGTTGAAAGAAAGTGTTGGTTAATTATTTAAAATTACCATTAACTGTCGTGTATATTTAGTTTTTGTAATATTTAATAAAAGTTGATTAAAATTGAACGTATCTTTCACTACCCAAATACATAAGTTTACATAATATATAACATATACCTACTATATATCTTCTTTGGTACAAGTCTATAATATTCTATTTCGGTTCGATATTAACCCTAGCTTTACACGCTTCGACTCAAGGTCATCGGCGCTTAAGACGACACATCGAAAACGCTATCGGCTATCGCCGTACTGATCTGAGTGAATACATAATTTCTACAAAAACTTGAAGAAACGCCGTCATAAGGTCTAAAATTGCGTAGCGCCCGCGACGATCAAAAGCGCTTAGAAATTGTTAGAATCTTAAAATATTTTTTTTAAATTATTGATTTAAGTTATCAAAATAATGAGCAATTAAATTATGAATATTGATGTTATGAATATATTTGAGTGATTTCCAAGCATATAGATCAAATGATTTCGTTGTAATTTCAACTATAGTGATTTTTAGAGGTGTTTTCGCAAATAATTATGATCGAATCAAAATTATACAATCGTGTTTTTGAGCAATCAAATTCAAGATAAAGACATGAATTTAAATATATCAAAATCCCACTTTCGTTAGTGGTGTCATAGTCCTATATTAGTTAGTATCGAATAGCGATGAAAGGAGGTGCATTTTTTCACGGTATCGCCTTAAGCTCTCACTGCGTAGTACTATTATTTATTCTGTGCTCTCACGTAGAGAGTGTCACCACAGTGACAGTAGCCTAATGGCAGGGCGTGGACCGCGAACTCAAAAAGGTCGTGGGTTCGAAACCGCCATTCGACCACTGGCGTGAACCACTCGTAACACAAGCAATGTAAGCTTACCACGAGTGGTTAAGGGGAATATTCTTTTAAAAAAAATCTTTAAAAAAATCAAAGTGTATAAAACTAATTTTTAATAAAAGTTGATAAGAGACTTAAAAAAATAAGAAAGTAAACAAATTCCACACAAAGTATTTCAAAAAGCTGCATCATATTGGCCTTTTTTACAAAATACGTACTAGCAATGTTATTTAAATTACAAATATTCGGATGCTGGATCTCGACAGCAGCGTCACCTACCGCATCCAATTGTAAATCCAAACCATTCAGACATCCACTCAAACATACCTACACAAATATTTCATTGGAATCGTTTGAGACAGTTTCGAGTTATAGCAGACTAACCAACAGCTGCAATTGTTTTTATGTGAAATGAGGTACGTGGGGTTAATACGGTCACCTTAAGGTCTTAAGCTTTGCCGCCCTATAAAACCAAAACTAGGAGGAGGATAAGGACAAAAACACAAAGCCGTATAATATAACTAATACATTAAGAAAGGAATAGCAAACAAGCTTTGGCAATAATTAGAAACACTTCGAAAAATTTATTTAATAAAAACTAACCTCATTACACCATAGACTAGAATCGCCTAAAATATTTACTCTAATGTTAACTCTCAAAATAGCGTCGATAAAGCATCGCCCTTTTGACCCTTTATTATTTGATAGAAGGATGAAGAGTTATCGTATCACAAAGTCATCTATGCAAACAAGGCAGTAGTTTTTGAGTTACAAGAAAGTGACCATATTAACTGGATGACCATATTATCCTCACGTACTAAAAGAGATTCTGCATCTGCTGGTGCTCTTATCAACCCACAAGCAAAACTTACTGATAAATCAGGTCAAGAGCTAATTTCACTGACAACCAATGTCTTCAAGCCAAACACATTACAGAAAGCTTATTAAACTTGGCTCTTTATATTTATTAAAGTAGTAAAATTATAGACAACCGAAAAGTCCATTTGAGTTTCTCACCTTAAATACATCGCACTAACGCACAAAATTGCCCAACACTGCAGTACTTACGAAGATTTTAGTAGACGAATGCAAATACTGTTAAAACGGAGCTCCTATTCCCATGGAGTAAAATAGAAATGACCCAAGATAGAATCGATAGTGGCAATTAACCTCAAGTTACATGAGGCTGCTTCCAACTGGCCTTCCTACTTCCCTATAGAGTCGTCGCGGGAATATTTCCACTTAACACGGCCGTAATACTGATAGACATGGCGATATCGGCGTTCAGTTGTGAAATAGGCTCTTGGTTATCGTCGCGTTTGATAACAATGTTGACCTTCTTCGAACATTGAATCAGTGGGAAAGCCGGTGGATTTTGTATTTGGAGTATTGAGATGTGAGAAATGAACTTGTCCTACTTTCGGGACTTCTTTATTGAATAATTTCTACGGAGAGAGTTATTTTATTAAAAATCATACGTCATAGATGCAGAACACTGTCAAAGTGCCAGATTTTTTTTTATTTCATTACATATATACTCATGCGAAAATTGCGTTACGGTCTTAAGTTAGATTTTTATAGTCTATCTATCTAGCATTACCTTATTTTTTTTAAACCCGTTAATGTCCACGGTTGGACATGGATCTTGAATTTTATGGATGGGATTTGTTAGAATCGCTTTTTACACACTTTGCAAGTGATTTGACGATTGCTGTATTAGATGTCTTACACTATTTAGTTTGCACTCCGTTGTCCGCAAAATTTAACATATTACTTCTTTAATACTTCTTTAACCATTTATTAGACCATGGAATCTTTTCCCCATGATCGCTTCTAACAACACCCACGAGATGAAACGAGGTAGAGGATTATTTTGTACTGCCACTCCAAGCCATATTCGATATACCTTAGCCCAATTTTTAATGACTACATAAAATTGAATTTTTCTTCATACCCCAAAAAGAGCGAGAGAGAGAGAGAGAGAGAGAGAAATAGAGAGGGAGACAGAGATCATAGTTACCAAAAAAAATGGATTCAAACACATAAGAACGACCGTATGACCTTAGTACCTATGGTTGCCACCCGTACTATAACATAAAGTATCGTACTATATTTCAGTCGATTGTACTATATATAATAGAAAAATAATATAGTACGAAAAATACTGTATTTTTAACACTAATTCAACTGTCGCGTTTTTTATATTAACTGTGATTGTAAGTCTGGAACAAGTAAGGTTTACGGAAAGAATGGTTTTCGTCATGAATGTAAAATTGAAAGAAGAAAGAAATTAAGAAGAAACTAATTGTTAATGTCTTTTATTATGAATCTAAATTGCTCAGACTCATTTAGTTATTTTAAAGGTAGTAGATAATTTACGGCCAAAGCAAAGAGCAATAACAAATATATATAGAAAAATAGAAAAAGACTAAAAATAAATGTGTCCTTTTTTCCCTGAATTTTACTTAAATACCATATTTGTTCAAAAAAAGGTGGTAACCCTACTAGTACCTGAATCAAAATGAAAAACAATTTATTCACATGAACTGTGTTATTTTTTTCCTAATAAAAGGCGGAAGTGCACGCATGCCAAAGACTGTTAACTTTATATTGTTAAACGTAAATACAAGTCGGCAGCAATGGTGCTAAGCCGTTGCCCTGCGGTGAGAACATGTTCGCGCAATATATTAACTTATTGACTTAAAAACTATGATAAATTGCATTTTAGTTTAAAATCTACCACGTTCTATGGGGTCTTATGTTCTGTATAACTTGAATTAGTGATTATGAAAAACCGAGATCGTCTTTTGATCACAGATTTTATAAAGGTTATTATACTACTAATTTAACCCTAGGAATGGTCGCTACCATGCTGTTTCTAAATGTTAACATACTTATTTGAGTATTATACCTATTGTGAATTAATGTTTGAAAATAAGTACCGTTGGGTATCTTGCTGGTTCTTTCTGGGACAGAGGAGTTTTCCGTACCAGTGCTAAAGCTATAATGACTTTCAATAAGTATTATTGTAATGTATATTGAATAAAAATTGTTCTATTTGTTTCTATATTATTTCATTGTAATCCATTTCTTGCAATCCTGTTCATGTAACGGTAAAAGAGCGTACAGTCCACCTGTGGTTGCCCGTACTATAATATACAGTATCGTTCTATAATTCAGTCATTTGTAGTAAATATTATAGAAAAATAATATAGTACGAAAAATACGGTATTTTTATCGCTTATTCAACTGTCGCCTTATTATATTAACTGTGATTAGAAGTCTGGAACAAGTATGTTTTACGGAAAGAATTTTTTCCATCATGAATATAAAATTGAAAGAAAAAGAGCATTTAATTTTTAATTTATTTTAATATGAATCTATATTGCTTAGACTATTATAATTATTTTAAAAGTAAAATGGTTAGATCATTTATGGCCAAAGCAAATGGCAATAACAAATATATATGAGAAAATACATTCATATTTGAAGTGAGTACATACAGACTAAAAATAAATGTGTACTTTTATCCTCCGGAATTTCTCAAAAGTACTGTATTTTTGAATCCTTTTTGGGAAAATACTATATATTTGTTCTAAAAAAGTGACAACCCTAAGTCCATCTGATGATAGTAGGTATATAGCCAGAACATGATTCTGAGTCTTCCCTGGTAGAGCCGACCCGTTTGTGCCACAGCCATAATTCAGCTGCAGCGTAGTTGCACCACGTAATTTATCCAATTAACCTTTTCAAAATGGAGTCTTTTCTCTGATTGTTGACGTCATTAACAACAAGGTGGAAAGCTTTTCAAAAGAGCTCATTTATGAACCTTACGATATTAAAAAGAAAAATTATATAAAACATAGTCAAATTTGTTGAGAACACCATAGAACCTTATAACCCCATTAGTAGGACGTGACAATCCTTGGTGTATTAGATAATTGAATTATTTAACACCATCTGAGTGAAATTTGGTAATAGATTATTTTATGCCGTCACAAAATGAATGTAATTTTATTCATAAAAATATTTTTAAAAAATCAATTCAAAAATTATAAACTGAGTCCAACAATTGTGACAGTGATCACATGTGGATACGAGGAGAATAGTTAAACAGCGTGTTTGTATGCTATTTATTATAAAGCATATTCCCGAAAAGTTCTTTCTTTTTATTTATTTTTATAGTATAAGGGTGACATACGAGCACACCGTCCACCTGATGGTAAGTGGCTATAGTGGCCCAAAAACACCTACATTAATCCTCGATTAAGAATAAAAATGTTACAGAATATGGTTAAAGATATTTTATTCTCAAAAGAAATACACATTTCACTTAATGAGGAGTTACAATATTCAAGTTATAAATGGGTTATGAGCATACAGATTGCAAAAAAATATATAAGATTAATTATATAAGACATACAACTTAATACTTCCTATATTATCTTTTTGTGTATTGATGTACGAGTTATCAATCTTTTAGAATACAAGATAATAAAGTGCGTAGTAAATAAGGTATTTCTTATCGTTACCGATGACGCTGATTAGCGGTCGGCATATGGACAGAGTCGGATTTAGAATCTATTCGTTATATGTTGTTTTATTTTGCTTTTAAAGATGTTAAAACTATTTAATACTTTTATTTCTTGTGGTATTTATTATATATTTTAACTCCATCAAAAATTATACTCTGCTTACCATAGTTTGTTCGTACCATAGGTATTATATATTATTAGTGTTGCGAAGTACTTTCTTTCCTTTGACTTTATTTATTACAAATTTTAATTGTGTGTGTATTTTATTATCTAAAATTTTCTTTATTAGAATACAAGTATTATAGCAATATGTTTGATAAATATTCATAATTTTAGTTTCACTGTACAGTTTGTCTGTAAGTGTAAAGAAGTTATAATTAAATAATAGTTTTAATGTTTTATTTTGGTTTATTTGTAGGTCCTTTAATGTTGTTTTGTAGGTGCACCCTCAAATTTCAACTAGATAATCCAGATGTGGTTTGACTAAAGTATTATAAATTGTACGGCGAACACGGTAAGGAAAGCATTGAATACAATCGTAAAGTGAATCCAGTCGAGAAGATAATTTCGATCTTATTTTGCCTACATGACAAGTTTTTATCTAGCACTAAGCCCAAATATTTCTCTTCGGCTGACTCTTGTGTTCTAGAGTTGTCAATGGTGAGAGGGGAATAACTAAAAATGTTTTTGTTTTTGGGTTTAAATATCATGTACGAGGTTTTTGATGTATTTATTGTAAGCAAATTGGATTGGAACCATTTATGTACTATATTTAGATCTACTTGGGCTCGTGCGATAACTTCTTCTAAGGAACGTCCAAAGTAGAAAATATAGGTATCATCTGCATATAAAGAAATTTCGCCGTTTAATTTAAGATCAGTTATGTTATTTATATAAATCAGGATCGATCAATCGTAATGGGTTGTGGGGAACTTTGATAGTGACCAGTCTTTACAATTTGATATATTTTATTTAGATAACTTGTATTTGAGAAAGTTTCTTTAATAGTAGTGAGTGACTTATTAAATCAAACGCCTTTTTAGGTCAATAAAAATTCCAAGCCCTAAGTTTTTTGCATCAATGTTTTTTTTTTTTGGTTTAAATCTACCGTTGCGGCTAAGGTATTTGACCTAGGCCGGAAACCATACTAACAATTTGAACAACAGAATCAAAATTTTAAGGCTACGTTGTCACTCTAAAAAGCGTCTACGGTTCTCTACACTCACCATAAGAAACAGCAGCATTAAGCGGCTATTTCAAGCTGGTATTAAAGCGTAGTCCTTTCCTGGTCGAGGCAACTACTACTACTACTAATATGGCAGCATGGCATCGCCATGTTTATTTGGAATATATGGTTTATATTTTGAGAATATATGTTTCTACCGTTACTTCTGAATTACATCCGATCGTGACTTTACTTCCGATAACTCCCGATACATTTACTTTTCATTTCGTTTTATCACCTAACGCACAACCGCGATCTCCCACCGGGTCACGACGTTTGTCAATTAAGACACGAGTACTTAGACTTTTATGTTTATCTAATGTTAATTTTCAGCTGATATTTCAATGCTATGTCGGTATTTTTACTGCCGCAAATGGATAGTTTCTTTGGCACGCTTTGTAGCCTAAATAGCGTGATACATTTTACATATGGGATGTTGTTTAATCAATCTTACTCGTAGTTGTCGCAGAGACATAGGGTAAAAATTAATCCTTTTTTAGTAAACTTTTCTTAAGTCAGGTTTTTATCTGTTATTTTAAAAATTTACCTTGTTATTACAAACAGTTATTAATGAGGTTATATAAATAATAATAATATTAATATCCTCCAGACCGAATTTCGGTCACGGCTGCCAGTCTGAACGAAGACTAGCCATCTGCGCACGACAGTATTATAGTACCCAAGTATATGCACAAGCACAGGTGCACTCTCTATACTCTCACTATCATAATCCGATGGGACAGTAAACCAACACGACCGGAGAGAGACCAGGCGCAGGAACAAAAGCTTTACGTGCTTTCCGAGGCACGGGGGTGAGACACTGCCAAATTTCTGACTCTGGGCAGCTACTGAGAATTTCTAGATCGAAAAACTCAATAATTGATTTTTGGCCGACCCGGGATTCGAACCCAGGACCTCATGATCAGCAGTTGCACTATTATAACTACTAGGCTACGTAAAGGCTACAGAAATATTAATACCTTATAAACAGAAATAAGCAAAAGTTTTTTATTCTTCTTAATTATTGCGGTTTTATCAAAGATCCTCCGTAATCGCGATTCTTTGAAAGGCGATCGCAATACCAATTATCTTGCACTATTTACACCCTACATTTGACTTGTAGTGGCCTGGCGTAAGACAGGGAATTATCCTATTCTAAAGTCAAAGTCAAATTGAAAATTTTTCTCAATTTAGACTTCTTTTAGGGTCTTTTCCTAAAGCATCTTTCTTTCATTCGTAAAAACTTAATCTAAGTCTAAAAAGGAGGCTTCGTAAAGGCTATAAGGACCTCATGAGCTCGTAATCTCTCTCTGCAATCTCGGTCAGTTAGTCTGGTTCAGCTTTGCAGCTAAGCACTCCCTGTAAATTTTATTGTTAACGAGCAGTTAAATTTTAAATTAAATGTGCGTACACGTAGTAAATTAGCACTTAAAATTGCAATTAATGCATTTTTAAGTTCTAATTTAATACGTGATCGGTGGTAAAGGAAATCATTGTGAATCTACAAATTTTACATTAGACATGTTGATTCCGCAAACACGTATTGAGGCAGCACGGTGGATACAACTTCAGAAATGACAACAGGCCTTTGCTCAACTGAGGGACGTTTATGTAAACTGTAACTTTAAACTATCTCGTAGGATATTTGACGGATGCTTCGAGTTGCTTGTCTGTACCTTGTAAGGTACCGAGGAGCTAGCATACATGTAAGTTATCTGACACTACAATCGTTGGTACGCAATATCGTAATACTCTTTTACCATGTAAAACTAGACTCTGACTTGTTTTAAGTTCATGAATAACTTGTGTGTTTTACAGATGTAGTGTATTTTTACTAGGTGTAGAGTATTACCTATTATTATCTATTATCACCCCGTGTTTATCGTAAGAAGCGACAGAGGGATACTGGAACAGGAGTCCACCTCAAAAAACCTTCAGTTCGAAAACATCCTAGTTTCCGAATCACAACCGAAAATAACTTAAAGTAATAAAAACTGCTGATGCAAATTCGCCTGCCAAGCAGTCGCAACCATTAATGAATTCTTGAATTATAATAATTACTCCTGTGAATGAGGTAAATATGTTCTGTGAAATTAATTGTTTGTAGTTTCTTGCTGATTGTTCTCAGGAAGGAGATATTTTCCAAACCAGTCGTAAATCATCATATGCGAATAACTTTCAAATATTGTTTATGATCTATATTGAATAAAAAATTCTGTTTTTATGACAATATACTAAAATTTATCTACGGGTGAAACCTATGTTAAGCAGTGGAATTTTCATGCTGTAATTGATGGATGGACGAAGATGAACAATTATATAATTATATTTTTTTTAGAAGAAGGGGCAAACGAGCATGCGCCTCACCTGATGTTAAGTGACTACCGCCGCCCATGATCAACCGCAACACCAGTAGAATTGCGGGTGAGTTGCCGGCCCTTTAGAAAGGAGTAAGCTCTTTTCTTGAAGGTCCCCAGGTCGTATCGGTCCGGGAAAATCGCCGGTGGTAAACTATTCCACAGAGAGGTTGTACGTGGCAGAAAACTCCTTGTGAAACGTACAGTGGTGGACCGCCAAGCATCCAGATGGTGTGGATGGTATCGGGACGTTTGCCGTGTAGTGCGTTCGCGAAAAATTTTGCGGCTGGGATTATTTCGAACAATTCCTCAGAGCACTCCCCGTGATAGATGCGATAAAATACGCGATGATTAAAGAGATGCAACATCTCTTCGCAGCGCCAGTGAATCGAGCCGTTCTGAAAGCACTCGGTTGTCGACTATTCGAGCCACTCTGCGCTGGATGCGGTCAAGTGGAAGGAGCTGGTACTGGGGAGCTCCAGCCCAGAGATGGGAACAGTATTCCATGTGCGGCCGAACCTGCGCCTTGTAAAGTTGCAGGCGGTGTGCCGGCATGAAATACTACTGCTCGTAATGCAACTTCAACAAAATGACATATACGCCCACCTGTTTATCAAGCCATTAGAACAACGATATAAAACGTAGTAAACCGTGTAAATCAGGTATAATGGACAGTTCCCACGCTAATATTCAGACAATATGTGTATTTACACCGGTGTTAGAGCCACTGGGCCGTGTCACGGAGCAACCGTTGTCCGCCTGTTTGTCACTTTGTTTGCAACGTCAACATAGCTTTCTGAAATTGAAACATCCCATCTCTGAATTCTGTGCGTTTGAATCAAAATCTTATTTTAAAGGCCCTAGAATTAAAATTTAATCGTGGAAGCAATTGCTTGTTTGTGACGTTAGTTATTCGCACTATGTCATAGGGTTGACGTATTTTATTTACTTACACTATTTCACCATAATTCAGCTAATGGACTGCTAAAGTGTCTGGTTATGTAACACAGTGCAACATAACCTTTCTAAATTATCGTTTCTAATTTTCATAACAATTTTTTAAAGTCTCAAAGTGTAGGTTTCCAAAAATTTATTCTATTAAAGATTTTGAACGCATACTCAAGATTGAAATCCGTTTGAAAACTTCAATCAAAGAAACGTGCACAAGTTGAAATTAAGCATTCTTGCCATTAAGACTAAGTAGTCAGGGAAAGCATAAAGAAGAAGAACAAAGAAATCATTTTGACGTGCTACATACATATTATTTTCTTTCTTTATTTATTAAAGATATACCTGCTACCTTTTTAAACTTTTTTGTTGTTCTTTTAAATTATCGTTGCTGTTGTTTTTTAAACAAATATTTATTTTTGGGTTCCAGTAATTTTTTTTGTAATAATATAGTTATAATTTTATATAATATAATAAATATTTATTATATATTCAAAGGAATGATCAAGTTAGAAGTGAGATAGTAAATTTAGCTAACACAATCAAAAGAGGCGCTTTCGTGTGCTTTCCAGCACCTATGGTCACGAGGGACTGAGGTGACTGACGTCCCGATCTTACTGTTAACCCGGAGTACCTTCAGCTTTTAATTATGGTCAACCGTGACTATATTTGCTGGAAAGCATCCGAAACGTCGGGAATTAAAAATCATTTAAAACTAAACGCGATAAAATCCGTAAAAGTAGTTTTAACCAATGTGTAGTGTTCGCGTGAATATAAGAATTCGTAACGAAATCAAGTGTTAACGTAAAATAAAAAATACAACAGCTGCTTTTAGTAATAATGTTAAACTAACTGTAATATCTGCAGCTCCTACAGGTTGCAAACGGGCCAAGTCGACGTCCAGCAGTGGCCTTTAAATGGTAGAAGTAGAATTGCAAAATAATTTTAACTATTTCAATTATTAATTCTTCTATTTTATATAGTTTCTTTTGAGAAGTAATCCATTTTTTTTGAGTAAAAGCGGTATATAACATCCACTATCCCATTTCATCTTGTGTGTATCGTAAGAAGCGACAGAGGAAGAGTTCTATAGAAAAAAGAGTAGAAGTGAGACTGAAATGGACATATTCTCAACAATTGAAAATAATTAAAAAATACTTTAGTTGCTAACCCATCTACCAATTTTGTATAGGGTTGTTACAGGATAAACGAGGAACAAGTCTACCTGTTGGTAAGTGGTTGCTGAAGCTTATGCACATCTACATCTATCCTCAGTTGCGAATTTAAATACAGATGCTTTGTCACCCGTGAGGATCAAGACGGAATACCTCGTTTCCTGCAAATAGGGTCTCCGGTTCTCTACACTCACCATACGAAACACAGCAGCAATAAGCTGCTGTTTTACGCTGGTATTCTGTGAGAGCATGGTCCTTCCCCGTTCGAGGCGACCCAATTGTGCTACAACTGTTCCACAAATGTGACAACTATTGCCAAATCTTCCTTACTGGATTTACTGTAATAAATGAATAAATGAAGTAATAATTCATTAATTATATTTTAAATATGTAAGCGAATTTCCGGTTTCGAAAAAAAACCAGCGCAACGATTCCGTGCACTTTTATCATGTTTTACATCAACGATTTGGTTATAATAATATCATTAATATAACTTTTATTGATAAGCTCAAGAGCTTTTATACAAAGCTCTCGCATCAACGGATCGATTGTGATTGTTTTCTATCACCATTCAGCGATCGGCGAAACGGAAACAAATGCTCATGCATTTAGTACGAGTCCGATAAGTGAGATGTACGACTGTGTCTTACGTGGAATAAAAATTATACATTTGTCAAAATTATTTTTATTGAATTCACGTTGCATAAATTATAACCAATTTTTGAAAATCCTTAACACAGAAAACGCACATGACCATCTTGGGATTAAGCAACTTAAGGATGTGCCGATCCTGATTTCTAACCGATTGCCGTACCACACATCTATAGCAGTCATTACAATAGATGTTAGTGGTTACTGTGACTACTGGTCATATTAGACATGCATAGCTGCTTGCATAAAATAAACATCACACAATCAGTTGTTAGCAATGATTTACTATCAAGTTTTTGTCTCGAAAACCCGCTACTGGGAAAATAACTAAAATAACCGAAAAACAGAGATCTTTGTGTTCTTTTTTCTTACGACAAAATATTATCCTATTCGTATTTAAAAAATAAGATCACTTAGAATTATAACGAATTATCCCTAGATATGTTTTTATTTACAGTTTTAAACTTGATTTACTCAGCACGCGAGGTTAATATGGTCACCTTAAGCTTTGCCGCCCTATAAAACCAAAACTAGGAGGACAGAGATATAAACACAATGTCGTATACTATATAACTTAATATTGTATAATATAATATATAACAAAGCTCTAATTTTAATATATTATAATTAAAGCTTGTTTGGCATTTTTTATTAATATAATTATAATTTATATTTATTATAATTTATATTATTATTAAGAAAAAACACAAAACACTTCGAAAAAACTAACTACACTACATACACAATACTAAAATCGACATAGAATACTATAATTTGTCAAATTGACGTCGATGAAACAGATCCATTTTGACCTTTTATTATGAAGAGCTATCGTATCACAGAGCTATCTATGCAAACAAGGCTGTAGTTTTTGAGTTATATGAAAGTGACCATATTAACAGTATTACCATATTACCCACACTATATTTTACTTTGAGTGACTTTGCCTACTCGCAGCCTTAAGCTCTACTGTAAAACTATTTTAATCCATTGTGTAAGTACCTATACCTAAAATAAATAAATAAAGTCAATATTTCACACTTAAGAATTATTTATTTGATCTCTCACATAATGTGTTAGACCTACACTTTAGACTCAACTCAAGTGCCTGTTGATCGCACAACAAGATAGTCATTAACTGAAGAGTTTTAACATTTGAATTGAATTTATGTTTTCCTGCCCTACCAAATCCCAATTTTATGTTATTCTATGTTAATATGAGCGAGGCTTGCAAAAGGTCTCTGTATTTGGAAATTAATAATCTGACACATTAAGAATTATACATCATAGACACGTTATTCGAGTCCATTCTTACATTTCACGAGAAGGGTATCGCTATAGTGTATTCAATAAAATCTTTAATATGTTTGACAGCTATATTTGTCCGTTAAAGTTAAAAAGTTGCAAGTTTTACAGTTTTCCTATGTCAATACTTTCAACGTACTCCACGCATATACTTCTATACTTATATACTTCCCGTATTAACTTACACGTCGAGTAAGTGCTTGAATAGGAACATTTAATTTATTAAAACCAAAAGGCTCAGTAAACGCTTGATTGCAACTATCATATTTTTTGCTAGAAAGGAGGCATTTCGTATTAGTTCTCAGGGGTGACAACGCATCTGAATTTTGATTCTATATTGAGGATAGATGTAGATACCCATGGGCCATAGGATCCACTTAACATTAGGTGGACTATGTACTCGTTTGTCGTCCTCAGTATCAAAATAAATGGCTACAAAAGAAAAATCTTCTATGTTTTCATTATTAACTCACTAACATCAGGATTCTTTATGATACGTATATTGTGATATTTTCCTTTTTTTCAGAAAATTTTCACAACCATAGCGGATATTTTCAAAATTTTCAATTTTTATTTTGTTACCTTTTCGATTTGTAAAAAACCGCGTGCATGAAGATCTAATTGTTGGCGACTCGCTAACGAAAGAGGCAAAAGCGACGGAACAGATTGTTTGTGGGAAGTATTGACGTGTTTAAGCTCGTTTCACACTTAGCCCATGCAACGTTGGCTTAAAAATAAACGCTATAAATACTTATGCTTTTACTAGTTTAGCTTTCCTCATTCAAACTTTTTTAATACGCGAATGAAATAAAGTTTTTTCAAAGTTATCACAGTTGGGTTAATAGCTTCTCCGTTCGCGAAATAGAACGAAACGTTTATATATGATTAAAGGGACAGGGTGATGGTTAACTGTTGTGATATTGTCAATATTTCACAGATTACCATGTTTTAAGTGATTTTTTTAAGTATAGGGTTGACAAAGGAGCAAACGAACACACCGGATGGTTAGTGGATGTTGTGGCCTATAGACATAGCTACATTTATTCTCAATTAAGAATCAAAATGCAGATGTGTTCACCCTGAGGACTAAATCACAATACGAAACACAGAATCATTAAGCTATTATTTTACGCTGGTGACCTACCCCGGTCGAGTCGATCTATTTGTAATACAACCGTGATGGTAAAGATGTAAAAAATAAGTGAGTTCCGCGTAAAAATAAACTCTCGTCAAGGGACTTAGATGATTTAAAAGCAAACCGTCGCATCATCAAAGGTAGCGTATCCTAGTGTTTCCCTTGAACCTGACTCTATTTGTACAACAAATTTTGGGATTTTCTCTAAAGCCTTATTTTGGTGGACTCAAGGAAATGCAGTATAAGGTATAAGATGAAATGACGTTGTGATCAATACATGTGGTTAGTTCAGAGCCATGTCGAAAAAACACTTATTTAGTGCTTGCACAAGCAACATATATAAATAAATAAAACCTTACATTATTGTATTGGCAATTTATGACGACTAGCCCTCACTGGTGGGATACTCCCAGTATTACTACTGTGACCTTTAGATTGTCTGTACTAATAGTAAACCGAATAATTCTTAAAGACTTGATCATCTTTATTTTATATTGAGGAAACGGTTATTTGCAGTAACTAATTACGTAATGAAAGAAGTTTTGAAATCAGAGTAAACAGCTGGGTGTCCATATCAAAATCTCAATTAAACGGTCCTTTACATATGATGACAGTCCATTATAAATTATAATAGTGTTTATAATTTGTGAATGTATTGAATAATCATGAGTTTTTATACAAATTTTGTCATCACACAGCAACATTTCAATTTGTTTAGAAATGAAACTTTGTCGTATTTTTAAAGGAATAAGGGTGAACACGGGCACGTAGTCCACCTGATGAGTAAGTGGATGCTGTGGCCCATAGATATATACATCTATTCTCAATTAAGTGTAAAAATGCATATTCCATTTAAAAGAGTCTTCGCTTCTCTACACTCACCATACGAAAGCACAGCAGCATTGAGGTGCTTTACGCTATTTTTGTGAGAAAATGATACTTTCTCGGTCGAGCCAATTCGTGCTAGAACAATAATATAACTGCAGCATGATTCTACCACGTAAAAAGGCTTTAAAATATACTGTAAGAATGATATTTTTACACCTGAATGTTTTGTTATTTCCATAGCCAAAGTTTACAACTACTCGTAACATTGAAATAAGGAGAAAGTCAGCTTCGCTTTGGCAATACGCCGTTAATATTTACCGATTATCTTACCAATAAACATCACAAGTGCTCGAGTAAAATATGTCCAGAGACACAATATCGACTTGTTCGTACAAGTAATGTATCACTAAAATGCTTAAAGGTATTACATTTATTTATCGATACATACACGACACAATAACATCCCTTAAACATTAATCTGTGGACCACCGTAGTATAAGACCGGATTAAAACACTCAATGTACTTGAACCATCGACTTATCAAATAATTCAACGTTAATAAAATTACACTGAACAGATAAATCATTACTAATTTTATGGGCGTTGTCAATCGAAAATTAAATTGCGTCATTTCCGATGACTGAGGAAATCATTAAGTGTTGCGAAACACGTCAATAATTCTGAGTTGCCTTAAATTAAATTAATAGAGAAAATTAAATGCGTTAATCTGATCCAAACATCGCTACCGCGATGCTCAGAGATCGGGCCCTCAGCTTAAATGTCAGTACGCAAGCGACCAGAGTTCTCTTCACGGTGTCAATAAGTGAAATCTTAAATGCTAACTTTGTATGCCCTCAGGGATGGAAAACACTAACATTTGGAAGACAAATGAAGCACTAGAGAGGCTTGGGTATACAATATACAACACAGTTCAGTTCTATTATTATCTCAAGAATTCTGCAGTGAAATTTTTATTACATTTTTTTTGCAATAGTTATTATTTTAGTTAAAATAAATTAGCTTTAACTGTTTGGAATACGCGTGTACATGTATTATATTTTGTTTTTAATTTTATAAATCAGTCTGTCAAAATAATTATTACATATATTTAGACGAATGAAACTACATATTTAAATCAAACTAATTCTATGGATTTTATCGTGTTTAATTTAAATGTTTTTAGTTATTACAATATTGACGTTTGCTTTACAGTATTATGCATCTTTACAAAAAGACGCCGAAATTATGTGAAGCATGAATGTTTTTCTTTTTCTTTTTTTGACTTCTAAGTGAAAAGAGTGCGGGTCTTTAACACTACATCCACACCTTTCATTATATCTCCTGAGTTTTCTATTAGGAGAAAATTAACAATACTAACTTTGCTGGATTTCAGTAATGCGTTAAATACAGTCGATTTTGTTATCTTGTTAAGTATATTGCGCTCTCTCAACATTTCCGGCTGTGGTTGACTGGTTTTTGTAGTTACTTTTTTGGGCGCCGACAGCGTATTCAAGTAGGTACAGGTGTATTCCTCTTGGACTCTTACTTTTACCGGAGTCCCACAAGGTGGCGTGCTGTCTCCTCTTATGTTTGCAATATTTTAAATTCTATTGGTAATCAACTGTCTTCTTCTTACCACTTGTACGCTGAAGATCTCTAAATTCTAAATTTACACTGAATGTACTAATGATGATTTATCGAAAGCTAACGATACAACGAACGCTGATCTGGCTTGTATTTTGGACTGATGTAAATCTTATGGATTATCTATTAATCCCACTAAAACTCAAGCCAAAATTACTTGTAGTTCATGATTAGTTGCTAGGTTTAACTTTTCTCTCATACCGCCTACTTTCCTCAATGGCATTCACGGCCCTTATGGTGATATAGTTGAGAATTTAGGAATATATATTGACTTCTTTTTAACATGGTCACCACAAATTAATGAATTCAGTGGAAAATATTTGCAGCGCTAAGTTCTTAGAGCCTTAGAAATTTTCTCCTTACTGCCACTAAAGTTAAGCGCAGATATGTTAGAATACTCTGCAACCTTTTCACAATTTTGAACGATCCATGTGCTCCCGAGTATCTGAAATCTAAATTTCAATACCTGGGAGATTCTCATAATTTTTCTCTCCGTTCCTCGTCCAATCTTAAGTTGCTCACTCCTTTACACCGTACTATTTATCTCACTCTTTCACCCTCACGGCCATCAGACTCTGGAACGACAACCCTCTTGACATTAAAAAAGCTCCCAACAAATTCGTTTTTAAAAATCAAGTCCGTAAGTATATTAAAACGTTGCAAGTTTGAACTAACATAGCTCTTTTTTCGTATATATTTCATATTTGTTCTGACATAGATAATATCTATTGTGAATGTACATGACACATATTTATATATTTTTGTGTATATAGTATATATTATTATCACCAGTTTTATACAATTTTTATAAATACATTTTTACACATGGAACTGTTTTTGAACATTTAAAATTCATCTTTTAAACAAGATAGGTAAGGTAGGTTATTGAATAATCACACCGCACCATGCCACACACTTCTATCCTTCTATCCCCCGGTCGACCGTGCTGCAAAGCACCCAAAACGTTCTGAATTAAAATTGCTATAAAATCTGTAAATATTGTATGTTCGCAAAGATACAAGAAATCAAGGTAATTTATCCTAAAATTGTTAATTCCACTCACGAAGCAACATAATACGCTCGCAGTACAGTATTTGCAAACGTTCTGAAATATTCACAAAGGGTATGTTTACAATTTTCTCGACAGGGGTTATGTGATGCAAATCGCTGGCTGACTGACGACATCTGTCTGTGTGTTTGTCGCTTTGTTCTAATCTCGGATTAGCATTTAAACGACTTGGGCTTGGTTCACTCGAACGAGCAAATGGCAAAGGGTTTTAGGTTTCTCAGTGTTTTGTACGCGTCGAAGTGCGAGGACGTTCAACCAGTTGCTCATATTTCATGTAAAATATGTGTTTCATTTTTTTTAAATGTTAGCCTTTGTAATACTAACTGGCCTAAGTTTCGCCTGGAGATCCAGGCGAAACTTAGGCGAGTCATAAATATAGTGTCTCTTAGATTTAAGATCATTAAAGACCATTTATTTTATCAATTTTTCAACTGAGGATAAAATATAGCCTAGACTACTGGCATTGCTCTTTTCATCGAGTTATCGAGTCCTGAAAGGCAGACGGACCGACTCGCGGTCCGTACTCTACGATTGAGCTACTGTCGCATGAACACTTGAACAATTCATGTTGTTGATCGTTTTTTTTCTTTATTTCTTTGAAATAAATTATTACCTGTACCAATACTAATCATAATGTCGCGTAATTATAATAAATAATTGCATTTTAAGCTTACTGTAACTTAAATCAACGTCTTAGCTAATTTAATACGCTTTAAACATGTCGTTTACGTCATATTCCTCAACGCACTCTACAAATTTGACCACTATCTTCATTAATTAACGGCCATTAGCAAATAACGTAAGCTGAGCCTTGTCATGAATCAAAGTTATCACGGATATGTTCAGTATTTATGGCTCCATTAATGATAATGTTGCATGACGCAAACGACCTAATGTTAACATCAAATTTTGTTTTCCCGTCTCCATTAAAGTTACAGTCTATCAAAAGTTTACTACTAAACTTGCCACTCTTTGCAGGCAGGTTAGCAATCGGAGTTTTTTTTTATTTTTATTTGTTAGGGAAGAGAGTTATCCCCTGGAATGTTTCTCTATGTCGTCTCTTACAACACGCACGGGATGGTACACACAGACATGCACAGCCGCTACCTGGTTTATATTTTTCTTTTTAGTTACTCGACTACACCGAGTCAGTAATTCATTCTTGGGGCGATGTATACGCTTTTACAACAAAATCCCAGAAAATATACAAAATTTGTCATACGCAAAGTTCAAAAATTTTATTAAACTAAGTTTGTATAAAAAGGGTTATTATAATATTTAGGAGTTTATGGATGATACTAACCCCTGGGAAGGGTGATCGCTACCAAACTATTTCTAATTTGTCTTGTGTTGTTAATTGTAAACATGATTGTAAGCTATTATTTGAAAAAAAAAAGATAGTCCCGCTGGGTTTGTTGCTGGTTCTTCCCAGGACAGAGGTATTTTTGCGGACCAGTGGTAAATGAAAAAATTAACTTTCAATAAGTATTGTTATAATTTACATTGAATAAAAAAAAGTTTCTGTTTCTGTTTAGGAATGTCTTTTGAGATGCTCAGTGGCTGAGCGCTTTACTTCTTATTTTTGTTTCACATCTGCAGCTTTTGTGTCCCCACCCAAAATAAAGTGGCATTTGTTGCATAAGGAGGAGTATGCAAGTGAATTTAGAGAGCTAGTTGTAAACAAGATGATAGAGATGGGTGATATGGAAGGAATGAGTGTGAATGAGTGCTGGAAGGAAATGGCTGATTCTTGACAGGAAACGCTATGACTGATTTTGAGCGACCGATTCGAACCCGGGACCTCTGACCGTATTTACGACCACTAGACCAACGGGGTAGTCGAATGGAACTCTAAGAAACATGTAAACATAAAATACACGCGTGTTTATAAAACATAGACCTTTATAAAATTTTACTATTATACAATCAAGTTCATTACCTTTTTAATACTAAATAAACGATTGACAGGTACTCGTACGAAGTAAAATGAGTCTTTAACTATCTCGAATATGGAAGATAGTGCGTGCTTAGAAATAGCATAAATTAAACGCTAAACAGGCCATAAATTACGTGACTGCTGTTTTAAACATTTACATTTATCGTATACTAGTACTACGCTGCGACTTCATCTGCGTGGAATTTATTACTATTAGCTTTCATGTTTTTTTTTTTGCACAAAACCCTAATTCTTTTTCTAAAATAAAAATAGCCTTCGTTACTCCATACATACATCCACATCAGCTGTCTGCCAGTGAAAGTCTCGTCGAAATCTGTCCAACCGTTTCGGAGATTAGCCGGAACAAACAAAAGTAAAAAAAAGTAAACGTCCCAATGCTGGGCTCAGGCCTCCCCTCATTTCTGAGAGGGTTTAGGGCAAGGAAGTGTCCGCCTCGCTGCCCAAATGCGTGTTGACGAACTTCACATGTCTTCGAAATATTTTTTTTTCTTATTCCTCAGACATGCAGGTTTTTC
The DNA here is from genome assembly GCA_036936625.1 of Parnassius smintheus behrii. Classification (NCBI taxonomy): domain Eukaryota; kingdom Metazoa; phylum Arthropoda; class Insecta; order Lepidoptera; family Papilionidae; genus Parnassius; species Parnassius smintheus. The sequence continues at coordinate 49,478,298 of JAUPFT010000009.1, read as the reverse complement.
ACGATGTTTTCCTTTACCGCCGAGCACGTGGTAAATCAGCACTTAAAATTGCAATTAACAATAATTTCATTGGTGCCGGCGGGGATCGAACCCGGGTTACTCATCATCATTGCACAGCCCTTCACAAGTCCACTGCTGAACATAGGCCTCCCCCAAGTAATGCCACAAAGCACGGTCCTGAGCCACCTGCATCCATCGACTTCCTGCATATCTTACCAGGTCGTCACTCCATCTAGTGGGGGGTCGCCCTACACTACGCCTACCGGTACGAGGCTGCCACTCGAGAACCTTTCTTCCCCATCGGTTATCGGTTCTTTGATTTATATGGCCGGCCCATTGCCACTTCAGCTTACTAATCCGTTGGGCTATGTCGGTCACTCTGGTTTTACTGCGGATATCCTCATTTCTGAGTCTATCACGCAGAGAAACTGCAAGCATAGCCCTCTCCATAGCTCGCTGAGCGACCTTGAACGTCCTCATACGGCCAGCAGTGAAGGACTACGTCTCAGATCCGTAAGTCATCACTGGCAACACACACTGGTTGTACAATCTAGTTTTTAGAGATTGAGGTATACCTAACGAGAAGATATGTCGTAATTTCCCGAACGCTGCCCAGCCGAGTTGAATCCGTCGATTGACCTCTCGGTCGAAGTTGGACTTACCTAGTCGGACTATTTGTCCCAGGTAAACGTACTAATCAACAACTTCGAGCTTAGTACTCCCAACAACGACCGGCATAGGTGTGACGTGGACATTAAACATGATCTTTGTTTTGTCCATGTTCATCTTAAGACCTATCCGTTGGGAGGCAATATTGAGGTCATTGAGCATAGTGCTTAAGTTCTCCAGCGATTCTGCCATAAGGACTATATCGTCGGCAAATCGAAGGTGAGTAATGTACTCGCCATTGATGTTAATACCGTATCCTTTCGAGTCCAGTAGCTTGAAAACGTCTTCCAATGTAGCGGTGAAGAGTTTCGGGGAAATAACTTCACCCTGTCTTACACCTCTCTGCAGTTGGATATGGTTGGTACTCTGGTTCTGTACTCGGATAGCCATCGTAGCCCTAGTGTACAAACACTTCAGCACTTCGATATACCGACAGTCAACTTGGCACCGCTGAAGGGACTGCAGCACCGCCCAAATTTCGACGGAATCAAAGGCTTTCTCATAGTCCACATACGCTAGGCAAAGTGGCAAATTGTACTCTTCAGTCTTCTGTACAATCTGCCGAAGGGTATGTATGTTGTCTATGGTACTGAAGCCTTTTCGGAAACCGGGTTGTTCGGGAGGCTGGAAGTCGTCGAGTCTGCGTGCGAGACGATTCGTAATGACTCTCGAAAACAGCACGTAGACGCGGCTCAGAAGGAAAATCGGTCTGTAGTTCTTCAAGAGAGCGTTGTCGCCTTTCTTAAAGAACAAGACCACCGCACTTCTGCTCCACGTCTCTGGAGTAGTGACACCATGGAGGACGGAATTGAAGAGCTTCTGAAGAGGGGTTACTCGCGTTCTGTTATATTTACAGCGAGCGTTAACCACTGAGATACCACGGCTCAACGGAACAAACAAATCGACAAATATTTTAAAAATTGTTCTTTTGTTCTAAATACCAGAATCAGAAACATTTTTTATTCAATAAAGGTTTTTTTATTCAATTACTTGTTGAAAGTCATTTTTAAACTTTTAACACTGGTTCGAAAACTTCTTTCCTGGAAAGAACCAGCAAGAAACCCAGCGGGACTTTTTTTTAAAAAGCGCAATTTGAAATATAATATTTCATATAATTGTCCTGAAAACATTAAAAAACAGCATCGTAGCGACCACCTCACTCCCAGGGCTTACTAAAAATTATATACTCGTAGTATAATAACTTTTAACCCTTTTGATAGATAAGGTCTGCACATTACCCTATATACTTTCATATATATTTTGTAAAGAGCTGCTATATTGATATTACAAACATACAGTTAAATTTTATTTATTTGTATAGATTAAGCTCGTCATTGTCACGACGTTTAGCTGGTTGAAGTGTTTTTTGATGATTAAAGAGACATTATAGCAGAATGTTTGAAACACTCAAGGCAAGCGCTCAGAATCCATTTAAGCTAACTAAATAAGTGGTATTTGATCTTAGTAATATAATAATAATAATAATAATAATATTCCACAACATTCACACAACGCCATCTAGTCCCAAGCTAAGCAGAGCTTGTGTTATGGGTACTAGACAACTGATAAACATATATATTTCTAAATACATAAACATTATAGATAAATTACACCCAGACGCAGAACAAATGATCGTGCTCATCACAAAAACATTTGTCCTGGGTGGGGATCGAACCCACGACCTCCGGCATAGCAGTCAGGGTCACTAACCACTAGACCAACAGGCCAGTAATTTTATACTTGGTGGCTCGACCAGGGTTTCCTACCCTGGTCGAGTCCTACACTCGCACAGAATAGCAGTGTGAAATATACAGCTAAATTTATAGTGCTGTGTATTGTCTCGAGTAATGAAGCATACTGTCTAAGTTTTTACAAGTAACAACGCAAATTATGCATTTTAATTCTTTATCGAGGATATACCTCGATTTTTATGGCCCACAGCATCCACTTACCATCAGGTGAACTGTGTGCTCACTTGTCACATTATCCTATAGAACATGGTGACGAAAGGAAGCTTGCACATATGTCACTAGTAAGATGGTAAGTGGATGCTGTATACATAGATCCCTTCATTTATACATTAAACATCAAAGTGCTGATCCACTGTCATCTCAGGGCTGAAAATAATGATTAGTATAACGGATCTAGTATAGAGGGCTGACCTCTACACTTGCTATACAAAACACAGCAGTATTAACCTGTTATTTTGTGCTGGTATTCTGTAAGAGCGTGGTCTTCCTCCAGTTCAACTGATCAATGTTGTGGCAGTGGAAGAATATTCACTACCCCACATCATCCCGTGGATGTCGTAAGAGGCGACAGAGGGATACAAATGAGGAGATGGGCAGCAGCGTCTTCCTAATAACGACTAAAAATAAATAACTGCGGTTGCCAACCAGTGGCAGCTACGGCAAATACCCCCCCCCCCTCCCTCACCCCCTATGAGGCAATATGGCGGAAGTCCATGTTTAGCAGTGTACTTGAGTTGGCTATAGACATCCGGCACTTGATTTTGATAATGTTTTTAGCCTAGGAGGCTTGTTAGGGTTGAGCTTGAACCTATTACACTGTTTTTAGATGGCGGAAAGGCGTTTTGAATAAATTACGATAAAAACAAATTTCACCAAAAATTGTGTAATAACGAAACGCAAATATGTCAATTTGTTCTCGTATTATGAAGTAGATTTCTGGTACTTGATTTTTAATTTTGTTTTCAATTTATGAGGATTTTCAGAGTTAAGCTTGAACCATTTACACTGTTTTTGGATTTCAGAAATGCCTTTTGAATTAATTACGATAAAAATAAATTTCACTAAAAATTGCAATAACGAAACGCAAATATGTCAATTTGTTTTTTAACACAGTCATAAAAAAGTTATTCACTCGGACCGATACAATCCATTTGTGGCTGGAGATGGGACTTATATACTAATTGAGTCGCAGTGGAGAGCAGTCAAGGGGTTTTTCAGAAAACAAAATTATAACAATTCACATTACATTATTTCATTTACCACTATCATAGCAGAGTTTAGGGCAACCAGACTTTATAGATAAGATTGGTCAAATTGATTCTAAAACCGAATTAGCACACCCCAACTCCACGTAGCCTTGTCTGCCCTACCCCTGAGTGTTTTTGTAAAGCCGTAGGCATGGAGGGATGCTCGCCTCCGCAGTTCTGGCTTATTGGTCGCCTTTGGCGACCAGCCTCAGCCACTACGGCTCACTTAGGTGCCTGCGATTTGCTACAGCGGGCGGGGGCTGCACTTTCCGCAGTGCCGAAGCAGTTGCAGAAGTAACTTTGCATCAATATTCCTGTATAAAAAAGTGAGGTTATGATTTACATAAAAAATATTATTCATAAACTATACGTTTCCGCAACAGGGGAAGGGTAGGGGATGCTTCCCACGGCTCCCCTCCCCTCCCCTCCTCCCTCCCAACACCGTACGGCCGCTGCAGAACTAACTTTTTGTCAATATTCCTGTATAAAAAAGTGAGGTTATAAATTTACAAAAAAGATTATTACTCATAAACTATACATTTCCGCAACGGAGGAAGGGTAGGGGGGCTTCCCATGGCCCCTCCCCTCCCCTCACCCGCCCAACACCGTACGCGAGTACCGGACGTCTATAGTTTAACCGTGGACTTTAATAGGCAACGGTAACGGTATAATATTACAGCTGCAGCATAGCTTTTCTACGTATGGGTACCTATAGTTGGTTTAGCTACAGAAGCATAAAATATATCAATGTTATAATTTTAGTGTGTACCCGGTAGTTATCATTCATTACGGAGGGTTAGAATGACGCCACGTCCGTTAATGCACGTTCTTTGTTAATGTAAGTATTTACAGTTAACCGATCTTAAGTGTTAAGTGCGGGTTTCTGTTTGCGCATCACAGTTTCATAAACAACGCGGCGAGTCGATGATATAATCAAGTGGTGAAATCAGATTAATTACAAATGAATGATAAAAATGTCTCTCTACAATATCTCATCACTTGAAGTCGTTATTGCTTTAATATCAATACAACTTTAGTTTTTGTTAGAGATCAAACGTGTTAGAGGCATGCTGCAACTGTATTGTGGTTGTAGAATGAATGAGTCTGCTCGATTAAAGAAGAACCACGCTCTCACAGAATATTAAAATAGCAGCTTAATGATGTGTTTTGTATGGTGAGTGTAGAGGCCCTGAGATTATTTTTACTAGCAACGAGGCATTCCATCTTAGTTCTCAGGGGTGACAGCGCATCTCCATTTTAGATGTCCATGGACCACAGCATTCACTTACCATCTAGTGGACTGTGTGCTCGTTTGTCAGTCTTATACTATTAAAAAGATTGTTAAATATTTTGTATTGTAACAGATTTCATCCCTTGGGTTTTGGAAAAGGCGCCTACGGAAAGTGGCAATGTATCTTATGGGTTCCAATAGATGGTGGTATAATTAGAATATCCAGATCTTCGACGGGCAGCAGGGTCCGCAGTACCAGACGTCTATTACCTCAGACGTCAGGTACTGCGGTCAGTCTGCCTGCCAAGCAAATAAATGTATTGATATGGAATAACTAGAACCCCGAATTTGGAAGTTAGGAAATTAGAATTAGATTTTTTTTATAGGAGAGGGGGTAAACGTGCATACGGCTCACTTGATGGTAAGTGATTACCGCCTCCCATTAACAACTGCAACATCAGAGAAATCGCAGATGCGTTGCCGGCTTTTTAAAAAAGAGTAGGCTCTTTTATTGATGGTCCTTAAGTCGAATCGGTCCGGAAAAATCTCTGGTGGTAGTCGATGCCACAAGGAAGTATGTGCGAGGAAGAAAACTTATTTTATATCACACAGTGGTGGACCGCCAGCCATCCAGATAGTATGGATGGTATCGCGAGTTTTGTCGCGATGTGCGATGGTGAAATTGTGCGGCTGGAATTAGTATAATCAATTCCTCAGAGCACTCCCCGTGGTAGACGCGACAAAAAGCGCAAAGAGATGCAACATCTCTTCGCGGTGCCAGTGGGTGTGGGTGTAGTGTGTAAGAAGTGTAGTAAAACCGAATGCCAGATGTGGAAAATATTCTATTCTTTTTAGGTCCAGGATTCGGCTTTACAAATTAAACTTTTAAGTTAACAAAAACGGACTTTTAGGTGTTTAGATCTGAGTTATAGTGTAACGACAATTCAAACTCCCGACTTTTTCAGCTTTTTTAAGTCGGTTTTTTTTAAAATGAAATGTAAACTTTTTGACCCATTTGAGTGAACTAAGAGTACCACAAGTTCAAAGTAACATGAATGTCTTTTTATTTCCTTCTGTTTTTAAAACCCTCACACTAGAATTTTCTCCTGTATAATGGAGGCAGCTTACATATATAAATTGCCCTAGGAAAAACATCCAAACCCGGAACAATTATTTGTAGGCCATCATTTACTTGTCCCGTGCGAGATTTGAACCCTCAGCGCCGCAACTCATTGCTTTCTATATTGCCATGCTGCAGTTATATTAGTAGTATAGTTGTAGCACGAATGGGTCGGCTCGACCCGGGAAGGACCACGTTCTCAGAGAAAACCAGCGTAAAATAGCAGCATAATGCTGCTGTGTTTCATATTGTGAGTGTAGAGAACCGGAGACCCGTTCTACTGGAAACGAGGCATTCCATTTTAATCCTCACGGTGACAACGCATCTGCATTTTCATTCGTAATCGAGGATAGATGTAGATGTCTATGGGCCACAGCAACCATTTACCATCAGGTGGACTGTGTGCTAGTTACCCTATCCTATAAAAAAAGACACTTCGCCACGGACCCGGTCATCTGTCATTTAAATAGTTACAATAAAAATTTTATCCACTATTTTCCGCCCTCAGCGGTTAACTTTCCTCAAATACTTTTTTTAATAGGTAAAACAATAAAATACAAGTGATAGTAAGTGGATACTGTGACCTTGAGACATCTACATCTATCCTTAGTTAAGCATCGAAATGCAGATGTGTTGTCAACCCTGAGGACAAAAATGGAATGTCCCCTTTCCAGCAAAAAGGGTATCCGGTTCTCTACACTCACCATACGAAACACAGCAGCATTAACCTGGTATTCTGTGAGAGTGTGGTCCTACCTCAGTCGAGCCGACCCATTCGTGTTACAACAATAATATAGCTGCAGCCATCTCTAAAGTATACGTGATAGAGTGGTTGTAGCACGGATAGGTCGGCTCGACCGAGGAAGGACCAAGATCTCGCAGAATACCAACATAAAATAGCAGCTTAATACTGATGTATTTCGTATGGTTAGTGTAGAGATCCGGAGACCTTTTTTTACTAGAAACGAGGAATTTCATCTTAGACCTCAGGAGTGACAACGCAACTGCGTTTTGATTCTTAATCAAGAATAAATGTAGATGTCTATGGGTCACAGCATCCACTTACCATCAGGTGGGCTGTCAGCTCGCTTGTCACCCCTATTCTATTTTTAAAAAGTAGGTACCTATTCAATATTCATTTAAAAAAGGCCTTAAATATGTCTTCAAATGCCGAATAAATCGCATATCTTGATTATTATACATTAAAAATAATATATGTACCTACATCAGGAAATCTTCTATATTCATATATTTATGTTCTTATGTTATACATTGCTATCTTGTAGGTATTTAAGGCATTGTATTAAAAACAATCGATTGTTTTTATCCTAATTCGATTCCAGATTATCGATTGTTTGCGTTTAAATTCCGAATTCCTCGATCGATTGTAATCCATTTCGAGAATGTAACAAATTTATTGTAACTGCAGTACTTGTCGGCGATACTGGCAGTTGCCATAACAATATATCAATGTTATGAAATACTGAATGAAAATGTAACAACATTAATGCGATGGCCATACACTGTGCAAAAAGCGGAAAGTTTTTAAAGTAATGTGTTTTTAAAAATGATTTTTTTTTCTAAAATGTATGAAATTGAAGTGTATATCCGTAATATCGAAATAACTGCCTTTCTTTGAACTCTTGGGAGGGGGGAGGGGCAAACCTCCCCAGCTCAAAGAAAGGCTATACGTGGTAGAGCCATGCTGCAATTATATTAGTAGTATAGTTGTAGCACGAATGGGTCGGCTCGACCGGGGAAGGACCACGCTCTCACAGAATACCAGCGTGAAATAGTAGCTTAATGCTGCTGTATTTCGTATGGTGAGTGTAGAGAACCGGAGACCCTTTTTACTAGAAATGAGGCATTCCATCTTAGTCCTCACGGGTGACAACGCATCTGCATTTTGATTTGTAATGGAAGATAGATGTAGATGTCTATGGGCCGCAGCAACCACTTACCATCAGGTGGACTGTGTGCTCGTTTGTCACCCTATTCTATAAAAAAAGGCAGTTATTTCGATATTATATATATATATATATATATATATATATATATATATATATATATATATATATATATATATATATATATATATATATATATATGTGAGATGATAAGTGCCTATTCACCCTCATTACGATAGAGAGCAGAGGGGCCCTTGAATCACATCGAGCCCCTCATCCTAGCTAGAGGAGCCGCACTCCAAAAGCAGGGGCGAGCCGCTCCGCGGTCCGCGATCCGATCCGCGAGTTTCAAACGAATGTGGCACAATCATTACGGTCCAATAATTGAAATAATCTGGAGCCTTATCTCGTTAACCATCAACTAATTGCGTGGTGTTTGTACTACGCCCAACCTTGCCTGCCAACCATCCTGCGGATGGAAAATCATCTAATGACGCCCTTCGCTCTGGGTGGAGCGTAAGGGAGTGTTAGACTTTTACTGACTAAAACCATCCGTGTTCCTTCAGTGCCCTTACGTTCCGGAGCCACGGTATCTCTTTCGAACAGCCCGCAGCCCCGGCAGGCGTCGGCCCTTGCGGGCCCCTTCACGCTGCTGACAGCTCTTTGAGGCGCGCGTGGAACAAAACGCGCCGTCGACACGGCCTGTCGTCGTTAGACGGATGGACGGCGAGCTACCCATTGCTCGCCGTCCACAGGCCCGCGCCTACGGTGGCCGGGGGCCACGACGTAGCCCCCGACGCCCGGGGCGTCTCCCGCGGCGGCCGGGGAGGAAAGCTGCTGCTCTCTCCTTCTCCCGCTCCGCCACCTCCTTCGCTAGCATCACTGCTTCGCAGAAGGTGGTGACGGCATCACATTCCGTCTCGCTCCGGACCATGGCTTCGACCAGGGCCGGACGCGAGAGGTCGCCGCCGCCTATCGCCGCTACGAGGACACGGCGGTGCTCCGCCCAAGCAGGGCACACCTCCACGGTGTGTTCCACCGTGTCCTCCGGTCCATCCTCGCAGTGGGAGCACCCGGGCGTTTCCTACCGCCCGATTCGGTGCAGGAACCTCCCGAACACACCGTGTCCGGTGAGGACCTGCGTCAGGCGGAAGGTGAGGATGCCGTGGCGTCTCTCAAGCCACTCCTCAAAGAGGGGTCTTATCGCCTTCGGGGTTGCGAAAGTCGCTGTCTCCATGTCGCCATGAGATCGTGCCGGAAGTCTGTCCGCTGCGCGACAACTTGCCGCGGCAGCGGGGTTTCCCCACGGCATAGTGCCTCCGCGCGCCATTCGTGCAGGCGCGCGAAGACTATCGCCTCCAGATCCCATGGCGGCAATACGGCAAGGAGGCTCGCCGCCGCGCGGGAGATCGTGCGGTAGCCGCGAACCATTTTCACGGCAATCACCCTATGGGGCGCGTTCAGTTGGTGGACGGCAAGCCGCACCAAACCACGCGCCCACACCGGGGCCCCGTAAAGGGCCATGGACCGCACGATCCCCGCGTAGAGCCTCCGGCAGGAGGCGTTTGTCCCTCCCAGGTTCGGCAGGAGCCGCCTGAAGGCAGCTCCGGTCCGTTCCAATTTGGGAGCCAAACGTCGGAAGTGCTCAACGAAGTTCCATCGGCCGTCGAGGACGAGTCCTAGGTACTTCAGCGTCGACTCGACGCCGATGGATACCCCTCCTACTGAGGATCCCGGTGGTGGCCTGTTCCGAGGACCATGGAAGTGCATGGCCTCGGACTTGTGCAGAGCCACCTCGAGACCCAGTTGCCGAATCCTCTCAACGACTATCGCAAACCCGCGTGTCATAGTTTCCGCCGACGCCTCGTACGACCCCCCTTGTGCCAGTACCAGCGTGTCGTCAGCGTAGCAAACTACGCTGACGCCGGTAGGGAGGTACGGCGCGCAGCACCCAGTCGTAACCGATGTTCCACAGAGGTGGCCTCAGAACCGAACCCTGTGGGACACCGCACGACATCTCTCACCGGTTCCGCTCACCGTTGCGACCGGGGTAGATGACGGCCCTGTCCGTCAGGTAGTCCCCGACTATACGACGGAGATAGGTCGGCACCCGGTGATACGGGAGTGCCTCCCTAATACAGCTCCAGGGCATGGAGTTGAAGGCGTTGGCGATGTCGAGAGACACCGCCAAGACAACCCCCCCTCTGGCCACTGCATCCCCCGTCGTGAGGGCTCTCACGCGCATGATGGCGTCCACCGTAGAGCGCCTCTTGCGGAAACCACACTGGTGTTCCGCAAGATCCGGCCCCGTCCCCGCAAGGTGCTCGGCGAGGCGGTTTGCAATGACTCTTTCAAAGAGCTTGCCCACCTCGTCGAGCAGCACCACGGGCCGGTTTGCGGACGGAGAATCCGCAGGGCGCCCCGGCTTCTGAATGAGGACAAGCTTCCCCGTCTTCCAACGAAGCGGGAATTGGCCTCTCTCCAAGCATGCGCTTAGGAGCCCCTCCAGTCGGGGCCCGAGAGCCTCCGAGGCCAGGACCCAAGCTTTGCCAGGCAAGCCATCGGGTCCTGGGGCGGTATTCCTGGCCTTGAGCCTACGTACCGCCACTCTCAGGTCTACCCCGGTCCCTTCCGGGATGTCGTCGTCGTCGTCCTGGTGGTCCGCTTCCGGCACCGCAGGTGGCGGAGCCATAGGCGGGGGTGGATGTTCCCCTCGCGCAGGGAACAGAGCGCTCACCACGTCCTCCACGAGCTGGGGCCGGAGACTTTGCGTCAGCGGGGGGGCCCAGGTGCGGAGTTTATCCCGCACCATCTTGTAGGGGCGCCCCCACGGATCTCTGTTGAGAGTCTCCAGCATCTCCTCACGGGCCCGATCCCGGGCCCGCAGGACAGCCTCCCGGAAGGCGGTCTTCGCCGCTCTGTATCCCTCGTACAGCTCCGCCTCAATCTCTGCCGCATTTGGTGGACGAATGCGGAGCTTGCGATGCCTGGCGTACAGGTGCCGCGTGGCGACACACGCCTCGCGCAGAGACGTCAGCTCACGCGACCACCAATACACCTGACGCCGGGCGCTTCCTGGTCGGACGCGGGGCATTGCCACGTCACATATCTCGGACATGGCCTCCTGGAACCACCCTGCCTCATCATGGATGTCTGTAGGCCTGTCCGGTGATGACACCCAGGCCTGCACGATCGAGGCTTCCAGGAGAAGCTCCCGGTCCAGCTGCTTCAGTGACATCGGCGACAGTGACATCGGTGGCAATGGCAGTTGCGGCTGCGGCGGAGGCCACAGAGGCGGTGGCGGCTTTGGCCCCTACCCTACCCGCGGCCTTGGCCTTGGCGGGTGGCACGCAGGCCTTGCTTCCGGCCCGGTGATCGGCTGGCTTGCAGGTCGCCGCACATGCATCACAGTGCGGCGTGGCGCAGCAGCGGAAGCAAAGGCCTCTGCGGTCAACCTCCGAGGCGCATATCACTGATACGTGGTGCCCCACGAGACAGCGATAGCACCTCAGATGTATGGGCTCCAGCAGCTTAACCTGCGCTGAGACCCAGCCCACAAGAAGCCTTCGGCCCTCCACTATGGTTTTGGCCGCCGTAACAGGGCAGCGCACCGTGGCGGCCTGCATACCCTGTTGGTCCGGGCGTATGGCGCCTGACCTGACCTGGTCAGTAGTGCACCCCCCGGACCTGGCGACGGCGGCCACCAACTCCTCCTCCGATACCGAGTCGTCCAGACCCCCTCTGCGCATCTGACGAGCCTGGACACTCGGGCCTCGTCCGCGTCCAGAGACGCTCTGAGCTTCGCAGCCAGAGCGTCCGCGGTCACGCCACTGGATTTCCCGGGGACCTCCAGCATACGGGCCCCCGTCTGAGTGACTTTGAGCCGGAGGCCCCCGGTGATCCCGAGCTCCCCGAGATCCACCGCCTCCTTCGCCTTCGCGAGCAGATCGCGGTAGGTAACGCCCTTCTTTTCCGCGTCCGACTGCAGTGTAATCACTACAGCTGCCGTCTTCGGGGCGCGGAGCCTAGCCGCGATCTTGCGCGCCCTGAACTGGCGCTGCCGCTCCTGCTCTTTGGCCTTTTTGGCTGCCTTCTTCCCCTTCTTTTTGTCCCCGACCACCTGCCAACCGGCTTCAGCCGCGGGAGGTGTAGGGAGCTGGGGGGGCGGTGACGGCGGCGGCAGGTGGCTTGCCGCTGGCGCTGGCACATTCGCCGCAGGCACTGGGGCTGATGCAGCCACCACCTGTGCTGCCGCCTTGCTCTTTTTCGCCTTCGTCTTGCCTCTCTTTCCCGTCGCCGGCTTAGCCGGAGCCGGTTCAGCCGGTACCGGTTTTGCCGGAGCCGGCTTTTCAGGGGGGGGGGGGGGGCAACTGCAGCCCCGCCCGAGGGCTGGCTGGACGGCCCCGGCCTGGATGCGGTAGCCGTGGCCGCCGCGTACGTTGCCGGCCTCGCCGCCGTCTTGTTTGCCCCTGGGGGGGGGGGGGGGGGCAGGACGATGCCCTCCAGCACGGAGAACCGGTGCTGGAAGGCAGCCAGCTCCTGCCGGACCAGGTTCAGAACCTGGTTCTCCACCGGCACGGGCTCGCTTGGGCGCTGCGTCTGGGGCGCCACGCGAGAGGCAGGCTCACGTAGACTGGCCAGGTCTGCGCGGAACAGCTCGTTCTCCTTCTGGAGAGTCTCCATGGCAGACGTCAGGCGGGCCACGTCCGCCCGCAGCTTCGCCACCTCGTCCGCATTAGGCCCGGCCCCAACAAAGTTGGCCTCCGCAGCCGCCATGATGGAGGCGGAGGCCCCGGGAATGGCCTTGAACTTTGAGGAGGCCGCTAAACATATATATATATATATATATATATATATATATATATATATGGGAGATGATAAGTGGCTATTCACCCTCATTACGATAGAGAGCAGAGGGGCCCTTGAATCACATCGAGCCCCTCATCCTAGCTAGAGGAGCCGCACTCCAAAAGCAGGGGCGAGCCGCTCCGAGATCCGCGATCCGATCCGCGAGTTTCAAACGAATGTGGCACAATCATTAATGTGGTCCAATAATTGAAACAATCTGGAGCCTTATCTCGTTAACCATCAACTAATTGCGTGGTGTTTGTACTACGCCCAACCTACAGAGCGTGTACAATGTACATTAAATTGAAATTAAGATTCATCCGCGATATGAACGGTTTGTGTGCTATACGTACGGTATATTATTCGATCTGAGTTCGACAGTTGTGCGCGTGCAGAAACAAATGCCAATCTGGATTCCCGACTGGTAGCTCGATAATCAATGTAGCTACCCGCCCATTTTAGCATTATACCAATTTTTACAATCACAAATTATGTATAACATGTTAAAAAAAACCTATGGTTCCCGTTTAATTGCGTTATCAGAATCAATAATCCAAAGGAATAAAAATATCTTTAATTTAGAAAACTTAACTAAAAGATTAATTAAGTTTAAAATAATTTTTTATTTGCAAATATGTAGTATGTGGGTTTGTGACCATTGGCCGAGAAGTAAGTGTGTGTGAGTGAGTGTCAAAAACCCCGCTTGACAGATGCACGTGTCGTTAAATTATGATGTTTAAATTAATTTAAATTTAATTTAATTATTTTATGGTCGAGTTTTCTGAAGTAAAGTTATTTTTATACGTTTTCTTTGTGAACCTGATAACGCTTTCAACGGCTACAGCAGAGCTTTTATTACGTGTTATGTAAAATACATATTATTTTTACATGTGTATTATGTTTGAATACTGATTTTGATAAGGCATTTAACGGAAACAATAAGGTTTTTGTTTCTTGTTGTATATTAATTCAGCGAGGAAAGGCAGCCAGCCTGCTTAGATATGCCTACTGCGGGGAGTAGAACTGTGTGATAAGTGATAATTTAAGTTTTTTTTAGTAATGGTACCCAATAATTATTCCTTTTTATTTAAAAAATAGGTACATATTTTAAATAAAAACGTAAAATCATAACTTTAGTTTTTGTATGGGTGTTGTAACTGTCATGTTTTGCTTTTAATAAAACATTATCTCCATACAAAACCCATCCCCCTCACGAATGTCTCCAGTCTCATAGAGGTGTTTCACGTATATAAATTGCACAAGGACAGCTAGCCGTAATACAATTATTTTTAGGTCATAAAATACTTTTTCTGCGCGGGAATCGAACCTGCAGAGCAGTCCGTAGCGGCGGCCAAGCGTTTCATACCGAGTCGTCATATTGTCTTTTGATACTTCGTTTTGATATAATGAAAACATTACTTTTATTTATTAGTGTTTCCTCTTAATATTAATGTGCTTCCTTCACGCTACTAATGCGGTATAAAAGTAGTAAACCAGATTTTTATGAGAGCGATTAGAATGACCTTGGTACGTCAGTAGTAAATACCTTGTTATTTGTATTAAGTTATTGTTAATAACTTTATACGAATTGATTTTCCCTCGTTATTCCATCACCTTTTTATAGAATAAGGATGACGAGCACACAGTCCACTTAATGGTGGATGCTCTGACCCATAGACATCTTCATCTACCCTCGATTTAGAAACAAAATATAATATCTTGTTGTAAGTAAAAAGGGTCTCCGGTTTTTACACTCACCATACGAAATATTTTTTTATAGGAGAAGGGTGACTAACGAGCACACAGTCCACCTGATGGTAGGTAAGTGGTTGCTGTCGCCCATAGACATCTATATCTATCCTCGATTACGAATGCAAATACGTTGTCACCCGCGAGGACTAAGATGGAATGCCTCCTTTTCAGTAAAAAGGGTCTCCGGTTCTTTACACTCACCATATGGAATACCAGCAATATATTAAGCTGCTATTTTACGCTGGTATTCTGTGAGAGAATGGTTTTTCCCCGGTTGAGCAGAGTAATTCATGCTACAACTATATTGCTGCAGTGTAGCTTTTTCACTTTGATTTAAATACTCTGTAGCTCAATGCCGACGTAATAAACTCATTTATTGCACCGTAGAGACGTATCCCTTAATCGCCCTGTATTAGTTCGTTTTTATACAGCCCAATACAATAATTACAAGCGCCACTATAACAATAAATGTCTGTAATAAAACTCTAATCGCTTACACTCAATAGCCGATTAAACAACACGCGACTTTTTCCTTTTGGGCGATTTACGCTCGTAAAGTTGTAAATAGTTATAAATAGATTAATATCTTCTTTATTACTAAAAGGATACAAATCTTTCTTAATTATTTAGAACTGTGTTATTCTAGACATAAAGGTGATAGTTCTTCGTTTCGAATTTATGTGCCACGTGAGCTGATGTGTCTAAGGATTCATTAAATACCGTTAATATTAATTGTTGATATTCATTCCTTTTTCTTCTTATATTATTGCTTCGGTGGTACTGAAGAGATTTGTTTACATTTCTTACAGATTTTTCATCAACGTCAATAATGATATTGAAAAGGAAGCGAAAGTGATCTGATATCCTCTAGGTCCTAAATTCTTATCCAGCAGCGAAGGACCAATTAAATAAGCGGGAGCGTTTCTGGTCCAATTGAAATGGAAGCGGAAGCGTTTGGGTGTTCGTTGGGTCCTAACCCGTCGATCAACCAAGTACTGACCCCTTACCTATGCAACACCTTGTTTGGTTCGAGAAACAACGCGGTGGGCGTAACCTCCGATAACTTTAAGTCAGAAACACAAACCGATCTTTCTCAAAAGATAAAGCGGTTGACGCCTGAGATTACGGGTTCAGCGTTCGGTCCCGGTCTAACGTCAGACTTAGTGGACTGTATATTTACTTTAATTCCCTAACTCATAGGGTCGACTCTGATAAATAAAACAGCATTACTTATAACTGCTATAGGAAATGAGATGAACACGGCGCTAAGAGATATCGTTACATTTCATTATACCGTTCCCGATTACTACAAAGTATTGTACCAAGCCGCGTACATCTACCTATACTCTACATAGTCTATCTATCTCCTAGACATTGCAATCCGAACCCACTGGGTTATATTCGTGCTGCAATTATTCATATAGCATTGAAGTATAAACAATATTAAAAACTAAAGTTAAACTACAAAATTAAATTAACATACAGTCCTACTTCCAGCGGTATAGCGTCAAGAACGCTGACTGCATTTCCTCGCTGAATGGCTATACTAAGCCTGTGAGCGAGAAAATAACTAGCCCTCTTATTACCAAAGATTTAAACCGTTGCTTATCACCATCAGCGACGAACAGTCGCGGATGCAGTTCCTTTAGGAACTTGGACTCCATAGAGCGATATTAATTAAAAAAAGCTAAAAATGTCAATTTAGAAAGACACACAGAACACACATGCCACAAACATCTCTAGGCACTTAAATTTTAACATTTGTAGAAACATCAATTAAAAATAGTACTATTAACAAAATATAAAAAAAAACTATTATCGTCGTTTCCGAAAACGAAGCATATCACCTTATTTACAGAAAAGCTGGCAGCCAACGTGTGTTAATTGTGTCAAGGCAAACTGCTCACAGATTACAATGCTAAGTTATTTACACCCTCACACCCTATTACAGACACCTTCCGCCCTTAAAACGTCTCTATGAGAACTCTTGTAATTATTTCCCCAGAACCGAGTGTGAAACGCGATAATTAGCCGAGAAGTGCCTTTATTGGACCTCTCCCTCACATTATAGACGATTTAATTTGATTATGACGGAGTCGGCGTTTTAATTTGCCTGTGTCTTCAATACAATTGACGACATTTCATATTTCTAGCATGGTAAAATTGTTAAGTTAAATGAAAGTAGATCCACATACAGTATTCTTGTTATATTGTAGCAATATTGTCTCAACCTATATCTCTTTCCAAGGGTACGGCAATTGACGCATTTCTTGATAGAGTCCATATCTCCATACCATCTAGTACTGTTTTGTCTATTACTATTAATACAGTCAAACATGAGTGAGTGAGAACTGGGTAAGCGAGAAAACTCTGTAAGTGAGAGTTATAGCCGGGTGCCGCCATTTTAACCCTATAAAACGTAGTATAAACTCCGTAAGTGAGAAACAGAAACTTCTGTTATAGAAAGTCGCTTTTCACTCGTGGACCTCGTTAACTGCTACTTGCCCGTACCTCTATAAACGCCACTTGTGCTTATTTG
Source organism: Parnassius smintheus behrii (assembly GCA_036936625.1). Lineage (NCBI taxonomy): Eukaryota > Metazoa > Arthropoda > Insecta > Lepidoptera > Papilionidae > Parnassius > Parnassius smintheus. The sequence continues at coordinate 49,461,234 of JAUPFT010000009.1, read as the reverse complement.
ACATGAGCTATTTACTCGTTCTTAAATTTCGAGGAACTAACTAACATTGTTTTTGGATCTATTCTATTCGAATGGCTAAATTTGCGTGTGTTCCGACATTTTTGTCGAACTTACTATAGTTGAGTTGATAAGTATCAATTTCTAAAGAACGTTCGGCACGTACTCATCATTTAATACGAAAATCTAAGTGTTGTCTCAAAGTTATAAGTTAGTTATACTCTATAAGTTAGTTAGTTAGTATACTCTATAAGTTAGTTAGTTATAAGTTACTCAGGTTAGTGAGAAACCTCCATAAGCGGAAAAGATATTGCGGTCCCTTGAACTCTCGCTTATCCAGGTTCAACTGCATAAAGATTACCGTAACAGCCTATAAAAAGCCCACTGCTGAACATATAGCTCCCCCATACATTGCCCCATATGGGGGGATATTTGCCATAATTGCCACGCTTAACGATTGGGTTGGCAACCGCAGATTTTTTATTTTTAGTCGTAAATGGAAGACGCTGCTGCCCATCTCCTGCTTTATTTCCCTCTGCTTTGTCGCCTCTACGACACCCACCCAAGTATGAAGTAGTGGTAGTGGACATTCTTACAGGGCCATTACACAGCAAACAGTCACCCAAGTATGAAGTAGTGGTAGTGGACATTCTTACAGGGCCATTACACAGCAGACAGTCACCCAAGTATGAAGTAGTGGTAGTGGACATTCTTACAGGGCCATTACACAGCAGACAGTCACCCAAGTATGAAGTAGTGGTAGTGGACATTCTTACAGGGTCATTACACAGCAGACAGTCACCCAAGTACGAAGTAGTGGTAGTGGACATTCTTACAGGGTCATTACACAGCAGACAGTCACCCAAGTACGAAATAGTGGTAGTGGACATTCTTACAGGGCCATTACACAGCAGACAGTCACCCAAGTATGAAGTAGCGGTAGTGGACATTCTGACAGGGTCATTACACAGCAGACAGTCACCCAAGTATGAAGTAGTGGTAGTGGACATTCTTACAGGGTCATTACACAGCAGACAGTCACCCAAGTATGAAGTAGCGGTAGTGGACATTCTGACAGGGTCATTACACAGCAGACAGTCACCCAAGTATGAAGTAGTGGTAGTGGACATTCTTACAGGGCCATTACACAGCAGACAGTCACCCAAGTATGAAGTAGTGGTAGTGGACATTCTTACAGGGCCATTACACAGCAGACAGTCACCCAAGTATGAAGTAGTGGTAGTGGACATTCTTACAGGGCCATTACACAGCAGACAGTCACCCAAGTATGAAGTAGTGGTAGTGGACATTCTTACAGGGCCATTACACAGCAGACAGTCACCCAAGTATGAAGTAGCGGTAGTGGACATTCTGACAGGGTCATTACACAGCAGACAGTCACCCAAGTATGAAGTAGTGGTAGTGGACATTCTTACAGGGCCATTACACAGCAGACAGTCACCCAAGTATGAAGTAGTGGTAGTGGACATTCTTACAGGGTCATTACACAGCAGACAGTCACCCAAGTATGAAGTAGTGGTAGTGGACATTCTTACAGGGCCATTACACAGCAGACAGTCACCCAAGTATGAAGTAGTGGTAGTGGACATTCTTACAGGGTCATTACACAGCAGACAGTCACCCAAGTATGAAGTAGTGGTAGTGGACATTCTTACAGGGCCATTACATAGCAGACAGTCACCCAAGTATGAAGTAGCGGTAGTGGACATTCTGACAGGGTCATTACACAGCAGACAGTCACCCAAGTATGAAGTAGTGGTAGTGGACATTCTTACAGGGTCATTACATAGCAGACAGTCACCCAAGTATGAAGTAGCGGTAGTGGACATTCTGACAGGGTCATTACACAGCAGACAGTCACCCAAGTATGAAGTAGTGGTAGTGGACATTCTTACAGGGCCATTACACAGCAGACAGTCACCCAAGTATGAAGTAGTGGTAGTGGACATTCTTACAGGGTCATTACACAGCAGACAGTCACCCAAGTATGAAGTAGTGGTAGTGGACATTCTTACAGGGCCATTACATAGCAGACAGTCACCCAAGTATGAAGTAGTGGTAGTGGACATTCTTACAGGGTCATTACACAGCAGACAGTCACCCAAGTATGAAGTAGTGGTAGTGGACATTCTTACAGGGCCATTACACAGCAGACAGTCACCCAAGTATGAAGTAGTGGTAGTGGACATTCTTACAGGGTCATTACACAGCAGACAGTCACCCAAGTATGAAGTAGTGGTAGTGGACATTCTTACAGGGCCATTACACAGCAGACAGTCACCCAAGTATGAAGTAGTGGTAGTGGACATTCTTACAGGGCCATTACACAGCATATATAATATAAAGATTGTGTTTTTTGTCTCTAATCATTACATCATTTTCTTAAAGTGTTTGCGAATCTATTGACTGAGGGAACCACTAATGCTCGACCGATTCCTATATACAAGAAAAGTTTCGTTCCTCGTACCGATACCTTTTATTACAAACGTGGTTATGTTTTATTACATAAAAACAGTTTATATTACAAATTATTTATTCAGCGAGCCGTGAGCCGTGGTAGCTCAGATGATTAGCGCTCGCTGCATTTTTCACAATACGCGAGCAACCCGGGTTCGATCCCCGCCGGCACCAATAAAATTTTGAATTGCAATTATAAATGCTGATTTACTACATGCTCGGCGGTGAAGGTAAACATCGTTAATAAAAAAAAATATTTCGAAAACATTTGAAGTCCGCAAACACGCATTGGGGTAGCGCAGCGGACACTTCCTTGCACTGATAACACCCTCTCAGGGACAAGTGGAGGCCTGCTTCCATCTGAGGGACCTATATAGGTGGTAACGTTTACTAACTTTGTTTAGTAATTGATTAAAATTACTTTTACAGTGGTGTATCCCTATAATTTTTTACACACATTCAACTTTTTTTTAATTTATCATATTTTAAATGTTCGTTGTTTTGTTTATCTATTTCTACTCTAAATCTAACCAAAAATGTCGTGGAAAGTGGTGTCGTACTCAGTGGAGGAGTGTTTAGTTAAAAAATAACACTATCATGCATTTTTATATAAATCCAGCTTCTAAGTATATTTTATGTATATAAGCAGTGTAAATTTGCAGTGCCGGAAAAAGGGCGTCTAAGTTGTAAGCACATTTTTAATTTAAAACCAGTTATGTCCACTTTGCCGACAATCACATAGTATTTTACGCTGGTATTCTGTGAGTGTGCTCCTGCTAACACCACATAACTGCAGCGTGGCTCTACGACGTTTGCAAGTTTACATTAGTTGTAATAATTACCCAGCTGTTTAATATTCCAATCAGATTTTATATTAAAGCCCAAGTTTCTCAGTCTATCGCGACGACAAATACACCTTACTGAATTCCGTCTAACACTTACCTGTTATTTTACGGTAAATGTAGAGCCGGTATTTATTACCAGTAATTAAATATAATAGAGTCGTTAAATTTATTATCCTGATCCCAACGGATACCTACAAGCACTTGTATTACCTAAGTTATGCAACGTAACTTGACCGTAAATGGTTCGTTATTGCGTTCCAGTTCTGAAATTTTAAACTACGTACTTTAATTTTCGCTATCGAATTCTTTTTTGAATAAATGAAGTGACAAATGAATTACAGTCTTGATGGTAAGTGTTTCTTGCAGAACATGGACACCAGTAACTAATTTCAAACAAATAAGGTTTCCTGGGAACATGCCTTCTCTCATTTCTGAGAGGAAAGTCCATGAAGAATTGTCCATCGCGCTGACCGTAATATTCTTGGCAAACTTCATATGTATTATATAAATTTTTATTATTTATTTTTAATCATGCAGGTTTTCTCACGATGTTTTCCTTCGCTGTCGAGCACGTGTAATCTTAAAATTGCATTTAGCAATTTTATTGACGCCAGCGGCGATCGTACCCGGATTGCTAGCGTATATTGAATTTTACAGCGATAGCTTATCCCCGGAGCTGCCACGGTTGAATTGGTGAAGACCTACACCTCCCCCCCCCCCACTAGAATATTTGCGTTACCGTGAACAGTGCACATGGTATAAAACCATTTTTTGAGGATTTTCAAACGTTTATTTTAAGTAATTATTAAAATTCCCAACATTTCGAATGCTGCAGCACCCATGGTCATGGTGAACTGAGTGATATCATCGTCACTTTGTGAATTGTGATATATTGTAGTCCAGTCCAACCCCATGAGCTTAGATTTAATTTTATTACTTACAGAATGTTAACTTAATCGTAGATTTCCCCCTCCCCCCGCTACTACTGGAACTAATTTTTTTTTAATTAGTAAGAATCAGTCCTCTTTTAAGAGGATTTGCGGCTTACCAAATATGCTGGAATATGTATCATCGGTATTTTAGTCAGCTACTCGTACATAATATATCCTTTTACGCAGGTTTTTATTGATGGTTTCGTTTGACTTGAAAGAACTTAGGAAGAAAAAAGCGCGATTAATTCCATAACTTTTTAATTCAACTTTCAACTTTAATATTTAACTTTTAGGCCGCCACATAGTAAATATGGATCATATTATTTATTATATGTATTTATGTACTCCGAATGCCAATACATACTGCGGAACTTAGGTATACCGCAAATTTTCCCCAAAAAGATGGCTGTTTATAAGGCTAGAGTAGGCAAGGAACGTCAAGAATGACTTACAGTATATTTTTATGATACCTTACTGTGGGCAAGGTATCCGCTATAAAAATATACTATTTTAAAAAATTTGCTTTAAATTCAAAAATTCTTCCAGTCATCCATTTTGAAATTTAAACCACTTTACGTCGTAAAGTTTTTGAAGAATACAAAACGGCATGTGTGAAGGTCCAATATCATCTTCGCCACGTACGTGTGGCATCCGAAAAAAAAGTCCGCGGTCATAAAAATGAGAAAGCCAATGCATTTGAGCCACCCATGACGAATCCCAAGCCACCGGCAATAAAAGTGACCCACAAAAATGCATTATTTACCATTATATATCGGCAACACGACAGACGGACTAATTACAAACATAAACATCGGTTGTACGTAGGTGTAAAAGGTACAGTCAGCGCGGTTGAGTTGTTTGATGATGGATCCGAAAAACTAGCTTCTAAATTCGTTGGTAACAATAAGCGACTCGGGCCAATATTGACTCTTGCGTAAGATACGTTCCCACGGTGTCCTGAGGGATTTTTCTCATGTGGTACCTCCGATGGATCTAACAGGGCGCCTATATCATAATAAGCAACGCAAACAAATTGAGAAGCAAATATTGTGTCTGATTATTCGAGTACTCCGTTGCCCCGTAGCTACAAAGGCGGCTTTTAAATCACAAAAGATACGATAATTGTATTCCTTTTTGATATAATTGCTTGTACTTTTTATTATAGTTTAACGTCTTTACTGAGTTATGATTTGGGTGGTTTTCTTCCGAATCTAAATATTTAAGATGTTGCGCTAGGCACGTTGTCATCTTAAAAGTGTAATAGCTTATGACGTCATTCAGGCCTAAACATTTGTTGGTTACTTCTGACATTGTAGCAATTTGTCACAAAAGTGTTAATACACACAAACAGTAGTAAACATTTCTCTAGCACACTTTTGTGGTAAGTTCTCGTTAGTTTAAAGCATTCGCATCTGACGATAAATCGATAAAAGTAATAAAAAGATAAAATTCTAGATATTAAAAAGTATACTCCAGTAAAAAGCTTGAACAACTCAAATACAAATACTGCCTAAAAATAACGCCTGAGAATTATTAAGTAACTACGAAGCTATTTCTTTAAAAAAAATTAATCATTGCTCAAGATCTTTTATTAAGATTGAGGAAGAAAGACCACGCTATCATTTATTACCAGAGTAAAATAGCAGCTTAACGTATTCCGTGAGTATAGAGTACCAGGGACCTTTTTCATTGCAAACGAGGCATTCCATCTTAGTTTTCAAAGGTGACAGCGCATACTGTGTTTTGATTCTTAATCGAGGGTCAGGGCCAGGGAGGGAAATCACATCATTTACTTACCATCAGATGGGCTGTAGGTATCATCATATCATATCAGATGGTCTTTTTTATAGACTAAGTGTGACAAACGGAACACAACATTAAGCTACTATTTTACGCTGGTATTTTGTAAGAGCGTGATCCTTCCCCGTTCGAGCCGAACCATTCGTGCTACTATACTTTTAATATAACTGTAGCTTGGTTCCACCACGTATAAAATTGTAATGCGTGTTGCCTAAGAATGAAATCATAATCAAGAAACGTTTACGATTCTGTGATTTAAAATCAGTACCCGGTTGACCGAGCTTTGCTCGGTATTTTTCGCTCGATTTTTTTAATTCATGTGTTTTGGAAATTATATTTAGATACAAATTGCATACTGATGAAATATAAATAATATTTTTTGATCTTAGCGACATAACAGAAAAAACGGAACTGGTTATTTGAATAAAAAATCATGAGTGCAATTATTTTAATTTTAATTTTCGTGTTTTTAAAAAACACTAAAAAAGAGCTCGAAAAAATAGATTTTCTCAAAAAAGAAAAGAACATGAAAAAAAAAATTAAAAAAAGTCGGTCGGTCGGTCTGGGCTCGAACCGGGGTTTCAAGATTCTGTGACCGACCATTATACCAATTAAGCTATTTATAATCACTAACAATCCGTCAAAATTTACCTTCTTATTCTAACGATATTGTAGCAGTTTTTCATTGCCTAAAAACACGGACAAAAAGACATTTTCTAAAAATAAATCCTAGCTAGATCGATTTATTATCGCCGAAACTCCCTGGACACTAAATTTTATGAAAATCGTTGGAGCCGTTTCCGAGATCCCGATTATATATATATATATATATATATATATATATATATATATATATATATATATATATATATATATATATATATATATATATTTATATACAAGAATTGCTCGTTTAATAGTATAGGATAGATATAGGCCATGAAATCATGTTTTGTTTGTATCTCTGCGTTATATGATTTTCAGTTACTCGTATCTTTCTTACAATATTGAAACGGGTATGCTTATTTAAAACAACGGTCACTGATTTGAATTTATCTGTAGCAGATACTGGTATCTCGGGAAATGTATCTAAACTGCTATATTGTTTCCCTTATATGGATATTGACGTGGACTGATCATGTCAAGTAGATTCACGTCCAGTATATACAAATATGCAGCTATGGAATAAATTTTGCTCATATTACAATTAATGTCAGAATAATGAGTTCAGATGATTTAAACAGTTTACGTAGTAGAGCCCTGCTGCAGTTATATTAGTAGTATAGTTTAGCACGAATGGATCGGTTAGACCGGAGAAGGACCACGCTCTCACATAATGCCAGCGTAAAATAGTAGTTTAATGCTGCTGTGTTTTGTATGGTAAGTGTAGAGAACTGGAGACCTTTTTACTGGAAACGAGGCATTCCATTTTTGTTCTCACGGGTGACAACGCATCTGCATTTTGATTCGTAATCGAGGATAGATGTAGATGTCTATGGGCCACAGCAACATCTTACTATCAGGTGGACTGTGTGCTCCTTTGTCACCCTATTCTATCCAAAAAAAAGGCAATTTACGATCTTTTAAATATGTCGTTGCATCGTTCGTTTAAATTTATTGTCTGTATCTTTTATATTTATGTCCGTAATTATTTTTAATTTTATCAGAAATGTAATGAAGACCGTGCCTAGATGTAAGACGTATGCACAAATTGTAAAGTATTTTTACTTTTAATCAAGGAACAAATCGCAACGCACAGTCTTCTCTTAAATTAAATAGTTCATGTGTCCCTCGTTATAACGTTGGTATATGGGCTATAATTTTTTAATCAATCAAAGCTGGTAGGCTTTTATGTGCCAAAGTACTTACCACGAGTACGCGCTCGTTAATCTTACTTTAATATATAACGTGCTTAATTAGGTATGACAAACTTACTTATTTTTAACTTTTTGTTTCAGATACTTCACAAAGTCCGATCGAGCTCCATAGGAGTACAAAATTACCAAGGTAGTAAAAGAAATCAAGTATTACCTAAAAAAAACTATTTTAATTTAGGACTATATGAATAGTTTATTGTACATATCTAAATTTAACTACCCAGCTAGGCAAATTCTATAGTTTATTGAACGTTTAGACCTTAGTGATAAACTATAACTGGATCAACGATCACAATAAATCAAACTGGCCGCAGTGATATTGGTCTTATGAGACCTGAGTAGCTGCCCAAACACAATACACAATAAAAATAAGCTTCCTTTCAAAAAGACTACCTTACTTATATAATGCATGTTTTTACAATAATTAGATATAAGGTGACTCAGAGTATGTAGGTAAATAACATAAAATCTTAAATATTTTTTATACTTAATATAGCGACAATATACCTACACATATTTCATCTGATTATGTGGTCTCAGGTTAAAATCCTAGTTCGAGCTAAAAATCAGTGATTGTTTTTTTTTTGACAAGAAATTTTTAGTAGCTGCTAGCAGCCCGGAGTCCGAGGCCCGGAATTTGGCGGTCTTCACTTCTGTGCCTCGGAAAGCCTGGTATAGAACAATAGAATGCTCCTGTACTTACCTACGCACTCGTGCACAAAAATCCTGTGTTGCGTAAATGGATCTCTGTTGAGACTTGCCTCCATGGCCGAATTTCTGTCTGGAGGACATCATTTGTACATAATAATTACAAGTGTGTTACATGAGAGAAAGTATTGGGAGAGGAAGTGGGCATTTTAATACTTTAACCAATGCTATTTAAATTATCAATAGCGATCTGAATATATTGCACGTAGACAAGTACCCAAAATCGAAACAATTTCTTGTCGGCCATTTAGGCACCTGCTTTACGGAATTCGAAACCAGGATCATCGAGTACCGCAGCCAAAGCCGACTGCTAAGCAACTGCAATTTTTTAAGTAAAATTTGTTTGACAAACTAACACAAAGTCCGCCTGATCGTAAATATATACTGTGGTCTATAGACATCTACATCTACCCTCGCGGTTCATAATCAAAATACAGATGCGGTTTCACCCTTGTGGACTATGATGGAATGCCTCAATTCCAGTAAAAAAGTTGCACTTACTATACGAAACAGCAGCATTAAGCTGCTATTTTACACTGGTATTCTGTGAGAGCGTGGTTTTTCCCCGGTCGAGTCTAACCGTTCGTGTTACAACTACAATAATAATGATCACCAAGTTGTCCTAATTGCAATTTCTTGCGGTAGCTCAGAAATGAATGCTCATCTTATGATTTTATAGCACACAGTTGTAAAGAAATGATTAGTTTTAGTATTTTTTAGTACGTATACTTCCCTATTTGAATCGGATTTTGATTTTGATTTTAGCAGTGAATTATGTTACTCCTCATAACACCAGCTATCTGCCAATGAAAGTCCTGGCATCTGCAAATACAGACAGACAATTTCTTATTATAAATATGGTACATACTTTCACATGCACTTATTAAAATGTTACTTTGAAATTACAAACGTGTTTGTTCAATATTATTTATTTGTATAGATGATGGACAAAAATGTTTGGTATTGTAATCTTTTAAATTTGCAGGACATATCTAAAAGATATTGGTACAATCGCAACACACTTTGGCGTCGGTAAACTCTTCCCTTCTCTAAAACTCTCTCAGTAATAAGCAGAGGTAGAATTGAGTGTTGGGAGACGCTCTTTGAGTTACGACTTGATGAAACATGCATCTCGGTGTATACAAGAGGCTTCGAACCGTGCTTAGTGGCAATTTATGAAAAAGCTTATGTTTAACAATGTCCTTGTGAACTCCACAGCAATAAATATTAGTATAATAATAATGTCCTCCAGACCGAATTCCGGCCACGGCAGCCTGTCTCAACGGAGACTAGCCATCGGCGCAGGACAGGATTATAGTACCCAAGTGTATGCGCAAGCACAGGTGCACTCTCTATTCCCTCACCCACATAATCCGATGGGACGGTAAACCGACACGACCGGAGAGAGATCAGGCGCAGGACCAACGGCTTTATGTGCTTTCCGAGGCACGGGGTTGAGACACCGCCAACTTTCTGACTCCGGGCAGCTACTGAGAATTTCTTGAAGGAAAAACTAAATAATTGATTTTTTGGCCCGACCCGGTATTCGAACCTGTTACCTTATGATCAGCAGTCCCACTACTCCAACCACAAGCCCAACGAGGCAGTCAAATATTAGTATAATTAAATTAATTAATAATAAAATATTAGCATATTAGCTACTACTACTACTATTATATAGCAATTAAAAACTACATACATATTATGTATGATTATCTTTCTGCCTAACCGTCCATCTATATTGGTGCCATCAGCAAAGCAAGCAGTAAGTACCTAGTATTCCATCTTAATGACAACGCATTTATGATATTTTTAAAAGTTTTAGCCGTGAATTAAAAAGAGAACATTTCACGTCCCGCAAAGTATTAGACAAAAATTCCCAGGGGTAGTACGGCGTTTGTTATGCAGATATGAAAAGTCGTTAGAAAACTTTGATGGCGTGTTTTAGGCGTCAGCTATTGGTCGGTACGTTTACACTATTGTGGTGCGACGACACAAAGTGGTTTTCAGGTATTAGGTATAGTAGGGTTGCAGTTACCACTTACCATCAAATGAACTATTGACTACTAACTTGATTTAAAAAAAAAACGTACATTTAACGTAAGAATATCGAGCTACAAAAGACCTTGTGTATAATAAATAACAGTGAAAGCGTAACCGTTAACCCTACACATACACAATCAAACACACATACGTCTGTTTATTATACGTACTAACAAAAACAATCGAGTTCTGAAGAACAATGGTCGAAGATCATTAATCGTATGGAGTACACCCTTCCACATCTAAAAGAGATGTTAACACACCAATTACCGCTGACAAATGATACGACAACTCTCACACTGTTCAATTTGTCGCTCCTTTGTCAGGCGCCGTCGTTTCAATTATGAACGTCAAGCGCTTTCGTCGCTTTATTGTGACTAAATATCTTAATGACGTTTTCTTACGTAAGCACGCCGTTTTTTGCCCTTCATGAAGCTTGACTTCATCAGTAATATATCAATCAGTAAAGCTATTTTCGTGCTGGATTTATTAATAAAAACATTTCAGAATGTTATTCCTGTGTAGTTTAGTTTGTGTCATTTGCTTTATTTGTGAATACTTTGAAATTATGAGCGACAACCGCTTCTTGGCCGACATAAAAAGGAAGATGTTTACAATTCGATTGTAGGTACCTACATAATATGTTGTTATTTTTATTTTGATGATTCTTTTTTTGTTAATAAGGGGTGATACTTCGGGATTGATCTCATATGAATTTGGTGAAAGAATTCTACCTTCGAGGGGGCAAATAGTGGACGAATTTTTTAAGGTAACTAAACGAAATTGAGATTGTGGTATTTTTTCGTCATCATCATCACCATTACAGCCCTTCACAAGTCCACTGCTGAACATAGGCCTCCCCCAAGGTATGCCACAAAGCATGGTCCTGAACCACCAGAATCCATCGACTTTCTGCATGTCGTACTAGGTCGTCACTCCATCTAGTAGGGGGTCTACCGGTAGGAGGCTGCCACTCGAGAACCATTTTTCCCCAACGGTTGTCAGTCTTCGGGCTATGGCCGGCCCATTGCCACTTCAGCTTACTAATCTATAAAGGGATTAGTGCACGAAATTGAGGGAGGGCGGGAGGTGCTCTTCAATCCAGGTAAGACACATCATTGTAATTTTAAGCGGATGGTTGCGAATTAATTAATGTCTTTATTAAATAAATTAAATGTTAAGAGAAACACGTAAATTTCTTTTAAATCTAACAAGGCTACTATCGAATATATCTCGATGTAGGTGTTACTACGCTTAATCTCGTCGTAATCACGGCACATTTTAACAACAGGGTTGAAAAAGGAAGTGTTATTCTTGTGTACGTCTAACCTGAAAATTCTTTTAACAAATAATTTTATTCTTTATATTTCTTTGTCATCGTTTTTGACTTTTTATTAAAAGTTAATTTTTCTTACCCCTTAATTCAGACATTTCAACGCAATGACAGCGTGTTCGCTAACAAAGCGATTGTTGAACATATTTAGAGCTGTCAGTTTGCATTTTGGCCGTCAAATATTAAGAACGACTTAGTAAACTGACGGGCGATATGATTTTCATTTACAAATGAAAATAAACGAGTGATTTTTTTAATGTCGTTCTAACGAATAGGCGAATACCGATCAATCGCTATTCCCTATGGCAAATAGTTCGATAACTCGCACATTATTATTCAACATAAAAAAGGAATATAAAAAATAACTTATTTGTTTCCAAATAATAATATCACAGTTGTAGTATTGAAGTTCTCAATCATTTATTTGTTACTGTAATCTAAAAAAATCTAAGGTTATGAGAAAACAAAACAATTTTACATTTTTAAATACTGGCGACCCTTTTCTTGTACTTATTTAACTAAAGTTTGATTCGTTATTTTAGACGACTGTTAGCCAAATGTCGAATAATACTAGCTATTATTCAGTGTTCGCAGCATCTCTAATTTTTATGTACCACGTTTTTATTTTTCTTATTGTTTGTTTCATATTCTAATATTGTCATTCGGTTCAGAGCTATGTTCAAATTTCAATTCTCTGGCTCATCGTGACGTTAATTTAAAATCAATAACTAAATTCATCCCTAACAGACATACTCGATAGCGAGTCAATAATAACGCGGTAAAAATTAAGGTATATTATATTACATACACATTTCCAAGGGAAATAGGTTTGAAAAAAGATTACCAGTAATTAACGAACATGCTGCAGCATATTGTAGTTGTTGCACGAATGGGTAGACTCGCAGGCTCACACATACCGACCACGTTCTCATAGAATACCAGCGTCAAATAGCATCTTAATGCTGCAGTGTTGTGCGATGAACTGTGTGTTCGTACGTCATCATTAACCTATGAAAAATATTAACGTTACTAGTATTCACATTAACACCACTAAGTTCCTGGGCTCACAATGCTTGTGTTTGCTACTTAGCATAGATATAGAAGAAGGGTGACAAACATAGTCCACCTGATGGTTAGTGGCTGCTGTGGCCGATAGACATCTATATTTATCCTCGATTAATAATCAAAACGCAGACGCGTTGTCACCCCTGAGGACTAAGATGGAGTGCCTCGTTTCCAGTAAAAGTGTCTCCGGATCTCTATACTCACTATACGAAACACAACAGTATTAAGCTGCTATTTTACGCTGGTATTCTATGAGAGCGTGGTCCTTCCCCAGTCGAGCCGACCCACTCAACATTTTCATTCCATACCGTAAACCTCAGGCTGTAAGAAACTATAAGAATGTCCTCCAGACCGAATTTCGGTCACGGCGGGCCGTCTTAAAGATTAGCCGTCTGCGCGAGACAGGATTAAAGTGCGTGAGTATTTTCGCAAGCACAGGTGCACTCTCCATTTCCTCTCTCTCATAGTCTGATGGGACGGTAAACCGACAGGGCACGAGAGAGATGAGGCTAAAACAGCTTTACGTGCTATCCGAAGCACGGGGATGAAACACCGCTAACTTCCTGACACCGGGCTACTACAGAGAAGAAAAATCCAATTACTGATTCTGGCTTGACACCGGATTCTAACTTGATACCTCAAGATCAAGAATCGATCCATTTAGTAAGCATAGACCTTTCCCATAGATAGGTTCTCTTAGGAAAGTTTTTGCCACAGTTGCCACTCTAGCAGGCGTGTTGGGAACTGCAGTCTTTTATTATTTTGATTTGTTATCAGAAAGATGCAGCTGCCCATCACCTGTTTCAGTTACCATTTGTCTTCTATTACGAAACCCACGGGAGGACGCGGGTAGTGGATTAAATATTGCATGAAACTAATAAAATGTTAAAAAAAATAAAACTGGACTTCAAATGTCCCTCTTCATTATGTTAACTATAAAAAAACCTTCTATTAATAAATTAATAGATCAAAATACATTGACGGATAGGATTTTATTTATTTATTTAATACAGCAACATCTTAAACGTGTAGCATTACGTAGTAGGATATGATTATTTTACTTTAGTACTTGCAACACTGAATCTGTCCGTCAAGGGTCAAAAAAGTCAAAGTGTCAAACTCGAGTGAATAATTACAAACATCAAACATAATATGTTACCTACCTTATTATACCTACAGATATTTTCAGACTAAAAAAATTGCTGTCCCTGGTTTTTTTTAACTAAACTACTATCTATTCTAAACACAAATGCATACACCTACTAACCTATACAGCAGACATTAAATTATAACTTTATAAATATCTACTCGTACGGTGTATAATTATTATAAAAACCGAGTGACAAAATCAACTTTTTAAACCCTCGTAACTTTTGTCTACTGCTGCGTAGCTACATGCACTTTTCTAATTCTTTATACAAGAGGTCAGTACTTTCAAACGACATAGATCATCTCTGTACTATCTGGAGCACAAGCTCATACAATCCTTGGCCATCTCCTTTAGACACCCTGATTTTCAGTCGCACTAATTTAAGAGCTTAGTTGCTTTAGTGCAGAAGAACGTAAGTTTTTTTTTTAGAATTAGGGTGATTACCGAGCACATAGTGATGGTAAGCGGATGCTGTAAATGCAGATGCGCTGTCACTTCTAAGGACTAAGATGAAAAGCCTCGTTTCCAGTAAAAAGGGTTTCTGGTTCTATACACTCAGCTGCTATTTTACGCTAATATACTTTGTGAGCGTGATCCTAGTTCTCAGTTTAGCCGAACACTCGAGCTACAACCATAATATAGTTGCAGCGTGGCTCCACAACATGTAATAGTCAATTCGGATTACATTGGTAACATCATCTCTATTTTGCATAAACTGATAAATAAATGCTGATTACTTAGTCGACTCTATAAATCTTTATAATGGAAGCACGACCAACACGATTTATGTAATTTTTATTGAGGTGTTAATGTAAAAATGCATATTTTCATCTCGCTTGTTTTATTTAATCACTCTGTCGACATTCTGCTAACGCCTCTATAACTCAGCTTCTGAATTAAAATTAATGCGTTCTTAATGACTGAAACGTACCGCCGTTATACTCACCTTTACCACAGCGGTGACACTCCCTGTACGTGAGAGCTTAAGCGCCGGTGACCTTGAGTCGAAGCGTGTAACGCTAGGGTTGATATCGAACCGAAATGAAATATTATAGACTTGTACCAAAGAAGATACATAGTAGGTATGTGTTATATATTATGTAAACTTATGTATTTAGGTAGTGAAAGATACGTTCAATTTTAAATCAACCTTTATTAAATGAGGAATATTAAAACTTCCGACAAAACCAAATATACACGACAGTTAATGGTAATCTTAAAGAATTAACCAACATTTAGTATTTCAGTACGCAATAATCAGTATTACCTATTATCCGTAAAAAATAATTTGCTCTTATATATTTTTGAATTTTTAGATTAATTTTTTGACTTCCATTATTATTTCTAACAATTGCAAAAATTCGTAGTATGTATATTTTTTTTAGAAAATCCAAAGGTATGCAGGTTTCCTGGGACATAGCGGCCAACAAATTGTTCCCCACGTGTTGAGGAGATAAGTCATTTCTATTTCTAATGAAATAATCCATAAATACAACAATGAACAAATACAAAAACTCTTTATAGATATCTAAAATTTCTTGACTCTCTAGTGGTATTTTTAATAGTGTAAATTTCAGTTAATGTAACATAATAAAATTATTGGCGATATATTAGTTTTATTGCCATGGTATTTCCCCATAATTCTTGTTAAGATCATATCGACTTTCATTAAAATGAGTTCACATATTATTAGGTATCATAATACATTATTAAAAATTAAACTAACAAAACAAGGGCCCTTGTTTTGTGCAGTGGAATTTATTTTAATTGTAATCACTTAAAATCACTTTCAGTTATACTTATACATATACTATATCATTTATTTAATAAAAGCAAAAATATTTATCAAAGCATATAAACCTAGCATACACGGCTATAAAAACTAATAATGTTACTTGGTAACATAAACTTAATACCTACATGAATAGAATAGTAATATGTACATTAAGATATCGGTAATATTCATATATTAATTGAAATATTATATCACTTGACGAATATATTCATATTAACTAATACTGACAAATATCGGTATTACTACAAGCCCTGGACCAGGGCAGTCGGCGACTGCCCGTTCCACGCCCCGCGCGCCTCTCATGGCCCCCGCACACATCCAGACACGCACACATAGCCGCAAGCGATTTTACGTGCACACATGCTTAAGTGTCGTTTCTTTTCGCGTAGTGTATATATTCTTTGCCTTTACACACATTTCCACCTATCTAATACAGTCTAGTACCTAGTTGACCGAGCTTTGCTCGGTATTTTTCGCTCGATTTTTTTTAATACGTGTGTTTTGGAAATTATATTTAGACACAAATTACATACTGATGAAATATAAATAACATTTTTTGATCTTAGCGACATAACAGAAAAAACGGAACTGGTTATTTGAATAAAAAATCATGAGTGCAATTATTTTAATTTTAATTTTCGTGTTTTTAAAAATACTAAAAAAGGGCTCAAAAAATAGTTTTTCTCAAAAAAGAAAGGAACATGAAAAAAAATTTTAAAAAAGTCGGTCGGCCGGTCGGTCTGGGCTCCAACTGGGGTTTTACAATTCTGTGACCGCCCGTGTGTGTGTGAAGCTATTTATAATCATTAACAATCTGTCAAAATTTACCTTCTTATCCTAACGATATTGTAGCAGTTTATCATTGCCTAAAAACACGGACAAAAAGACATTTTCTAAAAATAAACCCTAGCTAGATCGATTTATTATCCCCGAAACTAAAATTTTGTGAAAATCGTTGCTCGTTTAATAGTATAGGATAAAAGTCCACTGCTGGCTAGTCCACACCCATATGCCACCTCATAGGGATTTTTGTCATCGTTGCAAGCAGGCGGTCATTTTCGTTTTTAAATGGTATATATTGATATCTTCAAGTATCTACTGTTCAGTTTCCTGCTATCGCTTTTTACGACACTCACGGAGTGATATGGAATACTGGATATTCTTACATCACCACTGGATTGGCACGGAGAGAGGGAGCAGCGTCTTCCTATTTTTTATAGGATAGGGTGACAAACGCTGATGGTAAGTGGATGCTGTGGCTAGTCATCTACATTTATTTTCGAAAAAGAATTAAAATGCAGACGCGTTGCCAGCCGTGAGGACTAAGATGGAACTCCTCATTTCCATTAAAAAGGATATCCGGTTCTATACACTCAGCATACGAAACACAGCAGCATTTAACTGCTATTTTATGCTGGTATTCTGTGAGAGCGTGGTCCTTCCCCGGTCGAGCCGAGCCATTCGTACTACAACCATAATATAGCTGCAGCGTGACTCTACTACGTATAATATCAACTAGAAAGTAATAACTGCGGTTACCACGCGTGGCAACTGTGGCAAATATTACCCATATGAGGCAATCTACGCAGAAGTCTATTAAGCAGTAGATTATGAAAGGCTGTAATTGCTGAATCTATGATAGATCTGCATGGAGTAGTCTTCAGTGATGAGCCAAAAATCTTTCTTACTTCGTTTACTTCATCACCACATACATGGTAATGATAATGGTGGGATTAGATAATGATTGATAAACACATCAACACATACTCCTATATAAGTTTATTAGTAACTTATATACTTGTATATAAGTTAATAATTACCTCCCTTCGTCTCGAGCAGTGGAGACTAATAACGCCTAAAATAAAAAAGTGCGTTTCCAACCCGCTTGCCAAGAGTGGCATCTATGGCAAATATCCTCCCCTGTGAGGCAATTTATGAGGCCTATGTTCAGCAGTGAACTTAGGCTATAACGGTAATCGTAAACTCGTATAAACACATCAACAGAATCTAGGGATATTTTATATTTCGTCAAATATCAAAAAATCTATGAAGAATTTTCTGATATAGTAAATGGAAGAATCATAGTAGATAGAAGGTTATTTTAAGGTATTTAATAAAAAGTAAAAAACATTTCGTAAAATTTTTTCCTTTAAAATGAAAATGTTAATTTTTAATTGTCGTAGGAAATTAGTATGATAAAAAGCTTCAAGAAATGAAGCTTTTTTTATCATACACCCTTTTTACAAATTTAGACTGCCAAATAAAGTTTATTTTAAATTGTATGCAAGGAAAGCATGCAAAGTAACGAGACCAGTATCACTGCGCCCAGTATTATCATATGGTCTAGAAATTAAGGTTCAGCATTACATAAATATGCATCACGTAGTACTATTTTGGCCCCGTTTCCAGTTGTAATTTTAGACCTATAACTACTCTTTAGCTTCATTACTTTAATGTAATCGCTAATCACCCTATGTTTAGATTAAAACTACATTTACGGGCTATATTAAGACTTTGACCTTTAACACTCTAATAAAGCGTACATAATAATAAATTATATTTTAAAACATTATTAAGTAATGAAATTTCATTTTTTAATAATATAACTTAATAAATTGTTTGTCTAGTGACGGATTATGCATCTGTGAAGGTCCACCACATTTAGTAAGAATGTGCAGGAACGTGTTTCGGTCGCTAAGAAACAGAATCTGTACATATTCGAATTTCTAAGTCCCTTTCCTTTTTACGCATCAGTGTCCAAACAGAACAGAGTTCATGCTAAAATATGAAATTTATTATTTCTTTATTCTTGACCATTTGAAGCAAATTTTCTATCATAAGCCAGAATTCAGATTTTAGATTGTTTTACGCTTTTAATTAATGAATAAGGTTTATTTAATTATAATTTATTTATTTAAAGGTAATGGGATGAGATGAGGTGATAGATTAGTCATCGCAAAACGTATTTCTCACGATCTTTAGAAACACATGACCTACTTTCGACGGTTGTGTGTGTTTATAGTTTATTTTTTATGTAAAATAAACTCACTCCTATCACCCAGAGAGGTAGGCAGAGACTACAAACTTCCATTTGGAAGATTTTTTTAATTTTATGATAGAGATATTTAAAAGTTAGAGCGGTAGTTAGAATAGTGTTGGGCTTAGTAGTGTACGCAATTTTGGGAGGGGAGTTCTACATACTACGAGTACTAACTTAACACACCATTTTATTTTTGCCAGTGGACCCTATTAATTTTGTTACCTCTAATATAGATGGTGATTCAATAATGAAGTGGATAAACGTTTGGTCTCGGCGCCACGGATCGCAGGTTTAAATGTCGCACTAAAATTTTATATACTCGTATAATAGTTTTTTTTCGTTATTAGGAATACGCTGCTGCTCAACTACCGATTTGTTTTCTTCTACCGCTTCTTAAAACGCCACCTGGATGTTTGTCCATTAAGGGGAAATATTAAAACACTACCACAAAAATGGCTTAGCAAGATTCTCCGTTATGCCGAAAATATTGCTATAATATATATATATATATATATATATATATATATATATATATATATATATATATATATATATATTAATTTTGAAATAAATATAAGGTGAAGTTGAGGATTGATGTTAAGTGCTATGTTAGCCGAAAACACGATTCCGTAAAATTTTCTCGATAGAAAAAAATCCAAAGTTACCTCCGAACTTAACAATAAACAACTGCTATTCATAAAATACTTTAAATTAGATCACGAAACTTTGCATACTAACTGAACTAACTATAAAGCAGGGCTTATGTTTTTTTTTTAATTACCATTATTTTCACTGTAAAAAGAATTTACCTAAACTATCGTCATCTTGAAGCTTGTTTCCTGGTTTCCTGCTGCCCGGTCAGTCTCGCTTTGGTCTTTGAAGGCGGAAGCTGTGTCATTTACGATCAGAATACATATTACGCAACAGGACGACGTAAAATTAAAATGGGAAACAACCGTAATAAAAATAATAAGCGACTGGGTTGGCGTTAAGAAACAGGCATAAATATGATAAAACTAATGAAAGAAGTATCTAACGACCCTATCTACTTACAGTAGTAGTGATTACAAACATGTCGGTACATAGCATACGACGCGCGGGGAAGTGAGGGCGAAATTAGAATTTGAGCAGAGTTACTATATCCCCTTAACAAATAATGTAGATGTTTGTCCATGAGCAAATTATGTATATGTCGTAGAATAATTAGATAAACCGAATCTTCGCCAAATGCTAGAGATATCGCGAAAATACGGATTAATAGGCAATGGCTATGACATTTCTCTATCTTACTGAAAAAAGATAAGCTTTTTTGCAACTATGAATATACTTAACTCTGATTGGCTTAATTTTGGTTTATAGGCGTATAGTTTATGAGTAATGATTTTTTTTGTAAAATCATAACCTAATTTTTACACAGGAATATTAACCCAAAGCTACTTCTGTAACAGGAAGTACAGCCAAGTACGTCCATGCTCACCTCCGCAGCCTTGGCTTATTGGTCTTCTTAGGCTAACAGCCTCAGCCACTACAGCTCGCACCTGCAATTTGCTACAGCAGGTGGGGGCTGCTCTCACTCCGCATCTGCGGCTTTACAAAAATACTCTAGGGGTGGGGCAAACAAGACTACGTGAAGTCGGGGCGTGCTGATTCGGTTTTAGAACAGATTCGACCAATCATCTAATTATGCGTGTTTACGCATGCGTGGGCACCATATTCCTAGATTTTGCGGATACTTTTACCTAATTATCCTACAAGCCTACAACGTATATAATTCACCACCACAGTAGGAGAGAAAAATTAAATATTTTAAATGCCAATAGAGCCGTGGTAGCTCAGATGGTTAGCGCTCGCTGTAAATTTCACAGTACGCGAGCAAACCGGGTTCGATCCCCGCCGGCACCAATGAAATTGTTAATTGCAATTTTAAGTTCTGATTTACCACGTGCTCGGCGGTGAAGGAAAACATCGTGAGGAAACCTGGAATAAGAAAAAAATATTTCGAAGACATGTGAAGTTCGCCAACACGCATTGGGGCAGCGTGGCGGACGCTTCCTTGCCCTAAAACCCTCTCAGAAATGAGGGGAGGCCTGTGCCCAGCAGTGAGACGTATATAGGCTGTAACTTTAACTATGACTTTAAATGCTTATACAAAAGTGTGCGAGTGCCTAATTCTATTTATTTTAAAACGTTTATCTAACCAAATAAAGTATAGCATAGCATATTCGCATTTCCTCAAGCTTAAAATTTCATCGCCCAATTACTTAATCATATTCCTTAATAACCGTTCGAAGCGGTCAAAACAAACACACCAGTGTGCCAGCTAAATAAAATTTCCCGCTATGAAAACAAGGGCCGCATTCCCCGAGCGAGCTTCAGGTCAAGTTCGCTTAACGCCATTGATTGGTGCAAATTGAGCGTGTCGCTTTTGTCAGTTTATTTGCCACCTCTCACTTTCGTCCAATCAATAGTAAATTTGAAGGCGCCAAATTTCCGACGCGTTATTTTGCACTTTACCGCTTTGTACTAAGATCGCGTTTGTGAAACACTAGTTTTATGGGGGTAGTCGTATGTTTGTTAAACGGCTTGCCCCGCATTTCTCATCGTAGAGCTTGTCATCACAGTTCAAGTTGGAAGTTTTGACAGTGGCCGCGTATAACGAATGATATCAATGCCGTACTACTTACAATAGGCGTTTGTTTATCTATATATTAATGCGTGAATAGAAAACTTTATACCCTTTTAAAACATATTACGCGCACGGAGGCGTGTGGGATTTAGCTGAGTTAAAGTTTATATGGATAAGGATTGCAGAAAGCTAAAATTTATATATAATATCTGTTACAGATACATAAAATAAAATAAAACATTAATTGTATACGTTCATTTTGCCAATGTCAAACACATAACAGTATGTGGACAAACTGTCGTACGGAGTACAGATTGTCGCCAAAGAATTTTCAAATATTGCTAACAAATAATTACTAACAGATCCAAGCAAAAATGCGTTTATATTATATTTTGTATTTAAGATATCTGTGTGTAAAATACTTGTAAAACACTGATAATAAAACTTGTAATACAACTAAAATACACAAAAATATTTCAAAGTACAGTTGAAATGTAATAGAGTAAACCCTTGTGACCTGTAATACAAGTTTTTTTTTTATATGAGGCACCTCATGCAGATATACCAATCTCTCACAACTTAGGTACCAGTCTGGCACTTTTGTAATACATAACACTAATAATAAGAGAGAAAAAGCGGTCTAGGTGCGACTGTAAAGGTCCACACGACTAATTTTCCAGTGGAAAGAATAAAAAAATATCATAAGTTTTAATATTTTATACAAGTTTTCATTCGGCACAAAAAACGACTTGGTCGATTTTGCTCAAAATTTAATGAGGTCTAAGTTACATAGTTATGCGCAAAATGAAACTGGTCCAATGTCAATATTACTCTTTGTTCTCGAGATACACGAGGCGAAAATTGAAGCCGAACATATTTAAATACATACGTACATGTGCACACACGTACATCTTAAAAACATCACACATCACATCTTAAAAACCATACTATTATGCCCCATTTACATTGAACCCTGTTGGGCAGGGAAGTGAGCAAGGCGGTGGGCAGGGCAGTATGTAAACAGGCTACTCGCGCTGACACTGCCACTGCCGCTGCCACTGCCCGACGATCCCTCGATTGTCGGTTTTTCGTGCGGAAGTCAAAGGACGGGCAGCGCGAGCGGCAGTGAGTGTTCACATTCTGCTCCGTCGCTCACTTCGCGGCTTCGCGCCAAGCGCCTGGATGAACGGACGTGCGTGCCGTCTTGTTATTAAATAAGTACGATCTGCCAAAATGCCTTTCATATGGGATAATGAAAATACAATAAAGTTTTTAGAACTGCTGAAATCAGAAAAAATCTATATGGGATTTCAATTATAAGAACCATAATTCATCATCTTCAACGAAAACGAATTTTCTTTTGGAGATAACATAATACCTATGTACATAATTAATTACAAATTCGTCAAATTTATTATATTAATATGAAATTTAGTTTAAGGAATTAATGAACATTGACATTTTATATCTAAAAACAATTAGTAAGTCATATTGATTATTGATTTATTAAAATGTAAAATAATGTATTAAGTTAAATGGTAATATTTCCATAATAGCCTGAGATTTGTAAATTATAATTGTATTGTAATTAAAATTGTGAAGTAATTTGTACTGTAGTGTAATTATTAAAATAATAATAGCTTAACTAATCTCATATAATATTTAATATTATTTATGTAACAATAATGTAATAATTTATGAACAATTTATTGTATAAGAATTCAAATAGAGCAGATCTGTATAAGTATTTAATTGTTAAATGGGTTGAGCACCGGTTTGATACAGGCATTAAGGTCTCTTTATAGGGACTCTAGTGCTTGTGTCAGGATCAATGGGGTCTACTCGTACTGGTTTGGCATCCAAAAAGGTGTCAGACAGGCTTGTGTAGCTTCCCCTTGGCTGTTCAACCTATTTATGGACAGGTGTTTGCAAACTTTGAAAGATGAAGAATGTGGGTTAAGAATGGGCGAGTTAACCGTCAAAAGCTTTTTGTATTTGTATGCCGATGATCAAGTCATATTTGCGTCATCGGCGGCTGAGTTGCAAATGATGGTTACATTAATGAACTGGGCATTAAAAGAAAGGAGAATGAAAGTGAACGTAAGTAAGACGAAAGTGATGGTTTTTGAAAGAGAAGAAAGCAAAACGGTATGTGAAATAAGAATAGAAGGAGAGTTAATTGAGCAAGTGGATGAGTTTGTGTATTTGGGATGTGCATTTAGCAGGGATGGTAGATATGATAAGTATGTAGAACGTCGAGTAAATGCAGGGATTAGAGCGAATGGGGCACTACATTCTATTATGAAGGATCAGAATGTGTCAAAATAGGCACGTATGGTAATTCATAATGCTGTGTTAGTCCCTACTTTAATGTATGGTAGTGAAAGCTGGGTATGGCAGAAGAAGCACGAAAGTAGAATAAATGCTGTAGAAATGCGGTCTTTAAGGAGTATGCTAGGGTTGAATCTGAATGACAGGGTGAGAAATTGCGTGATAAGAGATAAACGTGGTATGCAAGATGATGTTGTGACCAGGATTAGGAAAGGAATGCTTCGTTGGTTTGGTCATGTAGAAAGAATGAATGAGGAAAGAGTGACAAAGCAAATTCATATGGCAGATGTGAATGACAGATTCGGGAAGGGACGCCCTAGAAAAAAGTTTATCGACCAAATTGGCGATATTTTGAAAATGGGCCACGTTAGAAGTACCCTTAACCGATGATGCGTAGATATATGGATGTACAGGAGGCGAAAGAGGTATGTCAGGATCGTGCCAAATGGAAGTCCGTAGTCTCTGCCTACCCCTCTGGGTGACAGGCGTGAGTGTTTATATATTATGTTATGTATTTAATTGTAGGTACATAATATTTGAATTCAAAAAGAAAGTTTGTACCTAACTTTTCAGCAGTGAAATAATTTTAAAATATAACATTGAGTTTGTGTAATTAGCTGTATTTCATATAATTTCTGCATGCCAATTATGGCAAAACATGTCGGTTCCAAATCATTGATCATCTTATGTACCATGTTTTTAAGCAAATCAATTTTCTATCTATCTATATATCATCTTTAGAATTTGATATTTTTTGAATTATTAACACAATTTTGTGTTACAAGAAGACGCAGCGTGGACGCTGTAATTATTTCGACGTCTGCCATAGTCGAAAGTCGAAAAAGATATGAGTGGTAGGGCAGAATGTAAATACACACTTCTCTCGATCCTGCTACGGCAGTATTTAGCGAAGTACTGCCGGCAGCGCGAGGAGTAGTGGCAGGGGCTGAATGAATGTAAATGAGGCTTTAGACTCTAAATACCTTGAAACGAAGAGGTATGTTAAAATTTCCAATTTACAAAATCGAACCCATTACAATAACTTCCCACTGGGAAGTTAACAAATGGATCCATTCATTCATTCAGAAAACTGAAACGTTTAATGAATAAAAATCGATTTCAACCATTAGTAAACATAAATTATGCTACGAACCATCCACACTTTTAATGAAAAGGAATATTTTTATGCAATAGATACGGTGGAAGGTTCACGGTGAATGTAGCTTAGTCTCATCATATATCGTAGACGTCGGAATTTCGATCAAACCGATTGCTATCGCGTAAAAGTAAATTAAATTTACAGATTTGTTAAACTCCACTGCTGCCCAGATGCGGGTTTCCTTATATCGTATTCCTTTACCGGTAAGCAATTAGTAAATAGCCAACGTGCACCTTGAAATAGCGAATTAATATTATACTACAATAATTATGTATAGACTTATACGTGGTAGACCCATACTGCAGTTATATTATTAGTATAGTTGTAGCACGAATGGTTCGGCTCGACCGGGGAAGGACTACGCTCTCACAGAATACCAGCGTGAAATGGTAGCTTAATGCTGTTGTATTTCGTATGGTGAGTATAGAAAACCGGAGACCCTTTTTACTGGAAACGAGGCATTCCATCTTAGTCCTCACGGGTGACAACGCATCTGCATTTTGATTTGAAATCGAGGATAGATGTAGATGTATATGGGCCGCAGCAACCACTTGCCATCAGGTGGACTGTGTGCTCGTTTGTCACCCTATCTTATATAAAAAAAGTATTCCAACTTGTGAGAAATTATGCCCAGAATGACGATTTCCAAGCTATCGACAATGATCGTTGGGTTCTAATACTTACCATCATTACAGGGTTATTTTTCTAACAATAGCGAAATGTTAAACTTAATTTCAAATATACAAATAATGATATACCGTTTTATTTGAAATTATCCCAAATTGAATATGATTTATGGGCAGCAACGTTTTGCCTACTGATCCACCCTTGCGAATGTGCGCAGTAAAATCTGTTAAAATAATGTATTACCACGCATATTGAATTTAAAATATAAAAAGGACAGAATGTTTGAGAATATTTTGAATTAATTTTTCTTCACCATTTGCCTATATTACTTATTCTGAACTTTCGCTGCAAAGGCAAAATAACTTTGTGTACATATATTATGACGAAACCAAATATGTATTTCCAGACAGTATTTTTGCCGCCAATTATCATACCATCATTGACGGGGGAGTATTCAAAATTTCAACATAATTGCTTTTTTTTTTGGACACAATTTATATTTTAATATAGTAACTGTTTTAAAAAGACCTAATTTACTGGTGTGATTTAGTAGAGTGAAGTGACCCCTTTATTCACACTACTCTGTACAGTCCACTCATATCGATAGGGTAGTGGATTTTATTACCCTCTTTAAATGAAAGTGATTTGTCCAGCTGTGCGATTGATACGATTTGTACATAAGTATAGGTGGTAGATCCACGCTGCAGCTTTGTTATAGTTGTAGTAAGAATGGGTCCGCTCGTCCGGGACTCTCTCACAGAATATCAGCGTAAAATAGCAGCGCAACGTTGCTGTGTTTCGTATGAGTGTAGAGATCCGGAGATCCTTTTTAACTGAAAACGAGGCATACCTCCTTAGTAATCAGGGGTGACAGCGCATCTGCGTTTTGATTTTTAATCGAGGATAAATGTGGATGTCTATGGGCCACAGCGTCCACTTATCATCAGGTACACTGTGTGCTAACTGAACTACCGGGTGTTTTTTTAGAGGTATAGAACTTTGAAATGGAATAAAACAAACATGATTTTTTTATTAACATGAAATTTACTTTTTTTTAAAAAAACAATCTTCTAGCATTATAATTTAAATATGACTTCTGGCATATGACCGCCACGGCTGGCTCGGACGTTGTCTAATCTGGAGGTCCAATTTTCGATGACTTTTTCCAACATTTGTGGCCGTATATCGGCAATAACGCGTCAAATGTTGTCCTCCAAGTGGTCAATCGTTTCGGGCTTATCGGCGTAGACTTGTAACTTCACATGTACCCACAGAAAATAGTCAAGCGGCGTTAAATCGCACGATCTTGGAGGCCAATTCACGGGTCCGAAACGTGAAACTATGCGGTTACCAAACGTTTCCTTCAATAAATCAATTGTAGCACGATCTGTGTGACATTTTGCGTCGTCTTGTTGAAACCACAACTCCTACACATCATGTTTGTTTAATTGATGAACGAAAAAGTCAGTAACCATCGCTCTATAGCGGTCACCATTGACTGTAACGTTCTGGCCAGCATCGTTTTTAAAGAAGTACGGACCAATTATTCCACCAGCCCATAAAGCACACCACAGTCAGTTTTTCTGGATGTAACGGTGTCTCAACATACACTTGAGGATTATCATCACTCCAAATACGGCAGTTTATTAACATATCCATTCAACCAAAAGTGAGCTTCATCGCTAAACAAAATACGCTTATGAAAATCGGATCGTCGGCAATTTTATTTTGGGCCCATTCACCGAATCTACGCGTGATCGCGAGGCTTCAATTCTTGCACGAGTTGGATTTTGTAAGCATGCAAACAAGATCTTTCCGCAAAATCTTCCATAAAGTGGATGGACACATATCCAATCCCTGTGTACGATGGCGGATAGACTGGTTCGGGTCTTCCTCTACGCTACGCTCTACAGCAGCAATGACTTCTTCTGTACGCACTGTAACAACATCTCTGTGGATGCGTATTATCATTTAGAGTAAACGTGGCACGAAAACATCCCATAGTTAATCGAATTAATTGCTCTGATGGACGATTATGTTGACCGTAAAATGGACGTAATGCGCGATACGTATTTCGAATAGAACCATAATTTATAAAATAAATTTGCACAATTCGGAAGCGTTGTTCAGGCGTCATTCAGTCAATTCAAGTTGAAATGCCAAACTATAGAGTAAAGTAATATATGTGCCAAACCAAACTAAACATAAATCACTTGACAGCTGACAAAATGGCCGCCAGTTAATAAAGTGTTGCCAACTTAAAGTCCTATACCTCTAAAAAAACATCCGTTATAATAAAGCCGCAACGTGGCTCTGCCCCTAGTTAAAATAGCTATATTTATGTATATGTGAGGTAACACCTTACACATTTTTTCTAGGTGAACTAATTTTGATGATTCTTTTTTTATTTGAAAGCTAGTGCTTCTCGTGTGTTATATAAATTTAATCAAATTCTGACCAATAACTAGTTTTTTAGTTATCCTTTAATAATGTGTATATAATAGACTTAGACTATATTGGTGATGTTCTCATTTTATTTATATTGAAGTCAGTTGTACAATATTCAATTATTGTGATCTTGTGTCTTAATTAAATAACTAAAGGTGCTTTAAAGTCAATAAAAATGCCATTAACACCAGCACAAGTTGCACAAGCAGTAGCATTAATTGACCAAGGGCTGACACAGCGTGAAGTTGCTATTGTGCTTAACGTACCACGGTCCTCAATGCAGTATTCACTGAAACGATACCAGGAGACAGGCCGCTACACCAGCAGGCCAGGCAGTGGGGGCGTAAGGTGCACATCGGCCCGGGACGATCATTTTATTGTTATGGAGATTTTGAGAAACCGCTACCTGACCGCTGTTGAGATACGCCAGCGGCTCCAAATCGCAAGAGGCGTTAATGTTAGTGAGCGTACGGTGAGAAGACGAATGGAGGAAGTGAATTTAAAAGCTCGTAGACCAGCACGAGGTCCAGAACTTCTCAGACAGCACCGAGTAGCCCGACTTCAGTTCGCAAGAGAACATGTCAATTGGACCCACGAGCAATGGGCTAGAGTGTTGTTCACAGATGAGTGTCGAATAGCTTTACGGGCTAAACTTTCCAATATGGACCATCGATTTCAAAGCCCATATTTTTTTTGTAGATAGTACTCACTAAAAGAAAGCGTTCTGCAAAGTTTTAGGTTGCGGAAACTTAAGGTTCATGAGATATATTTTTTTAAACTTTTCATACAAATTGGTAAATAACACGCAATTACTAAATAAATTTGACAAATGATTGATGTTAAACGTCAGTTAGTGCAGGGTTCCGAATATTTTGAAAGTATCGATACCTACTCGATACCAAGTATCGTATCAAAAATATCGATACTACTTGGTATCGAGTACATTTCGTTAATTTTGGAGACGAAAAATTATGACAAACCAATTAGATGCATAGGAAGAGCTGATAAGTGCAATTATAGATGTATATAAAGTAGAATAAAGTTTACTCTATTTAAGTTCCACCTTAGTACTTGTATTTCATTGTTTGCAACTTGTTTGTATATCTTAATTAGTACAGCTTTTGTACTTTTATTTTATTGTTTGCAACTTTCTGTATTATCTAATTCTTACTACAATAAAGTGTTTACTGACTTATTGACTTACTTATTTAATATTCAAAAAGTACCCAAAACCGAATCAGAGCACCCCACTATCCACGTGGTCTTGTCTGCCCTACCCCTAGAGTGTATATAAGAGCCCGGAGGCGCGGAGGGAGAGCAGTGCCCGCCCGCCGTAGGAAAGCGCAGGCACCGAGATCGCCGTAGCGGCTGAGGCTGGTCGCCGAAGGCGACCAAAAAGCCGAAGCTGTGAAGGCGAGCCCAGGTGCCTGTGCTTCCCTACGCTAGGGCGGAGGCACTGCTCATCCCGCAGCGCCGGAGCTGCCACGGAGCGCCGGAGCACAACTTCCCGGCTTCTTACCCCCCCCCCCCCTAGTCTCCAAATAAACGAAATGTACTCGATACCAAGTAGTAGTGATACTTTTGATACGATACTTGGTATCGAGTACGTATCGATACTTTCAAAATATTCGGAACCCTACACTAATTGACGTTTGACATCAATGATTTGTCAAATTCATTTTGTAATTGGTGTAATTGCGTGTTATTTGCCAATTTGTATGAAAAGTTTAAAAAAATATATCTCATGAACCGTAAGTTTCCGCAACCTAAAACTTTGCAAAACGCTTTCTTTTAGTGAGTACTATCTACAAAAAAAATATGGGCTTTGAAATCGATGGTCCATATTGGAAAGTTTAACCGCTTTACGTGCTCCAGACGGTCGAGAACGAGTGTGGAGAAAAAGAGGAGAGAGGTTTCTACCCATTACCACCACCCAAACTGTGAGTTTCCATGGAAGCTCAATAATGGTATGGGGAGGTGTAAGTTCCGACGCACGTACAGAGTTGGTCATCGTCGATAATCGGCTTACAGCTACTCGATACATCGAGGAAGTTCTTCAGGAGCACGTAATGCCTTATTCGGGATTCATTGGACACGACCAATTCCTCCTCATGCACGATAATGCACGCCCGCACGTCGCACATTGTGTAGAGGAATATCTGGAAAAGGTTGGAATACAAAAATTACAGTGGCCAGCTCGTAGCCCGGACTTAAATCCAATTGAGCATGTATGGGGTATGCTCAAAAGAAAGATAAAGTCCAGCTCCAAACCGCCACAAACTCTAAATGAGCTCCGAAATGCAGCGCTGGCCGCTTGGGACAGCATACCGCAAGTTGATGTCAGAAACATCATTCAAAGCATGCCAGATCGAATGCAAGCGGTTATCAGGGCTAGAGGAGGAAACACCCGATATTAAAACTGATAGACAATAAAGAAACAGACTTAATTTTTAACTTTGTAGTGTTTTTAAAGTGACAATGGAAAGATGTTAATTTTGGTGAAAACATGTTATCTTGAAAAGAAAAATTTCGGTGAAGTAAACATTAAATTTCTATGTTCTAAAACCATTAGAGACACTTATTGAATGCATCTACCCTTAATTTACTGTTAAAAAAACGTTTCAGTGCAAATAATCAGCAAATTCACGAGTGGCCAAGTTTCCGTGCCGGTGAGTGTATTTTATGTTGTTTTTTATGTGTCTGAAGTCTGCTTTTACTATTTATTAACAGTTAATTTTTGTAACTCTTTACAACGGACTAAATATATCACAATATCTACTTCATCTAAATATTCCCATTAAAAATTTTGCCATCTGTAGGGGTAGAATTTTATCTCAAAATATTACAGTTCTTCTTTTATATTATAGTTGTAGCGAGCCGACCGATTCATGCTACATAATATGTGAGTAAAATAGCAGCATAACGCAGCTGTGTTTCGTATGGTGAGTGTAGAGAACCGGAGACTCGTTTTACTGGAATTGAGGCATTTCATCTTAGTGCTCAAGGGTGACAATGCATCTGAATTTTGATTCTTAATCGAGGTTAAATGTAGATATCTATAGGCTACAATATCCACTTACCATCTGGTGGACTGTGTACTCGTTTATCATCCTTATCCTATAAAAATATATAGGACCAGCCCTGAAATATAACTTATTTAAAATATGATTTCTTATATTTACGCGAACACTACACATTGAAATAATACAGGATCGCACCCGTCACTACATCAGATTTGATAGACCGCAAATCCTCGCTAAAGAACACCGATTTCTTCCAAGCGAGAGAGAAGATGGCTGGGTGCTACCATCTGCTTGGGATACTATAATAAATAAAATTAAATCCCAACCCAAGCATACAACTGCAAGACTTCAAGATACCATAAGTTCATACTGCATAGATCGGAACAAAAGTTAAATTTTAATCTATGGTAACCGCGGTTAACTATGACATATGGACGTTGAACATCTCAGTCCCGCCCGTGACCATGAGTGCTGTAAAGTGTTCGAAACGTCGGGTATTAAAAAGTTAAATATACGCGATAAATTCCGTAAAAACTAGTATTATTTCAATTATTTAAAAAAATCATTGAGATCTGTACACAATTGACGAAGACATCGCGTAACATGGGAAAAAATTGCGCGTATAATTGTTTAAACACGTACGAAGTGAAACTTCTTTACGACATAATATTATTTTTCTTTTACTTTATTACTCATACAACCGCGACGGTTGAATATTACAAGAAAACGTTACACAAAAACGTGACATTTCTTTACACCATACTAAATTTTTTCACTACTTGGACACAGACATTTCATTTCAAAAAAACAAAACATATAGACGAATTGGTTGCCGCTTCGTGTTTTTAAAGTTGGCTAATAAAATTAATGATACAATCTACGAATGTATTCCATTGAATATTTCCATAGTACTTCAAATAATAAAATTCAAGGATTCCGGGTTACGAGGTTCGATCGCTAAAATTCATTTACACCTAGTTATATCTTTCGCCGCTCTTTCATAAGACTTCGAAGCATTTTTCATTCTGCATTATCAATCGACATTATTAGTTCCTTCCTATATATAAACACAGTATTATTTTTATAGATGAAATTGTTTTTATACTTAGGTACATTTACTACTTCGATTTCGCGCAGTTTGTTTGAAGTGCAATGTGTGTGGCACGCGAAGTGTCTCGCATTTATTGGAAGACGAGTTATAAAAATCTTTCTAGAAATTTTAAATCTAAACCTCTTACTCACAGAATATCCGCGTAAAATAGCAGCTTCACTATACCCACGGCATATTTTAGGGTATTAGATGGACTCTTCGCCGCCTCTACACTTTAATTAAAAATGTATGTTTAAATAAGTTAAACTTGAGACAGTTCAAACATATAGTGTATTATATATTTGAGCTGCCTTATTTTCACAGCATATCTGGGATGTAATCTGAGAAGCGAAACTAGATTTTTACGCTAACAGGCACGAAGGAGCAGCTTCCCGATTGAGCAGAGCCTGAGGCGGCCACAATATCTTCTCTTATATCTCTCTTCTCTATCTTAAAATTGTAGATGAGTTTGTTGTTTTTAATGTGGTCATGTTTTGTTATTTTGAACAATCAATTCAATTCCTTTTACTAACATAGTTATATAAGGAATTTACTGCAATATGATTTTATTTATACACATTTTACTAAGGGCTATAAAGGGCGGAATTCTCTGCCAGTGATATATATATATATATATATATATATATATATATATATATATATATATATATATATATATATATACTGGTTATTTGAATAAAAAATCGTGAGTGCAATTAGTTTAATTAAAATTTTCGTATTTTTAA
Source organism: Parnassius smintheus behrii (assembly GCA_036936625.1). Lineage (NCBI taxonomy): Eukaryota > Metazoa > Arthropoda > Insecta > Lepidoptera > Papilionidae > Parnassius > Parnassius smintheus. Next base: position 49,428,121 of record JAUPFT010000009.1, on the reverse strand, counting down.
AAAAATTAAAAAAGTGCTCGAAATAATAGATTTTCTCACAAAAGAAAGGGAACTTGAAAAAAAAAGGAAAAAAAAGTCTGACCGAAGACGGGACGCGAACCAAGGCATTACGATTTCGCGACCGCTCGATATCCACTTGAGCTACTACAATCATTAATACAGTGTCAAAGTTTACCTTCTTATATTGTAGCAGTTTTTCATTGCCTGAAAACACGGATAAAAAGACATTTTCTAATAATAAATCCTAGCTAAATCGATTAATTGCCCTAAACTACACGACACTAAATACTACGACACTAAATTTCATGCAAATATATCAAGACGTATATAAAACACACGTTTCAAAACATAGCATATATATCAAGGATGTATGTATGTATGTGACATTATTTGGAGATGGAGGATATTTTCATAAAAATCCCAGATCTTACCGCTGTTGGTGGTCGGCTCATGCCGGACTGTCGACATCCACGGCAATCATATATTTCCATAAAGTACAATCGTAAAGTAACCGCGTTGATATATTTAGAGTAGTACGTCATTTCGCATTTAAAAACTTTCTGGCCACAGCATCCACTTAACGTCAGTTGGACTGAGCCCTCGTCTGTCACCATAATTCAATAAAAAGAAATTAAGACGTAGTAGAATACCACCGTAAGATAGCAGGAAATAGATCCTTCGTAGTGACAACGGGATTTCCATCTCAGCCCTAGTGGTGATAAGGGTTTTGGGTATCGTAATCTAGTCAAAATGTTTTATTGGACTGTGTCAACTTGAACTACAAAACAATTGTGCATTAACTGGCAGTTTACTTAATTAATTAATCTTAGGGGTCTCTTTTTTCGGGGGTAATTGTTTTACCTAAGGGCTACACTGACTTTTCTTCGAGTTATGAATTACGATCATATATTATATTCTTTAGATACTGTGAATATTCGAATAGTTACCTATTATCGAAGTTGTGCTCGCGGGCCATAGTTTAGATACCCCTACTTGAACTCTTGATAACAATGTCATATACTAGCAATATATGCAATATGGATGCGGGTGGCTCAGGACCGTGCTTTGTGGCATACCTTGAGGGAGGCCTATCTTCAGCAGTGGACTTGTGAAGGGCTGTAATGATGATGATGGTGATGATGATACTCGTACAACTGACGGCTCGAAAGCACACGGGTTCAAATACTCTAACAGTAATTTGTATAGCCTATGAATTATTTTTCGCGTCTGAATGCTTCTGAATGTAGAATAGAAGTGATGACATGTGTATTCGTTGTCCTTCACTGCTGACCGTATGAAAAAGTTTAAGGTTTTTCAGTGAGCTATAGAGAGATCTATGCTCGGAGTTTCTCGGCGTGATATATATGTACTTAGAAATAAGGATATCCGCCAGTACCAGACCAGAGTAATCGACATAGCGCAACATATTAGTAATTGCAGTAGCAATGGACTGGCCATATAGCTCGAAATACCGACAACTGATGGCGGTCTTTGGGTTTTGCCACTCGAAGACCTTTCTTCGCCATCAGCCTCGTACCGGCAACTGAAGTGTATGGTGACGCCATGGAGTGACGATCTGATCAGATATGCCGGATATCGATGGATGCAGGTGGCTGAGGACCGTGCTTTGTGGCATGTATGAAGGGATGTAATGATGTAAGAATTGTCTGTATAATATTGTCGCATAGTGACGGCGCAACAGAATGTTATAATTTTTTTCCTTTTCGTGTAGGTGAATAATAGGTATACCAAAAACTCTGATAAATTCTAAAAGATGGCGCTATAACTAACTCGTTTGAGCCAGACTTAAAATAACCTAACTGGTGAGTAAAAACAGCGTAAAAGGTGCGAAACTTTACTAACATCAATCGCCTGCCGTTGATGAACTTTTTCTAGCTGATAATATACTGGCTTCACATTTGTTTAACTATTATAATCCAGTGCTTGCATAGTATCCCATCTGATGCTATGAAGTGATGCCGCTGAAGATAGTTAAGCGCACTGACTTAGCTTAACAAAAGCTCAATCATTGTTGTTTAAAAAAGCTCATGCCCACCTATGGATTTAGCAACTCAAGGACGTGCGGATTCTGGTCCTTAAAGGAAGAAACAGCTCTGCACATCCTAACTGATGAAACATTAATGCGCCAACGTAACACACATCTTGGATGCTACGGACTCAGCCCAGAGGAAGTTAATTTTTTTAATGGTATAAGAGTGACAAACAAGCACACAGTCCACCTGATGGTAAGTGGATGCTGTAGCCTATAGACATCTACATTTATCTTCAATTTAAAATCAAAATGCAGATGCGTTGACAGCCCCGAGGACTGAGATGGAACGCCTCGTTTCCAGTAAAAAGGGCCGGTTCTCTACACTCACCATAGGAAACACGGCACCATTAAGCTGCTATTTTACGCTGGTATTCTGTGAGAGCGTGACCCTAACTCGGTCGGGCCAACCCATTCGTGCAGCAACTACAATGTGGCTGCAGCATGGCTCTACCACGTAAAAAAACCACTGACGCCACGTAAATTGCTTGCAGATAAGAAACTCTCTCAATTCAATGAAGATATATTCGTATAGCTTTGTGGCCCGGGCTTAGCAATGAGTTACTGCGCTAAGGGCCGCGGGTTCAAATCCCCCACGGAACAAGTATTTGTATGGCCGACGAATAATTGTTCCGGGCCTAGATGTTTTTCCTTGTGAAATACGTTTCACAAGGAAAAACATCTAGGTGTAAGTAAACTGCCTCCACGATATTAGCTGTGAACTATAGCCATAGCAGCGATTAATATAGTTTTTAGTTGTCGCAGTGTTACTGGTCTTATTAGACCTGCATAGCTGCTTGCACAATAAATAAGGGCTTATTCATTCTTGCCTTGAAGACACATATATCGGAATTTCGGACACAGCGGCCAGCCTTAATAAAGACTAACATACAGGACTGGATTATAGTGCACGAGTGTGAGCGCAAGCACGGGTGCACTCTCTATTTCCTCTCATAGTCCGACAGGACGGTACACCGACACGACCGGAGAGAGATCAGACGGACCAACATCACCAACTTCCTGATTTCAGGCTGCTTTTGAGAATTGCTCAGCAGAAAAATTCGACTGGCTAATATCTACCCGACCCAGTATGCGAACCCGGAACCTAATGATCAACAATACCGTTTACTACCACCAGACCAACGAGGCAGAGAGTGATATATCACAACATATGTGCAACAAAAACATCTTCAGTGTACAGAGGAAATCAAGTCATCCATAAAACCATATCGGTGTGCGTATTTTCACTGCTGAATTATTAACAATAATTAAATTCATCTTTCGTATATTAAGACGTCGTTTCTTCTGACAGAATAATCAAAACTCGAAAGAAACTTTTATACGTGCTATTACAAGAGAAAAAACAATAAAAAAACATCGAGAGGCGTGTGTTAAAGGATATAAATACATTTAAATTATTAGCTAATAGCCGGCGCACTTGGAACGGTTAATCTGTGTCATATTTATATCGGAGGCGTGTCGGCCTCTTTGTTTTTAGCCGACTGCGAAAAAGAACGACGTTCACAATACATTTGTATATTTTTGTGTATATGTTACCGATTTTGATGATAAATATTTTTAAATATGTTATTTTGTATAATATATTTAGCTTTGGGAAAAAATTCCATCCCTAATGCTGGCTAAATAGTAAATAGGGGATCAATTCTTTAATGTAACTATTTCGACGATATTGAAATTATGATTCCTTAGTCCCCTTAATGGTGTAAAGAACAATTTTTTACGAAAATTAAAAGAAAACTTCAAAGAAAAAGAAAGAATAAAATAATTTCGCATTCTGAAGTCGGTGTTAAGTCATAGTGTATAGAAAATTAAAATCCTGACTTCAGAATGTGAACTATACCTACTATACCTTTATCAACTTTCGCTTTTTGTTAAAAGTTATTTGAGATTGGTAAAAAAAACTTTTAATAAATAATAAACCCGACTTCAAGAGACTAACACATAAACAGATTCCACTTAGTTGCTTCTGAAGTCGGTGCTACTTCTGAAACCGATGCTAAGACGTAGTAGTTTTTTAGTCACTTGAAGTCGTTATTCACTTTTATTAAAAGTTGAATTTATTTAACCTTTAGAGTCGACTAAGAACAAACTACGAACTAAAGTATCAACAGGATATTCGTCTATAATGCTTCTGTGATTTGTAAGGTGAGTGTAGAAACAGGAGACTATTTTTACCGGAAGCGAGGCATTTCATCTTAGTCCTCAGATGTGACAACGCATCTGATTTTTGATTCTCAATCGAGGATAAATAAAGATGTCTATAGGCCACATACGTTGTTAGTAATAGTAATGTTACCCTTATTCCATTAAAAAAACATTTGCGCGGGATTGCGGGGCACATGCGAGTAGGCACAGAGTACCTGTTTATGTCACAGACTAATCAAGTTTGCGCCTGTGGGCTATAACGCATGCTGCAAACGATCAAGTCTTTGCATCCTTCTTGTAAGTAGTACCTACATATTAATGTAGTACGACCACAGTTTTAAGTTCTTTAAACTCTAGTTCCAATATATATTTTGTGATATTAATTCAATGCATATAAATCGGTTAGAAATCGACAAAGATATTTTGTACCATACAAATACTAGGGAAAAAAGCTTTCAGTCGAATGAATATAAACATCTATCATAGATGCCTCCTACGAGTGAGGTATGCACACGTACAGAGTGAGTGGACTCAAAAGCGTTAATGGGTTTACCCTAATATTTTTATTTCTTAGACAGTGCTTTACTCACTTTTCTATTAAAGAGCAACAACAACAACGTTCACACCGATCGTGTAGAGGCAATGTAAGAATATCCAATACCCTGCGTCGTCCCGTGGGTATCGTAAGAGGTGTATGGAGAAGAATGAATTTTGCTCCACAAAAATTTGACCACCATATTATGACCCCCGTAAAACGTTGTTCTGAAAAAATCTCAAAATGCGTTTCAATTTATTTTATTTACAGGGTACTGTAGCACGAAATGGTCGGAAAGGACCACGCTCTCACAGAATACCAGCGTGAAATATTAGCTTAATGCTGCTGTATTTCATATGATGAGTGTAGAGAACCGGAGATCCATTTGCTGAAAACGAGGCATTCCAGCAACCACTTACTATCAGGTGGACTGTGTGCTCGTTTGTCACCCTATCCTACAAAAAAAACTTTCAGTGAGTCTTGAGTTCGTCGCCACTTAAAATAAAAAGTTTCATGAAAACTGTTACATGCTTTTCCCCCTTTTAAAGTTGAATGTTCCAAAATGATTACGGGGCCAGTGATGACATATCTATCTGCGACCGTTTGAGGAAATTCAAAATTGTTTAGCGAGCAATGGCATTATGGGGGAGGGGGGAGCGTAATTATTAATTACACTTATGTGTAAATTATCCTTGGCTCATAAAAAAAGTGAGAAAGAAAGAAAAAAGAATCCCTTTATTTTGGCAGAAAACATTGACGTACACAGCAATATACAAAATGCTAAATATAGCTATTATGCAGCTTCCTTGTTAAAATATTTTTATTAGTTATTAAATTCAATCATTTTAATAAATTAAAAGTATAATTTTAAGACTGTATCTAATCATATTATATGTAATCATAATTATGATTTAAAAATAATAATAATGTAATTGACTTTAAAACGTAGCATGTATTATTGATAAAATTAAACATCATCGGTAGGTCCTCGGTAGTATAGTGGTAAGTATCCCCGCCTGTCACGCGGGAGACTGGGGTTCGATTCCCCGCCGGGGAGAGATTTATTTTTAATTTTTTTTTACAATAATTCACTCGGCAGGTTAAAATTATGGTTATGAACCGATATTCTTATTTTCCATGACCGGGGAGAGATTTATATTTAATATTTCTTTTGCAATAATTCACTCGGCAGGTTAAATTAAGGGTATGAACCAATATTCTTATTTTTCATTATTATATGCCTACTATTTTTATACAAATTATTATGGCTTATTATGGCTTGACCGGTACAGAATGCCTTCTAGTCAACCCATAAGAGCTGACTCCCTTTCTATCTGTTTTATATGGAACTACAAACACAGCATAAGTAATAGTACTATGTTGATAAGAAATATGTTTAAATAAAATAATTGCAGGACTGCACGTGAAGTAAGGTGAAGTAAGACGAAAAGTGAAAACTTCTTAGCTTCACAAACTTGTAAACATTATTTTTGTGTTAAGAAATATTTTTAAATAAAATAGTTTCAGTATTACTCGTAAAAAGTGAAAACTTCATAGCTTTACAAACTTGAAAACATATTTTTAAATAAATTAGTTGCAGGACTGCACGTGAAAAGTGAAAACTTCTTAGCTTCACAAACTTGTAAACATTTATTTTGTGTTAAGAAATATTTTTTTAGGAAGTATTTTCTATTAATTTGTTTATCGACGTATTAACATTTTCATACATCTGTATTATAATGGATGGCCTTTTTCGACCGACGATAAATCGGAAGAAGTTCTCAACTCGACGCGTATGTTTTTTTTTATGTATTGCCTGTGACCCTGCGAGGTGACAAAGTCAAAAATGACTACTAAAAAAGTTTTACTGCCGTTCATAAAGTAGTGTGGATATAATTTATAAGTAGTGAGGATAAGATATGATTTTAATTTCGATAGATTTTAATTAATTTATTTATTTAATTCAAAACTTTTTATTTTTGTAAAATATCAGCGACATAGAAGCCTATACTAACCTAACTCCGTTTATATGTTACATCCTATTTTTTTTGAGACGGTAATAACGGTAATAAAAATACGATCATACATAAGGATATATATCTGGGCGTGACGGTCACGCAATTTTAGTATTTTTTCCCCATCCAAAAAGTATCCAACATGCCTAAAGAAGTTTTCTCTTTAAAAATATTATACATGTAGTTATAATACACTAGAATAGCTTATATTTCATTGGAATTCCTCATTCCTCAGACATGGTTTTATAAAGATGTTTTCATTCACCGCCAAGCGCGTTAAATCAGCACTTAATAGTTAACAATTTTAAGTGCCAGCGGGAATCGAATACGCTTTGCTCTCGCACTGTAAACTTAACACTGTACTCTTGGCTCTTAAGCTAACTCCATATGTTTATAAACAACTTTTATAATTTTTGTTGTTTTATGTTAACAAAATAGTGTACACTTACTGTGTGATAAGTATTGCAATACAATACTTCTGTTGTATTAGTTACAGATTGACAAAGTTTATATCGTAGTGCCACGCTGCAGCAATATCACATGAGTAAAAAAAAACTGCTGTGGCAATATTATAGTTGTAGCTCAAATAGGTCTTCTCGACCGGGAAGGACTCTCACTCCCTCTCTCTCGAGCAGTTTTATGCTGCTGTGTTTCGTATGACGAGTCTAGGAAACCGAAGTTCTTTTTTATCTTAGTCCTCAAAAGTAACGATCCATCAATATTTTGATTCTAAATTGAAGATCCACTTACCATCAGGTGGACTGCGTGCTCGCTTGAAAATAAGTCCGACCATTTAAAACTTCATCACTTCTAAAAAAAACTTCAACCCCAAGTATAAGGCCGAGATATGTATTATAAAAAATTAACAAAAAATTGGAGGTATAAAATTTTGAAACATGAAAATAATTTAATCCATACGTATTATAATATACCTCATTTTACTACTTGTTGTTAGGTCCTCGGTAGTATAGTGGTAAGTATCCCCCGCCTGTCACGCGGGAGACCGGGGTTCGATTCCCCGCCGGGGAGAACATTTTTTACATATTTTTATGTAAAAAATGACTTCATCCGGTGACTACGTTAGTTTAGCAGCGGATTTATTTTCATTCATTTATTACCCAGTCCTGAGCCACCCGCATTCATCGACTTCCTTACCAAGCTTCTCTTACCAAGTCGTCACTCCATCTACTGGGAGCCGCCCTACACTACGCCTACCGGCACGAAGCTGCCATTAGAGAACCTTTTCTCCCATCAGTTATTGGTTATTCGAGCTATGTGGCCGATCCATTGCCACTTCAGCTTAATGGTCCATTCAGCGGATTCATTTATATACATTTTAGTTAAACTGAAGTGTGTTTCTATAATATAGAAACAACGAGCTTTTTATCGAACTGTCCCTAAGTTTAAGTTATAAGCATGCCGTTAAGACGTGGATAATCATTTGTAAATTTTTATCCATCTGTTTGTCCGAGATCTATGTCGGTAGGTATAAATTTTACCTGAAAAACTTGAGAATTTTATTTAAAAAATTCAGAAATATTGATAAAAGACCATTAAGTCTTTGGTTACATAAATCCAAATAACGCCACATTAATAGATCCAGGCGTAACTGGGGCGTATCGCTAGTTTCCTAATACACATTTTTAGATAAATAAAGCTTCATTTTTGCTTTCTGTAAACGATATAAAATTCAACTATATATACCTACGCCATCTTTGACTCACTCGGTACTGTTTCTTAAGAAGAAATATTTTCCACCACTCATTTCAATGCATATGCAACCAGTTCTTAAACACAAAATGACTCGTTCAGCATTTTATTTGTGCATAAAATGCCTATTTATCTATTTGTTCGCGCATTCGGATAGCTGTTCGAGGTAATGAACGTCAATTAAACATTGTATTTCTTGTCCCGACTGCTGTATATGGAAATAGTGTGGTACTTAAAGAACAAACCTTTAGGGGCGTAATGGCTTCATAACGATACAATTTTAGTACGTGGGATTCTATCACCGTTAGGAAATCCAAATACAATCGTGTATAGTTATTATTAAATACGCACTCGTAATTCCGTGAGTTCATAAACGTAAAGTCGAATTGTCTAACTTCGGTTGGATGAACTTTATTTCTCACTAGCGCCTGATTTTGTCTGGATGGGATCTAAATGTAGCGTAATTAGGATTTAAAATAATCAAAGATAATTTGTCTTATTAATTTTTCGTTTCTTCAAAAGAATCTCCCAAGTTTTTGGGATAAAATTTAGCCGAGATCACTGGCGCTATTTTCTATCTGTTCGTAAAGTTGTATCACAATTAGCTTTAACCATTCCGAATATTGTGTAATGTATACGAAATGATTATTCAATTTTATTTATATGTATTGATAAATACAATTGTCAATTATAAAAAAACGTTTTATAGTAGAGCCATGTTTGTTATTGTGGCTGTGACACGAATAGGTCAAGAAAGAACCACGCTTTCACAGAATACCAGCGTAAATATACAGAGAATCGGAGACCCCTTTTTAGTGTAAACGAGGAAATTTTCTTTTAATACCATAGTTATTTCTTATGGTGGGATATATATTATTTACCAATGACCAATGGCCAATGACTATTTATTTTATCAATTGACCGTCTCGTTTGTCTAGTAGTAGCAGGTCCTCGGTTCGAATCCCGAGTCGGCCCAAAAATTCAATAGTTGAGTTTTTCTTTTAAGAATTCTCAGCTGCCCGGAGTCAGGAAGTTGTCGGTGTTTCACACCCGTGCCTCGGAAAGCCATTGTTCCTGCGTCTGATCTCTCTCTGGTCGTGTTTGTTTACCGTCCCATCGGATAATGAGAGTGAGGGAAAAGAGAGTGCACCTGTGCTAGCGCATACACTTGGGCACTATAATCCTGTCCTGCGCCGATGGCTAGCCTCCGTTGAGGTGGGCCGCCGTGACCGAAATGCGGTCTGGAGGACATTATTATTATTATTTTATCAATTATTCGATATCACAAAATAAAATTACTCAATGTTTTCGGGATATAATATATCCCAGATCAATCCTGGCATTGCTCTATGTTTGTGAAGTTTCATCACAATCGGTTCAGTCATTTTGAAGATTAGCCCGGACGTCTGTCCAAAGATTTTTTTTGTACGATAGTCTGCCAAACGAGCACTCACTCCACCTGATGGTAAGTGGATTTTGTGACCCATAGACATCTACATATATCCCCGATTATGAAACAAAATGCAGAAGCATTGTCACACGTGAGGACTAAGATGGAATGCCTCGTTTCCAGTAAAAATAGTCTCCGGTTCTCTACCCTCGCCGAAGAAACACAGTAGCATTAAACTACCTATTTTACTCTGGTATTCTGTGAGAGCGTAGTCCTTCCCTGGTCGAACCCACCCATTAGTGCTATAACTATACCACAAATATAATCGCAGCATGGCTCTACCACGTAAATAAATGATGAAAAACCATCTTTAAAATGTTTTCAATGACACTCAAATAACCCTTTGAGCTCGAAAAGACAGTTATGTCGATAATGCAGACAGCCACTTTAATTTTTATTTATATACCTACAGATTACAGTTTTGTCAGCTTCAGAAGAATTACCATACTTATAAAGAATGGGCGGACTGCATGCCGCTTAAAACCCAATTACTATACAGCGATAATGCGTCAAGTGTTTAAAAATCAACCGCCCTCAATAATCGTGAAAGCTTGCAAATTTTATTCATACGGCGTCCTTCTGAGAATTATTTAACACATAATAAAGCCTGGTTTATTTTATCGCCTCATTTTTGTTTGAGTAAGAATTTTGTAAAGCATATGGACACACTCGATAAAAATTTCATTGGTGGTAGAATTTATATGAAGTAGGTATGTTCATGTTGCTATCTAATTTGTACTTTCTGTACTGCCGTGTGTCTACCTAGTGGTAAATTTTGAAGTAAAACTTTTTTATTGATATAGTGTAGAAATTTATGTTGTTATAATATATATTTCGACGGCTCCGTGGTGCAGTGGCTTAGGAATGAGCTAGAGGGCTAAGGGCCGCGGGTTCGAACCCCGCACGGAACAATTACGTGTATGGCCTATAAGTAATTGCTCCGAGTCTGGATGTTTGTCCTTGTGAAATTTATGTTTGTAAACTGCCCCCATGATACAGGAAATCTTAGTGTGGAGGCAACGTTTTTAAAAAGAAAAAACGTCACGTTTTCTTGTAACGTTCTGCTGCCAGGCGGCATATTATTAAATATATTATTCAACCTGCTTATGTAAAATATAAGATAAAAGAAGCTAAGTTAATCTTAGCGGTCAGCCGCCGTAGAGTCTACGTCACCTGAAGATGCCTCGTGTAGAGGTGAAACACGTGTCGTATTATCGTCGATGGCGTGTCTTTCCTTGAATAGTGGTAGTAGGTTAGGGTGGTTGCTGCGACCCATAGGCATCTACATCTATCCTCGATTACAAATCAAAATGCAGATGCGTTGTCATCCGTGAGGACTAAGACGGAATGCCTCGTTTCCAGTAAAAATGGTCTCCGGTTTTCTACACTCACCATATGAAACACAGCAGCATTAAGCTACTATTTTACGCTGGTATTCTGTGAAAGCGTGGTCCCTTCCCGGTCGAGCCGACCCATTCGTGCTACAACTATACTACTAATACAACTACAGCATGGTTCTACCACGTGTAAAATATATGGTACGCTGTGAAGCCTAAAGAACTTAACGAATTTTAACATATGGTGTGTCCTTTAATTTGTATGGAAGTAAACTAGAGTATATTTTTTTCTCTCTGAATAAACTTTTTACGCCGTCAATTTTTTTTTAATTTTCTGTTTTTGAACCATTGGGCTTGTTTAAAAAAAATTATACTTATGGACACTATTTGGCATTATGTAAACTGACTCTTATCTGTTTTGTATTCATCACTTTCTCATCTCGGACAAGTTGATTGATTTTCCCGCTATCAGAAACTATAATTAAAGCTGAGTGTTTTTGAGCCCACAGCTCATGTGTATATTTTACATGCGACTTCGGAAACAGTAGTAAAAAACAAAAGCTTTTTTGACATTTTTGCGTCATAAAGTACTGCGACAAAAGTGTTCGGTCTCTGGCCACCGCAAATCTTAAGCCGCTCTTGCAAATCGCGTTTTTATTGTCATTGTATGTTGTAGATGTTTCGTCTTAAGCGAATAAGTGGGATATAACACCCCCTCACCAACATCATGGCTTTATCTTTGTTTACCACGTTTTTTGAAGAAACTACTAATTTGAGCCGTGTACCATTGTATACATTTGGTGACTGAGCTACTTAGTTTTGAGATTAAGTATTTATTTAAAGGGAATAATGACACTTGAACACAATAGTACAGATGTTGCTTTTGCTACCTGTAACTACGAGTACTTAAACTTAACTGTTACAATTATTAAAATATTTTATCAGGAATTTCTCATAGACGCCTTTTATGACATCCAAACGAAATGGGACGGTGAACTTTAATGTTTACATCTGGTTAACTTTCTCGAAAGATCAATCAGTGACAGTTGATGGAAAGTCCTTGAAGTCCCTTACTTATGTCAGCAAGTGTTATTCAATCGAGTTATAATAACCCGATAGAACTAGAGACAGCCGGTAGTGTCGACGCAATGTTAAGGTGATTTGTCCACAGAGCTAGAAAAGATGACAAGAATGGCGAGGGAATAAAATATATCAATATTAAAAAAAAACATAACGCTGCAAATATACTTGAGAAATTATTAAAAAGAGAAAAATATTAAAAAAGAAAAAAAAAAGAAAGTGAAGAATTATGTGGATATGATAATTGAAAAGTGATAATGTAGAAACGGACGCATGAAGACAAAGCGACGGTAACCTAATGGCAGGGCACGGACCGCGAACTCAAAAAGGTTGTGGGTTCGAATCCGCCATTCGACTATTGGCGTGTACCACCCGTAACACATGAAATTTAAGCTTACCACGAGTGGTTAAGGGGAATATTAGTAATGTTTATAGCATTGTTAATATTCTTTAAAAAAAGACAACGCATCTGCGATTCCCCTGCTGTTGCAGTTGTTCATGGTCGGCCGTAATCACTTACCATCAGGTGAGCCGTATGCTCGTTTTCCCGCTCTTCTATGAAAAAAGGAAGCAAGGAGCAATGACGTCTCCAAGGCACAGTAATATTACTAGCGTTGAGTTAGAGCCGTGGTTTCGATTTCCGTAAGGAACAGGTATTTGTACGGTCTGCAAATAATTGTTTTTAGGGTCTGAATGTTTCTCCTTGTGAAAATTATATACGTAAACTGAGACACAAGAGACAGGAGTAAATCTTAGAGTGAGGGAAAAGATCTTACAAAAATGAGATAATAACCGTGTTCAGGGGCATACCTTGAGAGAGATTTATATTTTTGGCAGCGGTCGTGTGCGTGGTTGTAATGATGATGATGGTTGGAAAAGTGGTGTAAGGGTATTTACAAACTGTCCTACTCAAACGAGCAACAAAAATTATAATGGCTGCAGTTAGTTGGGTTGGATCGACAGACGGATGACCACGCTCTCACAGAATACCAGCGTCAAATAGCAGCATAATGCTGCTGTGATTCGTATGGTGACTGACCAGAACCAAGGACTCTTTTAATGGGTAATAAGAATCATTAAAAGACAAAAGTGGGCATATCATTTTGGTCCCTGGTGGTCCACACTTGCATTCTAAATATTATATATGCATAATAATTCGAAATAAACTTTCGATACTAAAAAAAATAACAACAAAGTTTTGAAATAAATAGATAATTTAATTAAAAACTATCAAAATTAAAATAATACGTACCCAATTAGTGGTATTTATTGATAGAGCAATTTGATAATATGTTAATGTAAAATAGAAAAATTGTAAAATATTCGTGCCATAGGCTTCTATTCCGTTCACCTGTTACCCTATTTTTTGCCAGAGGGTAAAAAACATTCAGTATACCCTATGCATCCTAATAAATAAAACGAGTTGCCTTACAGTAGTCGCTTTTGACGTGTAAACATCTGACATATCTCTTATTATGAATAAGCAACATTAACATTATTATATTCTGAAAAAAAGCTTTGTTTTTTTATTAAAATTAAAAATATCAATTGAAAGGGGAGCTAAATAAACCTCGAAATTTTAAAAAGCAAAAAAATTTTAATATTTATTGGAAAAATTATTCATTATCTCACTTGCATTTTTGTCAATGATCTGCACTTTTTTCAGACACTTATTATCAACATTATATACATTTATACATATTTAAACTATATTTATATTTAATTATGTTTATACATAAACCACCGCGCGCGCTCATTGTTCAAATCAAATTTTCACGAAATCACACAGACTGCAGGAAACCGAAAGGAAAGGTGTTCTCACACATGAAAAAGGTTATTATGATTATTTTAAAGATACCACTGAGCCTCCCTTATAGATTTTCTGACCGATCAATCGAAAAAAATACATAAATTGTGATCGGCATGGAAAATACTTTCACAGAAACCGATTCATAGTAGGTATGCACAAGAGAAACTTAGTGCTAAGATAAATGCACCGTATCTAGTTAAGTAGGCAAAGCCAGCGGTGGGACGTATATGATTTATTAATAAAATTTGATTACAATTAAAATTAAATTTTAATAAAATGGTTTTAAATATTTTTTTTCGCTTTGTACATTATATATGTATTTGCCCTGAATGCCTTAACATATTATATAGCGTGAAAGATCTGGATATAAATACTAGACGTATACCGTATCATATTATAGGCTGTAACTTTTAACTTTAACTTTAATGAATCAATTATTCTTTATTGTCGTTAAACCAGTTGAAGTTTTATCATTTAGACTTTATGTCAAATATATTTGATCCAGTTTTGAAGAAGGTAACATTGGACTTGCAGTAGTCTCTTTCGTTTGTCTAGATCGCTAATTGGGGCACAATTCAACCAACAAAACGTTAAAAAGTGGCTAGAATTAAATTTCTTAAATTTTTTTAAATTAAATTAATTTCTTTTTATAAGAGTTTAGGTGAAATCGGCCTTTAGGGTTTTAATGCCGCCTCTAGTATATTCCTAGCACTACGAAGGTGTGGAGCAGTAACACGGAGGAGTCCATTTTATTCAAAGTGGGAAGTTCACTTGGTGCGCTCGTGACTGGGTCAAATGAAAGTTGTTGAACGGGATAATTCCGATCTGTTTCGACTCCTTCACCTTGACCGTGCCATTTAGAGGTTTCGACCTCTTTGTGTCTAGTTGACCCCTAAACGTTTCGTCAGTGTTTAATAGTTATTATGCAGCTAGTCGTTGCTCATGAGCGGATGTTTGTCATAGTTTCCGCACTTGGCAAGCGGGTTGGCGACTGCAGCTTTTTATTGTAACCTGGTAAGACATGCAGGAAGTCAGGACAATGCATTGTGGCATTCCTTGGCGGAGGCCTATGTTCAACAGTGGACTTGTGAAATGCTGCAATGATGATGATGGTGATGACGAGGAGTCTGGATGGATATGAGTGTCAATCATATTAGGGAACCACGCTCTCACAGAATACCAACGTAAAATAGCAGCACTTTGTCGCTGTGTTTCGTATGGTGAGTGTAGAGAAACGGAGACCCTTTTCACAGGAAACGAGACATTCCATCGTAGTCCTCCTGGCATCTGCATTTTTATTCCTAATCGAAGATAAAAGTAGATGTCTATGGGCCACAGCATCTACTTAACATCAGGTGGACTGTGTGCTCTTTTGGCACCCTTATTCTAAAATAAATAATAAAATAATTTAGTGACCTTACGTTTGATCTCACACCGACATCAACCAATGCTAATGCTAAATGCTAAATAGGGTTTAAATAACATTAAAAAAAACCCGAAACAAAATGCTGACGATCGTTTTTTTATTGAAAAATACTAATATTCCTTTTAACCACTCCTGATGCTGGTGGTAGAAATGTTTCACGACTGTAGTGGAATGGCGGATTTTATGCCACGATCTTTTGATTTCGCGGTCCGCACCCTGGCGTTAGGCTACTGCCGCTTCAAACGGCTGAACCGATTTTGATAAAATATATCTAAAAACCATCGCTAAAAACCTGATTTTAAATTTAAAAAAACCGCACCCAAATCGGTTCAACTGATTAAAACTACAGTGTCGCAGACAGGCACACAGAAGGACAGACACACATAGCGGTCAAACATATAAAAAGTAAAGTTACAGCCTATATACGTCCCACTGCTGGGCACAGGCCTCCCCTCATTTTTAAGAGGGTTTTTAGGGCAAGGAAGTGTCCGCCGCGCTGCCTCAAAGCATGGTGGCGAACTTCACATGTCTTCGAAATATTTTTTTTCCTTATTTCTCAGACATGCAGGTTTCCTCACGATGTTTTCCTTCACTGCCGAGTACGTGGTAAATCAGCACTTAAAATTGCAATTAACAATTTCATTGGTGCCGGCGGGGATCGAACCCGGGTTACTCGCGTTCTGTTATATTAACAGTGAGTGTTAACCATCTGAGCTACCACGGCTCTCGCAAACATATAAAACCCCACTTTTTCGTCGGGGGTAAAAAATTACACAAAATAAATCAAAAAAGCACGTATTTTCAATTCAGAATGCTGTCTTGTATATGGTATTGAAAGTTAGGTTAATATATATAATTATAATAAGTGAAGTTATCAGGTCGTATTTTAGGTGTGACGTTGAATAACACGGCGGGAAATCGTGTGTTAAAGAAAGGTGTGGTTTTGCAAGAATATGTCGTAACCAGGCTGCTACGATGATGATTCGGGGTGTTGATCACGTAGAAAGAACGTATAAGTACTTCGTTCGCACATTTAGTTCCATGGGTGTTATAAAACACGATTTTAGGAATCGCTAGAATGTTCTCATGGCTTCCAAAAGATGGCGGTTGGTATGTTACAATTTAAGATTTCTTTTTGCATTTAATGAATAATTTTAATTATAAATTCTATTTCTGTAACATCTTTTGAAGTATACAACTATACAAATTTACAAATAGTAGTTTAAATATTCTATACGTGGTATAGCCAGGCTGCAGCTACATTATTGTTGTAGCACAAATGCGTCCACTCAACCGGGGAAGGACCACGCTCTTACAGAATACCAGGTGTCAAATTGCAGCTTAAATCTGCTGTGTTTTGTATGGTGAGTGTAAAGATCCGGAGATACTTTTTTACTCGAAACGAGACATTCCATCTTAGTCCTCGGGGGTAACAGCATCTGCGTTTTGATTCTTAATCGAGGATAAATGTAGATGTCTATGGGCTACAGCATCCACTTACCATCAGGTGGACTGAGTGCTCGTTTGTCACCCTTATTCTAAAAAAATGTATATATTTTAAAATGAATACCAAAACATTGATGTTTATCTTAAAAAAGTTACACAGAGCCCCGAATCGTTCCAGGCTCAAACGGGTCTATATTTTAATAAATGTATTTCAAATAATACACAGTGTCACAATTTCATATTCATAACTGTAATTTAACAAAAATCTTTGCTAATAACACAGCTTTTAGAAATGACGGAATTCCAACGGTTAATAAACTACGAGATAGCATTTGAGATATTATCAGACAGTTTACTTACGCATTTACAAACTGAATGGCGTATTAGGGCATAGCTCCGCCCGTAGCTCTATGCAGACATATCCTTAGAAGGTCGTTCGCAACAAGTTACTATTCTTTTTGATTAATCGTTCCTAGAATGTTAATTTGAACTAACCGAGCTAAATTCTCAGTTTATAGTATGAGACCATTAAATATCTCGTTGATATAGTGCTCGTTAGCCTATTACACCATGGTTGATCTCTGATCTATTTATTGGTGGTGAATTAATTGCTATTTGAAATGAGCTTTAAGATTTTTCAAATAGGTTTAAATAAAAAGTGGAAGGATATTTCGCAATGAAAAGAGAGACTGTAGATTGTCGTTACTATAATTAACAGAAGCAGGTGTAACATAACATAACATTGACACTCACGCCTGTCATCCGGAGGGGTAGGTAAAGACTACGGACTTCCATTTGGCACAATCCAGACACATCTCACTCGTTTCCGTTACATCCACATACATACGCATATAGGTGATTAAGGGTATTCTTAATTCGACCCATCTACAATATCTCGCAGAATTTCGACAAAATTTAGTCTGAGGGCGTCCCTTGTCAATGCCGGTGTGATACTAAAGATGAATAAATGTATACGTGGTAGAGCCAAGCTGCAGCTGTATCAAAGATGGTCAGCTCGGCCGGGGAAAGACCACGCTCTCACAGAATACCCGCGTGAAATAGCAGCTTCATGCTGCTTTGTTTCGTATGGTGAGGGTAGAGAACCCGGGAACCTTTTTTATTCTAAACGAGGCGTTCCATCTCACTCCTTAGTGGTATCAACGCATCTGCATTTTTATTCTTAATTGAAGATAACTATAGTTCGCTATGGGCCACAGCATTCACTTGCCATCAGGTGAGCTGTTTGCTCGTTTGTCCTTATTATTATATAAGAAATAATAGCAGCTTAATGCTGCTGTGTTTTGTATAGTGAAGGTAGAAATTCGGATATCCCTTTTCCTGGTAACGAGGCATTCTATCTAAGCCCTCAGGGCTGCAAACACGCTGGATTTTGATTATCAATCAAGAATAGATGTAGATTTTTAAGGTCCGCTGCATCCACTTACCATCAGGTGGATTATGCACTAAAAACAGCTTTTATCTATATAAAAAAAATAGTTTCATAATAAAGTTGTACGTAATAAGAGTTTATTTTACAGTTTATTTGCAAAATAACACGTGAAGAAAATTTCAGTTTTGTTAGTAGATAGTCGTTTGGTTAAGGCAGTTGCCAAATGCATTCATTGTACGTGGGTGCGTCCCGACAATCGGATGGGTGAGCCAGTCTGAGAGATGGGTCTAGACACTGACTCATGATTTTGAATCAGTTCTTAGGCTTCGCTGTGCCCATTCAGAGACATATAAGATTTCCTTCTATTGACCTCATATCTAGTGTAACCTATGATTTATTATTTTATGTAAAGTTGAAACAATAAAGATAAAAAGGTACATTGTTATTATTGAGGAATTGTTATAGGAAGGCTATGAATACATTCTGACATTTCTTATACTTACCTCTACCACATGGCGAGCCTTCCTACATTATAATATGGGTTATATGTTTATACGTGGCAGAGCCATGCTGCAGTTATATTAGTAGTATAGTTGCAGCACGAATGGGTCGGCTCGACCGTGGGAGGACCACGCTCTCACAGAACATCAGCGTAAAATAGGAGATTAACGGTGAGTGTAGACAATCGGAAACCTTTTTAGTGTTCAATAAAGGGTATTGTATTGTATTGTATTTTTTCTTAGAAACGAGGATTCCATTATAATCCCCAAGAGTAACAAGAACATTGCAGTCTATTCGTAATCGTAAACGTGTGCTCGTTTGCCACCCTTGTTACGTTATTAAAAATACCAAGTAATATATTAGATTTATAAATTGAAGAAGATGGTAAATATGAAATACTCTAAGATGTTCTCGTTCATCTCCAGATAAAGGAAATGACTAAGTTATTAACGCTGGTATTTACGCTAGTCCAGATGTTGCCAGCTACTTAGTTTATTCGAGTTAAATTCCTCTGACGTCATTTGTTTTTTTTTTATAAAATAAGATGTCAAACGAGCACACAGTCCATTTTAATCCAAATTAAAATTTAAGTCTAACAAAAAAAGAAAATAAAAGTTTCTTCTACCATCCAGTTCACTGGTAAAGAAAAAAGGCCAATATTAGAATATCTTGTTTGTGTCCCAGAATACATTAATATTATGTAAAAGTTTCATACTACTTAGGAATCGCCTAGAGACGTAAGTAATTACTTGAGTGCTTATCTTATTAATATTAAAACGTTACTAATATCCGGGTACTTAGTATGTAATTATGTGTTTTGCGGCAAATAAGGAAAACTTTCATATCCATTAACGTAAATATCTTTGCAACAAAGCAATACTAATTCATGTATTGTATAATTAGGATGCTCCCACACTAGACCGTAATATTTTTATTTTGGTTAGACTGAAAAACCCGCACAGAACCCTCCTCATGGCTGGCGGTCGATTACTTGTGTTCATGTAACTGATATGCCCTGATTAGAACGTCAGTTGCAACGGGTTGGTTGATATAATAAAAATTTAGTTATCGCTGTATTAATTTAACAGGTAGTGTCTGTCACCCACATGGAAAATTAATAATGTTTACAAAAATAAATCGATTACACAAAGTATAAAATAGATATAGGCTGTATGGTACATTTACGACGGGTCCTTCGTAAACTGGTGCAACCCGCAATTTGTCAAAAACTGTTATTTTACATTAAATGTCATAAAATAATCTATATTTTACATCCTGTAAAATTAGTTGTAAATACCAAATAGTTTTGAAGATACAAACTTATGTACTGATGCAAGTGACGTCATTTTAAGCCAAGCGACTGTCTACACCCGATGCAAGTTACTTGCACCACTGCAGACAGTCGTCTTTAATATGTTATAAAATTATAATTCAATAAGTAAGTTCATGTTATGTTAATCCCATCAACAAAAATATAGTTTTCTTGGGATATTTGTTTCGGGTGAAATTATATATAGAGATTGTGACGCATATATTTAAACAAGTAGAGCTGTCAAAACTCAGTCCTTATACTATAATAATTATCGTTAATTTTGTAATAGAGGTAATTAGTAATACAGGGCGCACGACAGATTATTATAGAAAAAAAATATATTATTACAACTTTGAATATGTTGCAGGCAATTTGTACGATTACATACGGTGTCGTCAGTTTAAAAACGCTTGCAGTTATGTAATATGTCGAAGCTAGAATGATAACTCGTTCAATTGTTATAATTTCGACGTTGGTTGTAGTTTTAGATTGACCATGATAAAACACAGATCAGACTTTATTTCAGCAATCAGGTACTAATGAACTTGAGCTTGGCTTAGGTTCTAGATTATTAGCAAATCGTTCCCAGAATAAAAGCTGTCTATGTTAAGGGGTGATAAAGAAGAAAAAAACTATCAGCATTCATAATACATGTTATAAAGTTATACATATTATTAAGCAATTAATAGATTATTAAGAATATAAAAGACCCTATATCTTCCCGTGAGTGTCGCAAGAGGCGACAGCGAGAAACCAATCAGGAGATAGGCAGCAGCGTCTCCCAAATAACCTGTTTGCCAAGCGTGGCTACCACCCTATATTCAGCAGTAGACTTTAATAGGCTGTAACAGTAAGATATACATATTATTAAGAAATTAATTATTTATTAGGAATAAATAGTTATTTTTAACACTTATTCGTTCGACCGTTATCGGTCTAATGTACATGCATCCTAAACCATTGTAAAACCTAATGTTTCTTAATGCAGATAAGTTGCGTTTGGTTAATCTGCTGTTTGCGGTTGTGAAAGATTATTATAGTTAAACTTCTTCATCAACGTAGTGGAGAAATTTAGTACGATATTTAAAAAAAAGTTACGTTTTCTTGTAACGTCCCGATGCCGGGGCGCATGAGCTTACTATTATTTAACCTACGAATGTGAAATATAAAATAAAAGAGGAATGATATGTCGTAAAGAAGTATCTCTTCGTAAGTGTGTACACGAGTAAACAGTAAACACACAATTTTTAATTTTGAACAGACTAGTGTTTTTTGTACTGCAAGCTTGAACATTCCTATGATTACTTTGATGATTGTTTGAAGAAGGTTACAGGTGTCCAACAGCTGTAGTGGCTACTTATTGTCAGATATGATGTCAGTGGTTGTCACTTTAAGTTAAAAAATAACATAACATAAACACTCACGCCTGTCACCCAGAGGGGTAGGCAGAGACTAGGTACAGACTTTCATTTGGCATCATCGATCCTGACACACCCCTCTCGCCCCTCCACATCCATATACCTACGAATATATGGTCGTTGGTTAATCTTACTCCTAATTTGGCCCATTTTCAATATATCGCTAATTTGGTCGATAAACTTTGGAAGGGTCGGAAAGGCACATCCTTTCCGACTCTTCCGTCCACTTGTGCAACAATCACAACAGTCCCTCTTTCCTCATTCATTCTTTCTAAATGACCAAACCATTCATTCATTCGTGCATCCATGCAGCAACCATGCATTCCTTTCTTAATCCTGGTCACAACATCATCTTGCAACCCATACTCCCAATCTCTCATTACAACCCATTCTCTTAATTACACAATTTCTCACCTTGTAACTCAGATGCAACCCTAACATACTCCTCAAGAAATACTAATGATCTTTATTTATTTCTCGATGACGGGGGGAGTACGCCGCCGACCATCCCGCGGTGTGAGTGCTCCATGCCGGAAGTGCAGTTCACACGACGTTCACACGTTACGAATTAACATAACCACGTGGTAGAACCACGCTGCCAGTTTCCAGTAAAAAGGGTCTCCAGTTCTCTACACTCACCATACGAAATACAGCAGCATTAAGCTACTATTTCACGCTGGTATTCTGTGAGAGCGTGGTCCTTCCCCGGTCGAGCCGACCCATTCGTGCTACAACTACAACATGTAACATAATTAACGCACTTTGAGAAAGTATTTTGTTCAGAATCGTTTACTGAATCGATTCCTATCATTTTTTATTATACATCAAGAAACACAAATTGAGTAGAGTACAATTTTAAAGTATATGTACAACTAGGGTTGCCAGGTCTTTAAACCGAAAAAAAGGGACAGACCAGCCAGCTTATCCAGACATTTAGGTAAAAAGGCCGGACAGGTTAAAAATGTAAAAAAGGAAGGTACTCCGGGTTTAACAATGACATCGGGATGTCAGTCACCTCAGTCCCCCGTGGCCATGGGTGCTGGAAAGCACCCGAGACGTGGGGAATTGAAAATAAAAATAATTAAGATTAAACGCTATAAAATCCGTAAAAGTAGTTTTAATCATTATATTTTTTCCTAAAAAAAAATTATCATCAAGGCGTTTTGCATACGTAAATCACACATAAAATTTTTCCCTTTAATAACTATAAAGAATATTAATATATATAAGTCCATAGTCCATAGTCATTGTGGTCATCCTCGGATAAGTGCTACGCAATTCGGCGCCGACGTCATATATATAATAGCAAATGACGAGAATAATATTTGTGTTACTAAATCGATACCATATCGATCCGTTATCGATAATACGCCTAATCGATAAGAACTTCAATAATTTCATTTTATCTTTGCCGCTGTGGTGACGCAAGAGGATTAAAATCCCATCTCGTTACGAGGGTTAGATAAAATCGACCAATGGACTTTACTCCACCAATCGTGAACATGAGACTTCTGTGGTAGAAATGGTTTGTTATGATTTGAGCTACTGCCTATCAGCGGCCGGGGTATTTTACGTCTGACATAAGCATGGATATACCTCTTCAAGCTGCTAGGTATCACTCCTTTTGTGCTTAGAAATCTGTCGAGGTAAGTACTCTTACTGATTTCTTTTTCATTTAATTTTATTTCTGTGTTGACACATCTCTTATTTACCGCAAATTGTATTGTCTGTAACCATGTGTTGTTTAATAATATTTTATATATAGCCGTCGACCTTGTTAACAGGAAAATAATCCATTGTACTCGTATATAGTTATTTATATACTTACCGCGTAGGGGGTATTAGAATATTCTCTACCCCATATCGTCCGACACGACGTGAAACAACGTAAATGTAAAAGCAACAGATGCGTTATCACCTCCTTAGGACTTTTGACTGCCTTGTTAGTCTAGTAGTTGTGGTAGTGTATCTGCTGATTATGAGGTCCTGGGTTTGGATTCCGGGTCGGGCCAAAAAATCAATTACTGTGTTTGTCCGTTAAGAAATTCTTAGTAGCTGCCCGGAGTCAGGAAGTTGGCGGTGTCTCACCCCCGTGCCTCGGAAAGCACGTAAAGCCGTTGGTCCTGCGCCTGATCTCTCTCCGATCGTGTCGGTTTACCGTCCCATCAGATTATGAGAGTGAGAGAATAGAGAGTGCACCTGTGCTTGCGCATACACTTGGGTACTATAATCCTGTACTGTGCCGATGGCTAGTCTCCGTTGAGGCTGGTCGCCGTGACCGAAATTTGGTCTGGGGGACATTATTTTTATTATACAAGTTACCGTTAACCGTTGCAGACTACTAAAGTTCTCTGCTGAACACAGGCCTCCTCGCATAAATTGCTATGCTTGACGAGTGGGTTGACAACCGCAGTTTTTTATTATTTGGGAGACGCTGCTGCCCCTCTCCCGATCTGTTTCCATCTGTCGCCTCTTACGACACCCACGGGAAGACATAGGGTGGTGGGTATTCTTATACCACCACTACACGGTAAAAATATAAATATATAATATATATATATATATATATATATATATATATATATATATATATATATATATATATATATATATATAAGTACAATGGATTATTTTCCTGTTAATAAGGTCGACGGCTGCATATAAAATATTATTAAACAACGCAGTTCTATTTACTTATATTTGTGCACTGATTTATCGACACACTGATAGATTGACGTGCGTAAGTGATCTCGCAAGCAGATTCACTCAGTCAGCGTTACCTTGCTTTTAACTGTTGCGACCTAAATCCTCTACAGTGAGGGAGATGTACTCGTATGTAGTCTACTCGAGAACACTTATAAGTAATCACGTTCTAATTCGATATAAAATACTTAAAACCAGCTGTGCCCGATAAGCACTGCAGCTTCTTATTAAGATTCTAAAGTTGGGGCTTCCATTCTATGTCTATGTCTTATATTATAATTAAGCAGTGCTACTACTTAATTATAAAAATATTGTGTGATATTTTCTTATCTTTAAAGACACTTCGCCAATTTTCTTGCTAGTTTACCTCAGGACAATGTTTTCTTTCCGAACTAGTGATAAAGTTTAAAATACTTTCAATAATTATTCTTATAAATCTATATTAAATAAAAATAAAAATAATTTTATTCTAACATATATTAAAAATGATACATACATAAATATTCATACGCGTCAAATACAGAAGCTTCTCGTTTTTGGAATTCGATTAAAAAGGAAGGAAATAGTAGGGACATCGGAGATTAGAGTTGTAGGAGCAACCCCTTAGTACGTGCACGCGTAAACCATCCTCCAAATGTGCGCGGACTAGGCTGCATGGTAGCACGACATTAACCTATCGATCAAAGATTTATAACAAATCAGTCGATACACAGAAGCAGATTATAATTCCAACATTAATCAATCAATAGATCAGTCACAGTCGCCGAGTATTAACTAACTGGCGCCGAAGCCTGACGACTTTTATTAATGTACGCAATTCAATAATTTATGTTGCACTATTGGAGACCACTCGGATAATTGATTGTCTTGCTTTAACGCAATGTGTACAGTGCAAAAACAATAGTGACGGGTAACCTGCTCATAGTTAACGTGGAGTAAAGGCCACACGTGCTGCGTTTAAGCAGCCTTATTTAATATTACTCGTACAATATTTGTAAAACTTGAATTATTATACGACTTAGGGACCTCCAAGAAAAGAGCCCACTCATTCTTAAAAGGCCGGCAACGGACCTGCAATGTCCCTGGTGTTGCAGATTTTCATTTTTTTTTAATAAAAGAGGGGTCAAACGAGCATGCGGCTCACCTGATGTTAAGTGACTACCGCCGCCCATCCATTTCATGGACGATAGTGATCACTTACTATCAGGTGAGTCATATGCTCGTTTGCCTTTTCTTCCATAATAATATATTTACTAAGTAGCAATAAAGTTGATGATTCGAATAAGTTGTTGATGATGATGACGATGATGTTTTCCTAAATAATTTTAATGACCGAATCTGAAGGGAATATTATATTACCAAAAGTTCAATAGTCCTACCCAAGTCGACTGCTGAACACAGGCGTATACCAAGTTACGCCATTAAACATGGTACTAAACCACCTGCATAAGTATATATTTTATCTTAGATTTGCATTTAATGTTACCAGGTCGTCACTACATCTAGTGAGGGAGAACCTATACTTTCCTCATCGATACGAAGTTGCATCTCGAGAACCTTTCTTCCGCATCCGCTGGTGGTGCTTCGAGCTATGGCATGTCCATTGTCACATCAGCTTACTGATCCCTTGGGGTATGTCGATTCCCCTGGTTCTACAGCACATATCCTCATTGCGAAGTCTATCACGCAGATAAACTTTGAACATAGTGCTGTTCATAGCTCACTGAGCATAGCATCTCCATAACGAACATGAGCTTTCGTGACAGAAATAACTAAGAGGATGATTTTTATGAAAACGGACTTATAGTCAGAAAACAATTTTTAAAATGGACCTTATTTCGTGGGATAAAAGATCTATCTTTAATCCACTGTTCGATATAGGTATTTTGAAGAATGCCCCACCTTCAAATGGTCTACTCCCAAATTTCTATATTTCTATAATCAACCCCGAACAGTCGTGTTTTCTACGTCTGTCAATAGACTTAGAAAACCAATTATCCATTGCAGCCTTAGAGTATATAATTTTACAGTAGTAGTAATTATATACTCTAGGGTTGCAACCTATCAAAAGACCTCTTCTAAACATAGGCCTCCCGAAAGAGTGCCTCATAGAATTAACTGATTTTTTCCGTAGTTGTCGCACTTGGCAAGCGGGTTGGCAACGGCACTTTTATTTTTAGTTATAATTAGAAAAACGCTGCTGGCAGACTCCTGATTCCACTCTGAACTTCTGACACCCACGGGACGTTATGGGATATTCTTACACCGCCACTGCACGGTGAACGATATAGAAAACATCAATGTTAAAAATCGAATCAACTTAAATTGTGGCCTAAACAAGATCCGTTCTTCTTTTATTAAAAAAAAAAGAATTACATTACATTAGAAGAAGTATATATTAAAAACAATAAATAATTGTATAAAATAGACAAACAAACCTTTTAATTATACAAATCCAGAGTCTTAATGTGCTATTGCGTGGCGCCAAAACCACTTGTAACAGCAGTAAAATTGATTATATTTAAACACTACTCGCCGCTCTGAGATACACTACACTAATACTAAATCAATTCAGACCAACCGCTTAGTAGTAATGGATGTACGCTGTAATTAATGGAACACCCATTATGTTTTTTATAACCGTTTCTATTCACTTTTTAACGCTCATTTTCTTGAAAGTGACACCTCCTTGTTATAAATCTAAAATAATTTTTTCAGTAGGTATATTTATTTAAAAATATAATATTTATTTAAAATTTCTCTTGGGTTCAACTTAAAGGAGTAATTAATAAGGATATAAAATATATACATCCATTTTTATAGGATAAGGTTGACAAACGAGCACACAGTCCAACTGATGGTAAGTGGTTACCGTAGCCCATAGAAATCTACATCTATCCTCGATTACGAATCAAAATGCAGATGCATTGTTACACGTGAGGACTAAGATGGAATGCCTCCCTTCCAGTACGAAGAGTCTCCGGTTCGCTACACTCACCATACGAAACACAGCAGCATTAAGCTACTATTTTACGCTAGTACTCTGTGAGAGCGTGGTCCTTGCCCGGTCGAGCTGACCCATTCGTACTACAACTATAATGCCAATATAGCCGCAGATTGGTTCTATCACGTAAAGATCATAAATACTTACATAATAAACCTTGTTTAACAAATTCCAATGAAGGTAAAATTGTTTGACAGATTTAAAAGAGAATGAAAGTGGGTTGAGAATGAATGAGTTACTCGTCAAATGTCTTCTCTATGCTGACGACCAAGTATTACTTGCGTCTTTGGCCGAGGAGTTGCAGGAGATGGTAACTGCTATGAGTGGAGCTTTTGTTAGAAAGGGAACGAAGAAGAATGTAAGGAAAACGAAAGTGATGGTGTTTGAAAAAGATGAGGCAGTGACAGACTGCAATATCGTGATCGAAGATGAGCAAATTGAACAGGTGAAAGAGTTTGTGTATCTGGGGTCAAAGTTTACAAGAGATGGAAAGTGTAAGAGTGATATCGAAAGAAGAGTGAATGCAGGAAACATGGTGAATGGAGCTTTGCACTCCTTTATGAGCAGTCGGAAGGTGTCTAACAAGGCTCGTTTGGCTGTGCATGAGGGGGTGTTGGTTCCGACACTCATGTACGGAAGTGAAAGTTGGGTATGGCAGAAGAAACATGAAAGTAGAATAAATGCAGTTGAGATGAGAGCATTAAGAAGTATGATAGGAGTTAAACTGAGTGACAGAATAAGAAATAGTGAGATAAGGAAACGTTGTGGTCTGAAAGAAGATGTAGTGACAAAAATTGAGAAAGGTATGCTGAGATGGTTTGGCCACATCGAGAGAATGAATGAAGAACGATTGACGAAAAAAGTGTATAAGGCGAGTGTGAATGAAAGTGCTGGAAGGGGTAGACCCAGGCGAACTTTTCTAGACCAAATTAGGGACGTCTTGAAAAAAGGCCAGGTTAAGAGTACCCTAAACCGTAGAGCATGTATGAAGGGAATAATGAAAGTGGACGAAGCGAAACAAGTATGTAAGGATCGTAGCAAGTGGAAAGAAGTGGTCTCTGCCTACCCCTACGGGAAAGAGGCGTGATTATATGTATGTATGTATGTAAAATCACTAAGAAACACGTTGTAATGCGGTGAAAAGGGTAGAAACCTAAGTAGTGAGAAAATCATAAAACTCTTCAATTTGCAAGCTCTGTACCAATGTACGTCATATGAGTGAATTGTTCTTTAAAACGTTAAAGAATATTTTTATCCTTGGTTTCTTATCAGATTAGTGTCTTATGTTGCTCACGAGCTCTTTGACGACAGAATTAACTCGTTCCCTTCACAAATATCCTCTATAAAATTTCGACTCAAAAAGAAGTATCGAGTTTGGTCACTTTATTAAACAAATGTCGTGTCTCTTTTCGAAAATTAACTTTCTCATCCTCACTTCTCACGAAATTTTTATAATATAATTATTGTTAATTTTGAAGCTTCGACACCTGTTGTCTTCAATGGGGGATGGGGGCCCTTTTTATCGACAGAGCCCTGGGCTGCAGCCCTAAAAGCCCATATATAGCTTCTCCCCTGGTTTTGTGTTGTTAATTGAGTAACATAATTTTTTGTAAACTGTTTTATTTTTCAAAAACATGTCCCGCAGTGTTTCTTGCTAGTTCTTCCCAGGTCAGAGGTATTTTCCGAACTAGTGGAAAATTAAACATATCAGTGACTTGACAAGTATTATTTATAATCTACCTATATTGAATAAAAAAGTTTCTGTTTCTGTTTTCATTGCTTATATAAATCAGTTGAATAGTTATTACGAATTATATTCGTTAATATTAAAGTTAAAAAAGTTAAATTTACAGCCTATATACGTCCCACTGTTGGGCACAGGCCGCCTCTCATTTCTGAGAGGGCTTTAGGGCAAGAAAGTGTCTGCGCTGCCCCAATACGTGTTGGTAAACTTCACATATCGTCGAAATATTTTTTTCCGATTTCTCAGACATGCAGGTTTCCTCGCGATGTTTTACTTCACCGACGACCACGTGGTGAATTAGCACTAAAGAATATTTTGCAATTAACAATTTCATTGGAGCCGGCGGGGATCGAACCCGGGTCGCTAGCGTATTGTGATTTTTTTTCACTATTTCCCTTTTGTAATAAAGTAAATTTTCTTATAATTACACAAGCTTCATAAAGCTTACAATGGAAACCTACAGCTTTAAGATAAAGCTTTTTAGTCAAAGAGACCGAAGCCCATATCATCATCGGACTCCTCGGGTTCTTCCTCCTTTTTCTCTTCCTTGGCGGGTTCTGCTGCCGGGACGCGGCTGAAGCAGCAGCGGGTGCACCACCAACCGCAGGGGCAGCTTCAACTCCAGATTCGATGTTTGTGACGACATTCACATAATATGGCTCTACACCAACGGCAGCGGCTTTAAGAATAGTGGAGATCTTTTCACCAGTAACGGCAACATCATTATCAAGCAAGATGAGAGCGGAGTAAACACAAGCTAACTCAGCCCTTGATGCCATTTTTGAGTTATTTAGTGCAAGTCAAAAGCAAAAAGCAAGTGCATGAAATTTACAGCAACCACGGCTCATCTGAGCTATTAAAAATTTAAATTTTATAATTAGTAATATTATGAAAAAAAATTACGGCATTATTGTATCGATTATGTTTCAAAGCCGTTAAAGCTATCTACATATAGGTACGATCTCACAGATATATTCCAGCATTAGAAAGGGATTGAAAATGAGTAACAGAATTTACAACTTCTAGTGAAAATTCTATAAATTAATTCAACGGCCTCGACATCGCTTGGATACTCTTGGTATATTAGAATGCAGAAATGTATCTATTTGATTCAATTTTCAATTTGTTATGGTATAATAATAAAACTTAAAAATAAAAATAAAATATTTTCCGCAAACAACAAAACAAAAAAAATCTTGCTTATAAACTCATAACTTTGAAATTATAAATTACAGCTGATTCAAATTCAGAATCTTACATAGCCCACCCGATACATATCATACATACTCTCGAAAAACATTACCCTTTTTCTGCCCTCCTTCCAGTCGGGTGAAAATAAATAAAATGGATTTGCTTTTATGTGCTCTAATCTTTTGGAAATTGCCACCGTTACAATTTGACCACAAAGACGTCGTCAACATTTATTTCTTCTTAATGTTTTCTATTTCACAATCTCGAAAACTTCGAAACGATCCTAATTGTTCAGTTTAAAACATGCATTACTCCCATAAACATATCGTTTTTTCTTTTATATTTTGTTTCGTGCTTTACCCTTTATTCTTATTTGGTCCAATTTTACATATGGAAAGTTTCACTAAACCTATAAAGTAGCGGAGGTATCTAGGCAATATATTTCTTGGCGACACACGACCTGCGAATCTATCGCTCCGTTATCTCGCTGGATAGCGCTGTATATAATGTATTTCACTGTATATTAAGTAGCACGCACTATACTGTTAGCTTTTCTTTTCATTAAATGTTCCATGTACTCCATGACATGACAACTTTAGTAACATCAATTGAAAAATAAACGACTTGATATATAGATATTAAACAAGCGAGTACACAGTCCACCTGATGGTAAGTGAACACTGTGGTATCTACATTTATCGTCGTTTAAAAATCAATATGCAGATGCGATTCTCCAAACTCACACAACTCTCTACAACAAGGCAACATTAAGCTGCTATTTTACGCTGGTATACTGTGAGAGCGTGGTCCTTCCCCAGTCGAACCGACCCATTCGTGCTACAACTACTATAATATAGCTGCAGCATGCACTACCAGGTATGCATACAATATGTACAATATGTAATTACTGTGTTTCGTATGGTAAGTGTTCTCTACACTTGTTACAAATTTTGGATAAATTCTGTGGGTCACAGTATCCACTTACCACCAGGTGGACTGTGTGCCCAATTGCCACCCTTATTCTATAAAAAGTTACCCCACCTATGGTATCCCTGTAACTATATTTCTTTAGCGCCTTTAGCTAGCTAGAAGAGATCGCTATATAGCGCTATAAGGCCACTATATTGTAGACGTTACTTACTTTTTAATGTTTTCAGCCCTAGACGTAAACAGGAGGATGTGATAAGTTTGTAGGGTGTACCTGTGGCATCAGAGCTCCTGGGAAGATGAACCGATTTTGATTAAGTTTTCTCTGTTTGAAAAGTGTCTTAATCGAGAGTGTTCTTACGAGTAGCTATTTTCAAGAAAATCTATTCAGCCATTTGAAGACCATCAGCTCTTTTTGCTTCGGAGGTTTTAAAATGTTTAATTTAAGTTATCTTTATCTTTTTATTTTGTGGCTTCCTTCATTCAAAATTAAGATTCGACACGCGACGTTCGTCATCATAGTGCGTGGATACGTAATTGCAACTCTAAATAGGTTGATCTACATTAGGGCAGAGAGCACTAATTTATTACTACATATCGGCGTTGTTGTCGTGTTGTTCTGTTGTTTATGGTGTTCTTTAATGGAGAAAGCTCTGAACTTATGACTGTAAGCAACTTCGATAGTAATATTCAAATCGAAATGAGAATTTCTGAACAAATCTTACTTCACTTACACTTACGATCTGTAGACGAAATAGGGTCAGCGAAATTTATTAATTTTGTTATTACACAAAACCTCTTAAGTATTTATGTATGACAAAATTAACGAATAAATTTACTTACCGTTTACCGTTTCCGTTACTGTTACGATCTATTAAAAGCCCACTGCTTAGCATAGGGCTTCCCAACATATTGTCTCAGGTGGATACATGCCACAGTTGCCACACCTTTTCAAATAATTTAGTATTTATTTTCTTCCACATATGATCAGTACTTTACGATAAACTCAGTAATAGTAAACTTATACAACAAAATAACAGATACAAATACTAAGTAAATAAGATCTAGGTCGGAGACAGGTGTCCAAACTAGGTTGTTCCGTGCTATGGGATCACCAGGCCCCTTCGTCAGCAGAATTGATATTGCTGTTAATCTTGATAAAAATTACAACTACTTGTAATAAAGGTGCATTAAAATAGACTTGTTCAGTTTGGAGAAACTGTTTCCAAGTTATTAAATGATGTTAAGTGTACATAAAAAGATAAATATAAGAACACCTAATACCTTTTAATAATTTTTAAACACTAGGCAGGCATGTTGGCAACCGCAGTCTACTAATTCCTGGTTGTTGTGGAACCTTCTGCTGCCCATCTCCTTGCTGGTTTCCTCCTTTATACGATGCAGTTCTATAATATTAGAGTGACAACTATCATTTCACCCGGTTGTGAGTTGGGCTTAAAAGACTTCAGCTTATGGACACCGACAATCAACTCCGAAAAAAGAAGACTACAGATGTGTTGTCACCACTGAGGACAAAGATGGAATGCCTCACAGTCTGTAATTATACTGGCTCCGTATACTCTTTGGACTGGACCACAATAATAATATTATAATTATAATAATAAATTATTTATTTGCACAAATCTTTTAAAAATTAAATGGAACCCTGGCTTATAAACTAGTTTTAATAACTGTATCTTATAAACCAGTGTCTTCCCCTATTTGTCGTTGGTCTAGTGGTTGTAGTAGTGTGACTGCTGATCATGAGGTCCTGGGTTCGAATCACGGGACGGGCCAAAAAATCAATTATTGAGTTTTTCTCTCAAGAAATTCTCAGTAGCTGCCCGGAGTCAGGAAGTTGGCGGTGTCTCACCCCTGTGATAATTCAAAATGTGAAAGTGTTCCAATTTAAAAACAAAAACCGGTAAAAATTTTACGCAAAATTAAAATCAACTATTTTATAAATCTCTCTCTGAAATGAGGAGAGGTATGTGCCCAACAGTGGGAAGTATATAGCCCGTAACTTTAAAATGATGATGAGAACGATGTTTTTACCGAAGATGACGTGTCGACAACGACGCCAACTGCTTAAATAATTTATAGAATAGGTAGGGGTCACAAACGAGCACACAGTCCACCTGATAGTAAGTGGATGCTGTCGCCCATAGACATCTACATGTACCCTCGATTAGGTATCAAAACGTAGATGAGTTGTCACACCTGAGGACTACTATGGGATTCTTTTAAAAGGGGAGATTTTTTAAAAAGGGATTCCGGATCTCTACGCTCACCATACAAAACGCAGCAGTATTAAGCTGCTATTTTACGCTGGTATTCTGTGAGAAAGTGGTCCCTTCCAGGTGGAACCGACCCATTCGTGCTACAACCATAATATAGCTGCAACGTGGCCCTACCATTGGTAGTTAAGTTATGAAATCAAATTTGAAAGACATGAGTACCACGAGTTACGTGAAAACGTTAACTCTTAGCCCAGCTGTCGCAATTCTTTTAAGTACTCAGTGTGATAACTCAGATAGGAAATCAAATTGCGGTTTTTGCGCAAACGTGGCACGGTCGAGGATCCGAACCCAGAACTTTTAAATTTAAAAAGTAGGTATACTGTTTGATAACTAAACCACATTACACGATCATCTTTAATAATAAAATATAATTAGACACTATTAATAAGGGCTTTCCTTTAAAGGTGCGACCTATTATACTGCGATCTTATAACCTTACACTTCGATGTAACGATGGAAATCAAGAATTCAATTATCTATTTGCATAATTCTGCAATACTTTAATAGATTAAACTGAATTTGTCGCCGACTTAAGCGGCGATTCTTAACAACCAATAATATTTATCAACTTTCTCACAGATTAAATACACCTTTTTATCGTCGACACAGAGTAACTACACACAGAGCTAAAAATATCAACGCTTATCGACACTAAATGCAAAATCGAAACTAACATGTCCTTGAAACTATCAAAATAATTGAATATTGAGGAGAGTAAACGATGCATTAAAGATACACATCTAAAACTATAAAGTGAGCAATATAATGTGCTATTAAATAGATGAAACTTAAATAATAATTAATTCTAATGTATCAGTTTTGTTTCAACGCGGATCTTTACATTAAATCAAGTACCTACATATTAAAGTTATCACACACACACACACACACACACACACACACACACACACACACACACACACACATACGCGCGCGCGCGCACACGCACACGCACACGCACACGCACTCCAGAGAATAAAGAACTGTCTGTCCTTTCCATTTCATTTACTAATTAATTTTAATTCATTTACTAATAAAAGTAAGTATTTTTTTTTTTTTTTTTTTATAGAATAGGGTGACAAACGAGCACACAGTCCACCTGATGGTAAGTGGTTGCTGCGGCCCATAGACATCTACATCTATCTTCCATTACAAATCAAAATGCAGATGCGTTGTCACCCGTGTGGACTGAGATGGAATGCCTCATTTCCAGTAAAAAGGGTCTCCGGTTCTCTACACTCACCATACGAAATACAGCAGCATTAAGCTACTATTTCACGCTGGTATTCTGTGAGAGTGTGGTCCTTCCCCGGTCGAGCCGACCCATTAGTGCTACAACTATACTACTAATATAACTGCAGCATGGCTCTACCACGTAAAACGTATGAAAATAATAACAGCGATCCTGTAATAAAACGATAATAGTGTCCGTGGTTAGAGTAGTTTAAACGTGGTAGACCCATGCTGCAACTATATTAGATGCTTTTAACTGGAAACGATGCATTCATCTTAGTCCTCACGGGTGACAACGCATCTGCATTTTGATTTGTAATCGAGTATAGATGTAGATGTCTATGGGCCACAACAGCCATTTACCATCAGGTGGACTGTGTGCTCGTTTGCCACCCCTACACTATAAAAAAATACAAAGTAGCAACAAGAGCAAATAATAAATGAAAATGAACAACGATTACGCTCTTCAAAGTGTAATACTCTCGCACTTTGAACTTGTAAATGCTTATAATAAATTTGATGCGTATTAATGCAGTGTCTGTGCGTAGGTGGTCTGTGAGGCGCCGGCTAGGCACCGACAGGATTCTTGCGGCTAATCGCTCACCGCCATCGATAATTGATCTTGCGACTACGCCGCGTAAATAACGCAGCTCCTGATATAATTATTATACGCAAAACCAATAATATATCATCGTTTACGTTCTGTTCATATACATTTTTATAATGGAGTGTTAGCGACCAGTCTACTCTTTCACATGGGCCTTTTTCATAAGCTTATCAAAAGTCTAAGCAGGGGACTGATTCTAAGCTACAATAAAACAAAACATAGGGTACTCGATAAATTGGCTTATAAGGGGTATATTTGCTGTAGTTGCTTGAATGGCGATTTGGCAACCGCAGTTTTTTATTATTTTGAGTTGACATCAAGAACACATGTCCGAGATGTAGATGGTATGCTGTTTGACAACCGAAGTTTTTTAATGATTTCTTATATTTACGCGGACATTACACATTTAAATAAAACCGTTTTTACGGATTCTATCGCGTATGTATATTAACTTATTTTATATTCCCGTCGTTTCGAGCACTTTATGTGCGATGCACTCGAGTGATGGAGTGCACGAAAATATAAAACATAAATATTGTAAAGTGCTCGAATATTTATAACTATGATATTGGGACGTCAAACATCTCAGCGTCAAAAATCCTCCCCCCCCCCCCCGTGCAATTTGGGGTTTTATTTTTTTGCGCGGAACATTTATGCTTTTTCCGGACCGGAGAGAGATCAGACGCAGGACCAACGGCTTTACGTGCTTTCCGAGGCACGGGGGTGAGATACCGCCAATTTCCTGATTCCATGTAACTACTGAGAATTTCTTGACGGAAAAACTCAATAATTGATGTTTTGGCCCGACCCGTGATTCGAACGCAGGACCTCATAATCAGCAGCCGCACTACTACAGCCACTAGACCAACGAGGTAGTCTTGTATTTTATAGATAACAGCTTAACGCTGTTACGCATCGTTACACACATCTGCATTTTGTATCGTAATCGAGAATAGATGTAGATGTCTATGGGCCACAACAACCACTTACCATCACATGGACTATGTGCTCGTTTGTCACCCTATCCTATATAAAAATATATCAGCGTATATTCTTTAACACGATAGTATCTATTTTAGAAATAGATTAGATCGGTCCATGCAACTCTAATATTAAACTTAACTCGTATTAAGTAATGTATCAACTAACCTAACGATTAGGCCACAAATTAATTTAATATCTCTGGAACTAACAGATGCCCTTTGCATAATTACATCGCAATAACGCTATTGCAATTGATTTATTTAATTACAGTTGCCCCAAAGCTCACGAATACGGGCCTTTCCTATTCATATGTAGATTTTTAATGAAATAAATATCATACGTCTCCTAATTTAGGGTGCCTACACACTACATCAATAGCTTTTTTTTTACGAAAACTGTATGACATCGTGACTAAGGAAACTAGGATATAAGTCAAAACAAAATATGTAGTGAAAACATTTTCTGTAGAGAAAATGCTTTCACTACAGATTCAGATATAGAAAAAGTATCTTAATTCGTAAGTATCTTAAGATAGTTATTTCTTTATAGAATATGTGTGACAAACAAGCATACGGTCCCCCTGATGGTGTGTGAATGCTGTGGCCCATATGTATCTTAATTAATCATCAATTAAGAATCAAAATTCAGATGCATTATCACCCCCTGAGGACTAAGATGGAATGCCTTGTTTCCAGTATAAAGGGTATCCGTATCCTCTACACTCACCATACGAAACAAATCTGTATTAAGCCGCTATTTTACGCTGGTATTCTTTGAGAGCATGGTAAATGCAAAAAAATGGCAAAAAAAAAGTACAACAATCATTTATCTTTCTTAAAATATACTCTTATATCATTTATATGTTCAATATGATTGTTAGATACGATTTCATGGGACAATACGCTGCCTTACGCTTAAGGCATGCAATAATAAAGGTGTTAATACGACAAAATCCATCAAATAATTCATCAAAATAATCCGGCAACATAAATCAGACGAACAACCGATAATCGTGTCGCCGGTTGATACAGTCAATAAAATAGCCCGCGAGCATTCAAACGGCAAATTATGTCATATTTTATATTTCAATTAAAATTTAAATCATTTAAATCCCGAAGGCTTGCATTACAGCTTATTGATTCATATTAATTATTGTGTTCAACGTTAATCTGTATGTTATAATAGTGACGTGCCTGACTTAATAACTGTTATTATAAAATAATAATAACAGATAAAATATTTCAACAGTTATTGTTATTTTAACAAAAGTTATAATTTCATATATTATATAAAATTAATATTGCGGTGATTGGGGTCTCGGGTTCGATTCCCGGATCGAGGCTCGACCTTATTATGCTGGATCGATTTTCTTGGTGGACTGTATGTATGCGCCGGCTTCCCACAACCAAAACGAGATGGTCGATTCGGCGCGTTGTAGTTCTTGGACGATGATCTCGCTATTCGAAATCTACTATTTGGCCAGCATCCCGAGATGGAATTCTACTTGAGCCGTTAAGGGAGAAATATACGGCAAAGAAATAAAACGGCTCAATGCATATTAAGGAATACTAACCGGGGTGGGGCTCCTTTTGCTGGCAGCCTCGTGGACGACGCTCCTGGTAGTGTGGTGCATTGGAAGAGGGCGATCGACGACGACGGGCGTTCTTATATGGGTCGGCCATCTTCTACCACCTCCATCTCGGCGGGGCGAGTGTTCCATTGGCCAAGAATTACGCCACATTCTAGACCCCTCCTCCTTTCAGTGCGTGTGGAAGGAATGCGTAGATAGGAAGGAGAGAGACACTGGCAAACAAAAACCAACCGAACAAAATGTGAGAGTACCCGTTTCTTTTTTCCGCGCAGCCAGGAATATTCTTAAAAATCCTTATATAACAATAATGTCCTCCCGGCCGATTTTCGGTCACGGCAGCTTGCCTCAACGGAGACTAGCTATCGGCGCAGGACAGGATTATAGGGCCCAAGTGTATACGCAAGCACAGGTGCACTCTCTATTCCCTCACACTTATAATCGGATCGACGGTAAACCGACACGACCGGAAAGAGATCAGGCGCAGGACCAACGACTTTACGTGCTTTCTGAGGCGGGGGGTGAGGCACTGACAAGTTCCTGACTCCGGGCAGCTACTGAGAATTTCTAGATGAAAAACTCAATTATTGATTTTTTGGCCCGACCCAGGATGCGAAACCAGGACCTCATGATCAGGAGTCGCACTACTACAACCACTAGACCAACGAGGCAGTCAAAAATCCCTACTTTTAAATAAGTAGAAGAATAAGTATAATACACGTTTAGTTAATCATTGTCTTAATACGAAGTCAATTTTCTTTTGGTTTTTTTTTTCTATTCTTAACAGAAAAGTAATTTTTTCTGTCAATAAATTGATGATTCCATCTATTAGAAAACATTTATATACTATCGTCGTTATTTAATTTTAAAATTAGTCCTCGCATGCTGTAGACATATTGATTGCCTCTCTAGTAAACTAAATAGTATTCATATGCTACTATAGAGAGTCCATTGGCTATATTCAGCAGTGCACTTTGATAATTTGTAATAAAAAAGTATGCGACCAATTTGCGACAAAACCATCATATTATCTATATTCCTATTGTACTATCTTCCTTTCATCGCCTTATGGTGCCAAACGTTTTCTAAATGATGTACTGCATCTTCAAGTATGTCAGCCTATTATTATTAAACCTGTGTTAATAAACAATTTGAAAA
The DNA here is from genome assembly GCA_036936625.1 of Parnassius smintheus behrii. NCBI lineage: Eukaryota > Metazoa > Arthropoda > Insecta > Lepidoptera > Papilionidae > Parnassius > Parnassius smintheus. The sequence goes on along the minus strand of JAUPFT010000009.1, from coordinate 49,389,036 downwards.
GGTGAAATAAAACCGGTTATCCGTATCGACTTATTGTGAAGAACGCAACCGTACATCCCTATTCCTATTAATAATTTTGCAATTTTGTCGGTAGTTTATTCATTTTGTTTAATGCTATACGTCCACTTAATCGTTTCGGGTGTAATGATACGAGTAATGGAATGTCTACGGCAATTAGGTCAAAGTTTAATGGAAATAATGATTAAACCAAACAATCTATCATGGATTTACAAATTTACTACTTGGCAAATTAGGGATATAGATTTATTCAGCATTTTGAATGTAAGGATGTAGTGTATTTTTTGGGTGTATTTTTAGTTTGAGTTGAGTAAATTGTCTTATTTATAAATATTTTTGTCTACTTTTGAATTTTACAGTAAGTTCTTTTTTAAATATTAACGCGTTCGTATTTTGTAGTGTGATTATTTTAAATGTATTATGTGTTGTAGTTACAGCATGAGTGTGTCAGTTCTCTGCTTAAAGCAGTGACGTGTTCTGGATTGTCAATTTTTTTTCATATGATCGAGTAGGATGATCGCTATCAGATGCGCCAAACTTTTCGAACAGAAATGCTGCTTAAATATCTTGTAGTGCATGTAATGCCTACGAGCGTTTACGTATTGATATCGTATTAAATAATACGTTTTCAGCTGATTGTGAGTTTTTTCTTCTTATTTACTAACTATATTGTCTTTCCTGTTTTATAATCTATGAACAGAAACACACAAGTATTTATTTCGCATTTTATCTCTGAAGAGTCTCATTTTGAAACGTTATTAGATTTAGAAAAAAAGTTGTACTTAACAAATTAAATAGTTACTTAAGAGTACTTTGTTTCTCGAATTCGCTCACTCGTTGGTTTTAATTGTGACTGTCATTTTTTATGAGAAACCGAGCCAAACTATCGCTCTTTGCCTAAATTTAATGTGTTCTCCTGAAAAGGAAATTACTACTATACTATACATATGTACATAACCAATTCAACACAAGAACTTTTTTACAGTGTACTTAAAGTAACATCCAATATGTGTCATAAGCAAGTAAGTATCAGTATATATACAGTGTGTCCGGTCACGGACTAGCGATATTTTAGGTACTTATAATACAGCTATTTTTATATAAAAATATACTACACACTGAGGTCTAATCCCCTCCCCCTCTATTTGGCAGCCATTTTGTTTTTTCTTGAGATATTCTCTACGCGTGTACGAAAAAAGTCATATCTCTGAAAGTTTTAGTCTTACTGAGATAAAAATTAACTCATTCGGAGGCCAATAATATTGTTTATCGTTTACATTATCAAAATTTTTGTTGACATACTTTTAACTTTGAAGAAAAAAAATTTAACTTCAAATAAATATCAAAAAGATATGCTAATCGGCAAATTATTGTAAATTACTGCAAAAACAACCCCGTTTACCCTTTTTATTTTTATTCTAGATCGACAGATTTTGAGTTAAGCTATAATGCAACATAAAGTTAGCTGTATGTTTATTACTTTAAGAATTATTGTTGTTTGAACATGGCGTATGCCCAAACACAAAAGGCCTTTGTAGTGACAACTGGCACTATATATATATATATATATATATATATATATATATATATATATATATATATATATATATATATATATATATATATATATATATGTTCGCTACATTCAACCATTAGGTATATAAATATTACGGTTACAATTAGATATATATCATCCAATGATGCGTCACTTAAACATTCATCGATTGAGTAGTAGCATTTCTGAATTAGATGCTTTTTCTAAGTAAAGCTGTCTTTGACGAAATTGTATGATTTTTTTTATAATGAAACATAACTACGGCAGATCTATTTATCGAGCACTAGTATACAGTGTTATAACTTAAATTTATTCCAGAGTGCTTGCTGAGAGAACATTGACTTGGTTTACAAATATTTAGAGAATGCTCTGAGTGTTTTGATTAAATGCGAATAAATACAAATCGAAAATGAAACAGTTAACCAGATCTATCACGGTATATTAGTAATATTTTAATAATGGTTATATTTAAAACTCTTTATAGATAAATGATTTATATTAAGAAAAAACGTAAGTAATAATAAAGGCGATCGCGAAGTTATAGAACACTGAAATCTATCGATAACCTCGCTTTTACACATCTCTTATTATGACAATCAGCAGTGCTGCCAACTCTCGGATAAATTCTAATATTAATGCAGGAATCTAAAACTAAAATCCTAAACAGACTTGATAACAAACTTTATTAGTTCACAGGTCATTCAATAAATACACAATTTCCCAAGATACTGTCACGTCCATGCTGTAATAGCAAGTCACAAGTTAGGTTGTGTCTAAATATTAACCGCCAAAGTTATCACCGGGTGATTCGAAATTATCGCCATCAATAAATTCGGAGCGGGAGACCCGAGGTTTGTCTGACGCAACTGAATGTTAGTAATCTGCGAATGTTAAAACCGATTTATTGCTCAGTAAGTTCCTATTTAGCATGAATTAGGTGTAAATTATGCTAGTTTTTGGGATGTTTGCGTGTGAACAACTATAGTCTAATCGATTTGTTACTCCACGTCACTTTTCAAATTACAAAAGTTTAAATTTTTTTATGTTTATGTGAACATTACACATTTGAATAAAAGTAGTTTTTACGGATATGATCGCGTTCACTACTTATTTTATATAACATTTTTGAGGTTTCGTGTAATTAGCAGTACCCACGGTCGTGGAGAGACGTGAAACGTCGGGAGTATAAATAAGTTAAATTTAATATTTTAATATATTATTTATATTGTATAACGTTTCCCTCAAAACATCGCCATCAAAACATCGGCCAACCTGCGTTTTTGCCGCAAATCACGTTTTTCTAAAGCAGAACCAATCACAACGTTTAAGTTATGAAATGTTTTATTTAACTTGTTTATTTACACCAATTTAATCACAGTTACAACATCAAAATGATTTTTTGAAAGTAATTTCCATTTAAAAACCAAAATCTTTAATTTTTCCCGATTATTTTTATGAATTTTCAATACGCTCTAGTTTTTATGTATTGAATTTTATGTACACAATTGTTGCAATTTAATATTGCGTATTCCCTCTTCTTACTCGAATGACAGCCTGCATTCGCCGTTTTAATGACCTTATCAAGATTTTGATGGTCTCTTGAGGGATTCGATTCCATTTCTTCCCTAATGGCGGTTTCAAGGTCTCCTAATGTTGTAGGGACTGAATTACGGGCTCTAACCTTTTGTTTTAGGGTGTCCCACATGTGCTCTATAGGGTTATGATCAGGCTTCTTGCTGGCCACGGCATAACCCGAATGCCGACCTCTTCAAGGTAATCGGTTGTGATGCGCGCTACGTGTGGTCGGTCATTATCATGCATTAATTCAAAGGTCTCTCCAATATAGCCCTGGGCAATGTTGGAAACCTTATTTCTGAGAAATAGGACACAAAAATATTTCGAAGAGATGTAAAGTTCGCCAACACATATTGGGGCAGCGCGGCGGACACTCCCTTTCCCTAAAACCGTTTAAAAAATGAGAGGCCTGTGCCCAGCAGTGGGACGTACATAGGCTGTAATTAACTTTATATTTATATTATTATCAATTCTTGGATGTATTATATACGAGACTAGTATAAACTTCTCTTACTTGAGAGTAGCCGTTGACTAAATAAACTTTTTCCTGAGCACTCTCCATACAAACGAAGTTTTATCCCATTATAAATGTGAACTAGTCCATTACAACCTATAATAATTCACTCCTGAACATAGGCCTCTTCTATAGAATCCTCATGGGGGGGGGGGTTGGTAACTGCAGTTTTTTATTATTTGGAGTTTTTACTCGGAAGATGCTTCTACCCATTTCCTGTTCTCCCTCTGTCGCCTCTTACGACACCCATGGGACAATGTGCGGAAGTGGATATTCTTACACCACCACTACACGGTGACCATGAACCAATTAAAGACAATAAATTTCTGTAGACCCAAGAAGATAATATATTTTTATCGCTCGTTTATCACAAACACGGTAAATTATATAAATTCACGACGATGAACATTTAAAATTAAATTACATTTAGAAAAAGAGAACTAAGGACCCTTATAGCTGGAAACGAGACATTCTGTGGCGGCGCTGTCGTCGCGCCACAAACGAGAAACGCATCGAACCCTAAATCGCGCTATCAAAATTCCGAAGCAAAAACAGTATATATCGCATCGGCGTCACTTGCCTTTAAGGCCTATGTTCAAAACAGTATATATAGTATAGTTTCGAACTATCACACCCCATTCCTGGGCTGAACACCATGCCCGGCGGGAGATCCCCCCTTTTCCTTCCCCCGCACACTGTCTTATTAGACGTCAGGGGTGACAATACATCTGCATTTTGATTTTTACGTGAGGCTAGAGGTAGATGTCTATGGGCCACAGCGTACCTTTACCATCAGATGGATTGTGTGCCCGTTTGTCACTTCTGTAAAAAAACACATGAAAATGCAATGTATCGTTTTACTAACAATGCGTTAACATAGGAAAACCAACAACAATTAATTTCAATGTATCAAGCCCTCCATAAATAACCACGTCTATACATGACGGCTGTGGGCGTAAATTTATTCGCGTAATGTTACGAACGTGTTACTAAACATAAGGTCAATCACGAGGTGCTTTATTGTGTCCAGATAATTATCTGAACAACATACGTTCAAACATTGTTTGCTTCGACACCTCCGTGGACTATAAACTAATTAGACATTATTGTTAAGGTATTAAGCAAGGAAGCAAGCCTTAAGGGGAAATATAATGTCAAATGGCTTAGCAAGATCCATCGTTATGCCGAAAATATTGCAGTATTAATTTTGAAATAAATATATGGTAAAGTTGAGGATTAATGTTAGTGATTATGTTAGACGAAAACACGATTTCGTCAAATATTCTCGATAGAAAAAAAATCCAAAGTTACCTCCAAAATAAACAATAAACCGCTGTTATTCATAAAATACTTTAAATAAGATCATGAAACTTTGCATACTAACTGAACTAACTATAAAGCAGTGCTTATGTTATTTACTTTTTTTAAAATACCATTATTTTCACTGTAAAAAGAAATTACCTAAACTATCGGCGTCTTGAGCTTGATTCCTGTCGTTCCGCTTCCGTTAGTACCGCTTAGGCTTTTGAAGGGAGAAGTTGTGTCGCTTACGATCAGAATATACATTACGCAATAGTACGACGTAAAATTAAAATGGGAAATAACCGTGATAAAAATAAGAAGCGGCTGGCTTGGCGTTAAGAAACAGGGATAAATATGATAAACCTAATAAAATAAGTGTCTAACGACCTTTCTACTTACAGTATTAGTGATTACAAATATTTCGGTACATAGCATACGACGCGCGGGGATATGGGGGCGAAATTAGAATTTGAGCTGACTTACTCTAACCTCTTAAGTACTCGTAGTTGGTTTGTTTTAGTAGAAGTACTGTTGCCTGTGGTTAATTTTTATTGTTCACTGCTGTCTTTCTCTGCAAATTTATCTCGTTGATGATTGGAAATTGGCGTATAGCGAAAAAGTTATGAAATACTGCAACTCAAATAAGATTCAAGTTTTTGACTTAAAGGGTTAGTTTTGGTTTGTGAAAAGGAAAGTTGAAAAAATTTACATTGTCGTATGGTGCATCACTTAAAACTCTTTGTAGCTTCTTAACACAATGCGTCTTGGTTTTCTCGTTGGTTCAGTTTTCGTAAATGCGGTTGCTGATGATGAGGTTCAGGGTTCAAATGCCGCGTCTGGTCGAAATCAGTTATTGGGTTTTTTCTGTTAATAAATTCTCAATAGCAGCCAGACGACAAGATGTTGATGATGAAGATGATGATGTTCCGTACCTCGGAAAGCACGTAAAGCCGTTGGTCCTGCGCGCGATCTCTCTCCGGTCGATTCAAATAACCGTCCCATCGGACTATAAGAGTTAGGGAATAGAGAGTGCACCTGTGCATGCGTATAGACTGGCCACTGTGACCGAATTTCAATCTGGCGGACAGTATTATTATGCAATGCGGCTACTCACATATATTTACGTGTATTTTTTATAGAATAAGAAGTAAAGCGAGCACAGAGTCTACCTATAAGTGGATGCTGCGACCCATAGACATCGATTAAGAATCAGAATGCAGATGCGTTGTCACCTCTAAGGACTAAGATAAATTGCCTCGATACCAGTAAAAAAGGCCTTGGTTCTTTAAGCGTGGCCCTATCCCGGTCGAGCCAACCCATTCGTACTGCAAACTTTAAATAAATGCAGTTTTAAAAAGATTCTACCACTTAAAAAATGGATTCAAATTGTGAATCTAATAGGGTTAGCTTTAGAGGTCTTTTTTAATTAAACATTTAATTGCACAACTTAAACACGGAGCAGAGAGATTGGGCTTTGATGTCGACTTGTCGAATTAACCAAAGATTAACTGCTGTAACTTATTCTGGTTTACTGTTTTTTTAACTCAGTAATACGCTAAGAAAGTCATTTTATGTTAAGAGAAAACATTGATGAAAAAAAAATCTGCTGTTTTGTATTTGAAAGTAGTTTGTGCTAATTTTACATGTAGGTATAATTTTTTCAAATATATTTTTAAATCGATATTTCCACCATATAAATGTATGAGGTTGAGGTTGTACATCAATACACAAAAAGATAATATAGGAAGTATTAAGTTTTATGCCTAAACTAGTAAGAAGTTGTATGTCACGAAACTCTTTCCTCCCTTTTTAATATATATATATATATATATATATATATATATATATATATATATATATATATATATATATATATATATATATATATATATATATATATATATATATATATATTTGCTATCTGTATTCTCATAACCCATTTATAACTTGAATATTGTAACTTCTCATTAAGTGAAATGTATATTTCTTTTGAGAATAAAATATCTGTAACCATATAAATGTATGAGAAAAAACTGGGAAAACAGCAGTTTATTTAAGAACTTTTTAATGCATTTTCTGTGAGCAATCTGATGCAGTATGTACGTGAATAGAGAAGGGGGTTTATACGTGGTAGAGCCATGCAGCAGCTACACTGGCCTCCAAGAACATCAACCTACGTACGTTTTTCCGCAAAAAAGTAGATAAGATAAAAGATTGTGGTAAAAACCTGTGGGTTTTTACCACAATCGATAAATATTTTTATCCTGATAATGTAATAGTGTAATTATGGGGTTGTAAAAAACTAAAAAAACGGCGTTAGAAATGGGATATTTTACATACAAGTGATATCAACAAGATCGATATTTAGATTTTTTTATATTTTAAAAAATGTAAACGTTACTGTAATATGGGGTGTTTCCTCCTCTTGTTTTATCACCGCTTGCATACGCCTTTTAAGGCAACGGATCAACTTTTTATGTCTTATTAGGATGTCTGTTCCAGGTCCTTCTTGAGGTGTCTGATGAAATAGTATAATTTTTTACTAGTAATTTAAAGGCAATAGGGTAAGCTCGAACGGTGAGACTATTGTCCCTTGGGAGAAACGTAAAGTCCATTTGCCTTTTGCTGATATCGATCCGAGGGGTCCACGTGCGGTAAAGTTCCTGAAGGAATTGTATCCGCGACTGTTCGTCGCTGCTGGTATTAAGAGGGCTGGTTCTCTTAAAGGCCTCTTATAGCCATTCAGTGCGGAAATTCACTATAGCGTGGAGAGTAGGATTGTATGATAATTTAAGTTTTTTTATTTTATTTTTGCAGATACATTGAGTAAGATGAAATGCCTCGATTCTAGTAAAAAGGGTCTCCGGTTCTCTACACTCACAATACGAAACACAGCAGCGTTAAGCTTCTATTTTATGCTGGTGTACAGATATATATATATATATATATATATATATATATATATATATATACTTTTTATTTATATTTATCTACATTAATACTACAGGTAGCCGTACTGACATCTCCACACCAACTGGGGATTATAAAGTTTTTAATGAATTTCGATCCACTGCATTGTCATGTAAACCAAATGTACCTTACGATGACAAATGGAACGAATTAGATATGTTTTATGAAATCAGAGTCAGTACGACTAGGCACGACTTTGTCTTTTAAACGTTATTGGTTCGAATTAATCTAAACAGACTTGCGGTTTGTTCTGTTGTCGTGTCTATTAATTTCTGAATAACATTATTTACTCATATTCCGTTTTAAGAGTGAAACCATTTATTAATATTTGTCATTTTAAAGTCACTTTATCGTTACATTAATATAGTATTTACGTTACACTGTTCGATATTCATTGTAGGTACTTAATAAGGTTGTAACTTAACTTTATTTATTTCCATCTTTTTGGTTCTATTTTTCTTTATTTACTCTTGAGAGCCCTTCTTCTACGTTGACTGTTGGTTCTTCGAGTTATACGAGCACTTTTAAAGAGCAATATTCGAGATACATGGTTGGCCCATTGCTAATTGACTTCGTCTTACTTCATTGATTACTGATCCATTGGGCTTTGTAGGCTATGGTTCTTCCGTGGATACCCTCATTACAAAGGGTGTAATAACGCAAAGATTCTCTGAGCTTTCCACACCACGCCGAGCGACCTTGAACGTAGTTTAAGTTGTAGTTTAAAGAGCTTAAATTGATCTCTTTTTTAATTTTTTTGAATTATTCTAAAAATGAACTCCCCAAGCTATTCTTCCACATTACATGACAGGCCTATGTCCAAAGAAAAAACCACATCATCTTAATAGAATTAATCTAAAACTACGTTTTTTCTTTCTTACGTCTTCTTCTTATTTCTTCATAAGTTATTAAATCGTCCCAGTAGATATCTGTTTGCCCGACAAATACTACAGTTGTTCCATGCGTTACACCCGTATAGACATTAAAAGTACCTACATCAGGTATTCCAGGAATTACAGCTAGTCATTTCGATTACTTTAACAAAAGATATAAAGGAATTTATCACATTCCTTTATTAATAAGCTTACTTCATTGATGGAACTAAGGAATTGGTTGCAGATATAAGAAACACGTATAGTTACTTTTATTTTTAATTGATAAAGTAATTAACATACGAAGACACAACGAAGCCGGTTTTTAACATCGGGGTTTTTAACTCCCTTCGTCTGTTGACATTCGTTGTTCAATGAATACCGTCTAGAAAAATAGACAATTATTCAAAATTTTTAATTTGCATGCATCTAAAATTAAAAATTCTGTCACTCTGCCAATTTATGTGACACAAAATCTAAAAAATATGAAATGTAATGACTACATCAGTAAAATTTTAACAATAGAGAAATCAAGCTGAAAAGGTCAATTTTTTTTTAGAACTAGCTTAGCTTACACGACAAATTTTACCCGAAACAAAATTTCTTTCAGGCATTTAAAAACTAGTCAATTTGGTCATTGTCGACTTTACGATTGATTTTCCTTTATCTATAAGCTTACTCAACAAAAATAAATCAACACATCGGAATGTATATATATTTCCTGAAAACTTTTATAACAAGTGAATGAGTCACATAAAAAATATTTCACTGAAAAAGATAAACCTTGGCGCCAGGATAGCAGATAATATCACCCATTATACAAAGCGTTTTATCTGCGATAATTGCACTATATAAATGACTTGTATTCTATTGAATTAATGTCCAAAGTCCCCGCATTACGTCATTACGAATATTTCGTGATTTGCGAATCTACATTAAGGAATGATCCTCTTATTATCCTTTATCCGGTCCGTTTCAACGGAGACTAACACCACAGGACAGGATTTTAATGCTTTATTGTATGCGCAAGCACAGTGGGTGCACTTTCAATTCCCTCACTCTCATAATGCGATGGGACGGTAATCCGACACGATCGGAGAGAGATCAGGCGCAGGACTAACGATTTTACATCTTTCCCAAGGCATAAGGGGAAACGTCGCGAACTTTCTGACTTCTGGCTGCTATTGAGGATTTATTAACAAAATATAATGTTAAACGTGGCCACGCTGCAGGTATTATTATTGTTGCAGCACGAATGTGTCGGCCCGACCGGGGAAGGACCGCGCTCTCACAGAATACCAGCGTAAATACTGCTGTGTTGCGTATGGTGAGTGTAGAAATGCCTTTTTTACTGGAAACGAGGCATTCCATCTAAGTCCTCAGGGGTGACAACGCATCTGCGTTTTGATTATTAAGCGAGGATTAATCTAGATGTCTATGGGCCACAGCATCCACTTACCATCAGGTGAACTATGTGCTCGTTTTTCACCCCTATTCTATAAAAAAAAACAATAACTGATTTTGACCCGACCCGGGATTTGAAACCGAGACCCCATGATCGCCTTCCGTTAGCCGGTGGTAAAAAAATGAAAATGGAAAATATTTGTAAAATAACTCGAGAACAACAGGCCTGTTGGTCTAGTGGTTAGTGACCCTGACTGCTATTGCGGAGGTCGTGGGTTCGATTCCCACCCAGGACAAATGTTTGTGTGATGAGCACGATCATTTTTTCTGTGTCTGGGTGTAATTTATCTATAATATTTATGTATTTAGAAATATATAAGTATGTTTATCAGTTGTCTACCCATAACACAAGCTCTGCTTAGCTTGGGACTAGATAGCGTTGTGTGATAGTTGTGGAATATTATTATATTATTATTATTATTATTATTAACGACTGGACGAAATTACTAACGACGACATATCTAACGACGAAATATCTACATTTATCCTCGATTACGAATCAAAATGCAGATGCGTTGTCACTCACGAGGACTAAGATGGAATGCCTCGTTTCCACTAAAAAGATCTCCGGTTCTCTACACTCACCATACGAAACACGGCCGCATTAGGGGGAAATATAATGTCAAATGGCTTAGCAAGATCCTTCGTTATGCCGAAAATATTGCAGCATTAATGTTGAAATAAATATATGGTAAAGTTGAGGATTAATGTTAAGGATTATGTTAGACGAAAACACGATTTCGTAAAATTTTTTTGATAGAAAAAAAATCCAAAGTCACCTCCAAAATAAACAATAAACCGCTGTTATTCATAAAATACTTTAAATAAGATCATGAAACTTTGCATACTAACTGAACTAACTATAAAGCAGTGCTTATGTTATTTACTTTTTTTTAAAATACCATTATTTTTACTGTAAAAAGAAATTACCTAAACTATTGGCCTTTTGAAGCGTGATTCCTGCAGCACGCGGTCACTTCGCCTCTGCCTTTGGACGGGGAAGTTGTGTCGCTTACGATCAGAATATACATTACGCAACGGTACGACGAAAAATTAAAATGGGAAATAACCGTGATAAAAATAAGAAGCGGCTGGCTTAGGGTTAAGAAACAGGCATAAATATGATAAACCTAATGAAATAAGTGTCTAACGACATTTCTACTTACAGTATTAGTGATTACAAGCATGTCGGTACATAGCATACGACGCGCGGGGAAGTGGGGGCGAAATTAGAATTTGAGCTGACTTACTCTATCCTCTTAAGCTACTATTTTACGGTGGTATTCCGTAATAACGTAGTCCTTCCTCGGTCGAGTCAACCCATTCGTGCTACAGCTATACTACTAATATAACTGCAGCAGGGTTCTACCATTTAAGTATCTCATATTTTTATTTAAAAAATCTCTATTTTAATTTTTATCAATGTTTAAAATATATGATGCAAAATACTCAGACCGGCGGCAGGCAACAGCTTCAGGCAAAGGCACAGAGCAAAAGAACTGCCATTAGTGCGAGATGTCTGGTACCGCGTTCGTTAATCCGATTTCCAGGCGAGAAAATTAAGATAAATCCCCACCCCCCACCCCTACAATGGGAGAAGTCCATGTTTTTTGTAGCGTAAGGTGACAAACGAGCAAACAGTCCACAGATTCAAATATTTAAATAGCGTCCTGTGATCCGTCGTAAGCATATTCGTACTGCGGTTTTTCTTATCATATTTCTTTGTTAGCTTCTGAATCTTCCATATTTGTCTCAGCTTTGTGCAACGTATAAATAAAACACTATGTCGAAACACAACCAACATAATATCTAGGTCACTGATATTCCACGCGAGAGAATGCTATTCTAATATTGAAAAAAAATACTTGTTGGTGGCGTTATAAACACTATGGCCTCACAAAACAGTACAGGATCAAAAAGCGGACTTAATGCTGAAAGAATTCTGAGCCAATCAACCTTGGAGCAGTGACAACACTAGGAAAGCGGTTACAGAGGGCATAAAATAAAATGTAAACATTTACACCTTAACCTTTACTGAACTATAAAAACCCAAACTAGGAGAAGGACAGAGACAAAAACACTAAGTCGTATATTATAACTACTTTATTAAGAAAATAATATAAAACTAAATAAAATAATAGTAAACTAACGAAAACTCGCGAATAGTATTGTGTAGTGTAGTTATAGTGAACACAAAATTGTATACTATAACTACACTACACAATACCAAAATATTTACTATTATATTTACTAATATATTGACTAAAATATTTACTATAGCGTCAACTGCTAAAATGACCTTGATCCTTTATTAGTTGATTGACTAATGAAGAGCTATAGTATCACACAGCTATCTTTGCAAACAAGACAAGTAGTTATTGCGTAAAAAAACGTGACCATGTCATCCGGATGACCATACATACCCTCACGTACTATATAATATAATATAAGATAGTACGATAAAGGATATATAATATGCTAATTAAACGAAGATAGAGGTAGCTGTATTGTTGACTGAGCCTAGTAGTCTTGAACCATATTTAAATAATGATCCTGAATATTCACTTTAAATGCTTGTTTGCTGGAAACGTATCTTAACTTTTCAGCCAGGTTATTCGGTAGGCGCGCGACTAACACAGTAAACGATAAAGACACCTAAACGGTAAAGAGGTATAGAGAGAGAGTCAGAGTCTCCGAATTACGAAGCTATCTAGCATAAGTGTCACGCTGAAACTGAATTTTGAGTTTCAGAGAAACATATGTCTAATAATAATATTAGAACGATTATAAGAAATTTAATGAATCATGATAAAAAGATTGAACCAAATTTGATAAATTTTTTGTAACCTAAATGTATGACTCATTCTATTTCAATTGTTCTTTAAATCATTAACATATTAATGCTTGCAAACCTAAATACCTTACCATAGTTACTTCATCTAAAATGAAAAATATCACCCCAAATTTCACCACGCATGTGCAAACCAGAACCAATAGAAATCAGCCGCCTTCTTTCTTTGCTATCCAACCGACAATCAAGCAACACGGGACCATTTACAAGTTTCATACTTATTTTCATACTAATTTCGTACTATTCATACTTACAAATAGGAACCAAGGGACCAAATAATATCATGCATTGTATCAGAGTTTAAAGTTCTGTTTTAATTCGTATCTGAAATTATTTTTAATAAGATAGGTACTCAAATGTTAAATAATTGCAATGAAGGTTCGAAGAGTAAATTTTTGATTTAAAAGCTTTTGACTTCGCTATTAGATTGAGGACATATTCCAATAATCAATATTCTTGTGCAGATTCTAAAAGATGCCAAATATTACTTTTTAGGTCTATATGAGACAGGAAGTGACAGAAAGTGAAACATAAATGCTTAAAACATTTTGTTCTAATCTCTGTACGATCAAAATTACATTAAACACATACCACAATGGTGTAAAATTAAAAAATTGCGTGTGCCCAAACACCTGCCAAGCGCGGAAACTTTGGAAAATCACCCCCCCCCCCCACCCCCACCTCCCATGAAGCAATCTATGGAGGTGGTATATGTTCAACAGAGGACTTTGAGAAGCTGTAATGATGATACAAAAATGGTTATGGAAAGTTGTTACAAAATAAATACACAGAGTAACAGGTCATTCATGATGTTTGTCATGGTTTTTTGTACCCTTTTGAGTGAACTAACGAATATCACAATCTCAATGCCGTCTAAAAATATCGAAATAGCTTCATTGCCTACATTTCCTATTTCGCCATCTATAGACTGATTTTTTTTTTTAAATTTGTATCGTATATGGGACCACAGACCGCAGGTGGCGACAGGATTGAGGTTGGCGACCACAATTTTTATTTTCCTATGACATCGGGAAGTCCTCAGCCCCCTCCCCCTCCCTCCGTTACCATGGGTGTCGTAAAGCACCCGAAACGTCGGGAATTAAAAAGTTAAGTTAAACGCGATAAAATCTCTAAAAAAAGAGTATTTTCATAAAATGTGTAATGTTCGCGTAAATATAAGAAGCATTAGATTTAAATAAATTTTATTTGTAAGATATACCTATATGTGGTTTTATTGCTTGAGACACGTGCATCAAAAAAGCGGTCTTTGACAATTGGTATTCTTACATCCAGGCCAATGCGTAGGTAATAAAACCGTATGCAATTTTTGTATGTAATAATACCAAACAATGTTGTATATATAAAGATTTAATAAATTTCATTTCCTAACTCGATTTTCAAGATGTGGTATGTTTCCAGGTGCGGGATGGCGATGCGACGGTGGTAGAAGGCCGGAGGGCGGCCGGGCGGGGCTCGCGCGCGCCCTACCGCCGGCCGCCTCGCCCGCGTAGCTCCCCGCGCTGCTACTATGCTCATGTCAAGCGCCCTCTCCACTTTGCTCGCGGTAAGGTAGTTTTACTATTCTCTTTATTAGAATAAAGGTGACAAGTAGAAGCAGTGGCCCGTAGACAATTTTTTTATAGATTAAGGGTGAACACACAAACACAGTCCACCTGATGGTAAGTGGACCCTGTGGGCCATAGACATCTACATTTATCGTCGATTAAGAATCAAAAAGCAGATGCGTTGTCACCCGTGAGGAGTGAGGAATGGAATGCCTCGCTACCAGTAAAATAGGGTCTCCGGATCTCTACACTCACCATACGAAACACAGCAGTATTAAGCTGCTATTTTACGCTGGTACTCTGTGAGAGCGTGGTCATACCCCGGTCGATCCGACCCATTCGTGCTACAACCATAATGTAACTGCAGCGTGGCTCTACCACGTACATCCTTTTTTTATACATTAAGAATCAAAATCCAAATGCGTTGTCACTCCTGAGGACTAAGATGGAATGCCTCAGTTCCAGTAAAAAGGGTTTCCGATTTTCTATACTTACCATACGAAACAGCAATGATGGTTGATATTATGGGCACCTTCCAAAATATCAACCATTACGTGAACTACACGTAGAACTTCACCGATAACCTAGTAGTAAGTATAGATAAATAATTTCATCCGTGTAGTAACGGTGAAATATCCATTGATATAGCCCCATGGGTACTTTTCGCAATATTGATTAGAACTTGGACTACGCGTTTGTATAACTGTATAGATAAATTGCCGAATAAGAATGGAGTGTGGTAGTTTTATCCGTGTAGTGACGGTGCAAGAATATCCACTGCTATGCTGCCCCGTGGGTACTTTTCGTAATGTTGATTATTACTTGAACTACTCGTTTGGATAACTGTATAGATAAATTTCCGAATAAGAATGGAGTAGGATTTTATCCGTATAGTGACGGTGTAAGATTATTAACTATGAAGCTACGTGAGGATAATATAATCACCTTAAGTTTTGCAGTCCTATGAAACCTAAGCTAGGAGGAAGACAGAGACAAAAACACAAAATTGTATACTATATCTAATATATTAAGTAAAAATAGCAAACAAGCCTTGGCAATAATTATGAAAAGCGAAAGAAGAAGAAACCTTTAGAGAACTAAACCTCAAGAGAGTTAGACAAATGCAGAATATCAGGAGTGGGATAATTTTAGGGTTTATTTATTATATTATTGTCACTGTGTTTAAAAATTATTTTGAATTTTATTATGCGACAAATTGTACAGACTAGAAGTATTCAATTTCAACAAAAGACACGAGTGGCTTATGTGAGGTGAGTAAAGTATAAAATATTCTATCTCATTCTCCCGCTGGCTAAATCCTATAGATTTACGAATAATTAGAGTATTTAGAGAGAGAGAGAGAGAGAGAGAGAGTATAATATGTTTGTTTCTTATAATGATTTCTTAAATTTACGCGAACACTATATTGAATAAAACTAAATTTACGGATTCTATCGCGTTTAATTAATTACTTTTACTTATTTTTAATTTCACCATCCATCATTTGTCGTGAAGCGACAATAAAAAAACTAAAGAACCTAACTTAACTACAACGAAAACAACCAAAATAAAATAAATTATTTAAAAATTTGAAAAGTTTTACAGTTTCTTTATAAAAAAAGGTATGAAGGTGATGATGGGTTGTAATGAAGATAGTGATTTACAATATTATTAAAAAAAATAACAAAGATAAAGATACTGCAACGAAGTATGCACAGGCTATGCCTATGATAGGTGCACAGCTCCTGCTCTAGGTACACGCAGAATCTGGAGAAAACACACGCAGCGTCTGGAGAAGGTACACGCAGCGCTTGGAGTAGGCACACGCAACGCCCGGAGTAAGTACACGCAGCACCCGGAGTAAGTACACGCAACGTCTGGAGTAGGCACGCAGCGTTTGAAGTAGGTATACGCGGCGCTTGAAGTAGGCAAACAAAACTTCCGGAGTAGACACACACAGCGTCCGGAATAGACACGTAGCGTCTGGAGTAGGTCCACGCAACGTCTGGAGTAGGCACGCAGCGTTTGAAGTAGGTACACGCGGCGCTTGAAGTAGGCAAACACAGCGCACTAGTAGGCGGAGGCGTAGGCGTGGCTAGGCGACGACTTAAGGAGCGGGCAGAGGCTTGCAGGATCCCGAGGCAGTGCGGAAAAGGCCTTTAGGAGATGCTTCAAGTATCAAAGCTCAAGTCAGACTCCCCCATTCGCCGATTGTTCGGCTTATTTCTCCTTTTTGACGGATCTGGCCTAAGAACGGAAAATTATTCTCATTAAATTTGAAATTATTTAAATTAAAAGCAAATTCTTGTAAATGGCCAAGAAGAAAGCAGTATTTTGAAGTAAAAACATCAGGCCGGTAACGATATTTGAATAAAAATTGCCATGACAACCTGATAAACAACGATGTCAAAACATGTCAAATTTTGGTTACAGGCTCGTAATACAGAAACGGCAAGATTTAAGTGAAAAATGAGATATTATTTATATAGGAAAAAAAAGTAGCGCAACAGCGCGCACGAAACCCGAAATTGCAGAGTTACGGAGAACTAAATAAAAGACCGAAAAAGGTAGACTCCATTGACATCGATTTAAAAAGTGCTGATAACGGGAAAATACGACGTGAAAATGATTTGTTATTGTGTTCTTATGGTTTAAAAATGTTACAGGTTCCTATGGAAATAAAGGTGATGCAAAATATCTAGTTTTGAGATGAATGCAGAAAATAGAAAACAGAATGGAAAAATAAATTTAAAATAGTTAAAATGGTATGTAAGTAACATAACACTACACATTTTCAGCACCCATGGTCACGGGGGGGACTGAGATGTTTGACGTCCCAATGTCATTGTTATCCCGGCTACCTTCAGTTTTTGAATATTAATTTTTGGTCCGATTTAGGCAAAACGAGCTTACAGTATCTTGAAGTCTTGCAGTGGCATGCTTGGGTTTGGGTTTAATTTTTTTAATTATAGGATCCTAAGCAGATGGCAGCACCCAACCATCTTCTCTATTGAAATTAGGATGTTTCAATAGCCTCGCGTATCATCCTTGGTAGGAATCGGTGTTCTTTTGCGAGGATTTGTGGTTTATCAAATCTGATGTAATGGTGGGGCGATCTTGAACATATTCACAGACTGCAGACTTCCCGGAGCGGCGGTGCTTCACGCACATGTGCGTGACCATATTCTTTTTAGTACACTTCTTCAAATCACAACGATTCTAAAAACGTTTTCACTTCAAAAAGGAATAGTAAATCATTTCACAATAGACGAAGATATCCCGTTACAAACATACTAAAACAATACCCGGAACAAGCACAATCTTGTGACTCAACTCCACAGATTATTAGTTATATTAATATTATATTTATGGACCAGCGTGAGAAAAGTAGTGGATGCCCTCATTCCTGTTGGAGAAACACGAGACAGTTCGGTTGCGTGATCATGCAACAAATCTAGAAAACGTTGGAAAACGTTACGTTATCTCATTTCACCATATTTTGCAACACATCACACTCAATTTATATAAGCTGTCACTAATGTAAGTGCTTATTTAATTTGTAATTAAACCTGCCAACGGCTCTCCACGCCGAATTATAGACAACATTTCAACGTCGCATAGAGGGCAGCTTTTGACCGCTTGTGGACACACAACATGTTCATTTTAGACACACTTAAAGGGCCATGCGTGGCTTATAGATTAGCTGACCTACCTCATATATATATATTGGACTCATCGAATTTTGCTCAATACAGTTTTCGAATCTATTTATGACATAAAATGCAACGGAGTTTGCAGTTTTTTTTGGTGGATTAAGTTTGCCATTAAAAATATATACCTGCATAGTAATGGTGTAGTACAGGGTGGGCATGGCTTTAGGAGGTGGCGTTTTGGGAAACAGTTAAAGTTGTGCATTGCAAACATTGTGCGAACATTTCCACGACAAATAAAATCACCCCAATCCCTACTAGCGACATCTGGTGAGTGTAACATTATTACACCTCCTTAAGCTTAAATAAATAAATATATATTTATTAGTCTAAACGGCAAACTTTGACCCAACGTTAGGCAACAACTCAATTACGTGTCAACGTTCAATGCTTTTGGCGCGCAATCCAATTCGTACCAGACGGGCATTGTTTCCGCTCTAATGACGACTGCCCTCGTCTGGCTGACACCAAAAGCTACCAGGTGTGTACATGGGATATAACTGTTAGTTACATGCAATTTGGAGGACTCGGATGTCATTACGATCGTTCGCAGGAAATTATTTTTAAAACTTTTAATTATCTGTGCTCAAAATATGGTAAAATGTTTATGGTAATATTATGGAGGGTAATAGCTTTACCTTCCATAGGTGATGAGGAATTTTATTTTTATTTAAAGTGACATTGGCTACAAGTCCTTCGGACCAAAATAATACATCAAACGTTATAATAATATATTTTATATCATTTTTAATAATATCTATAAATAATAAAATAAATTCCACATAATAGCTTTTGAAGTCGGTGCCCAGATATATTGTATCGAAAAATTAAAATCGCGACTACAATTTTTTATTCTAGTTAATTTTGCCGGTTTTTTCTAGTTAAAAATTTATTTATTTTACCCTGTAGAGTGATTTTGGGAAATCCTATTACTTTTGTTTTCTATGATAAAATCTTCTATCCAATTGTAACTATATCCACTTTATACGTGGTAGAGTCATGCTGCATTCATGATTATGGTAGCAGCAGAAATGGGTCGGCTCGACCGGGGAAGGACTACGCTCTCACATGATACCAGCTTAAAGCAGCAGTTTAATGGTGTTGTGTTTCATATGGTGAGTTTAGAGAACTTCAAAATTTTTACCAGACATGATGCATTCCATCTTAGTCCTCAGGGGTAGAAACGCATATGCATTTTAGATGCAGATGTCTATGGGCCGCAGCATTCCCTTACCATCAGATCGACTGTGTTCTCGTTTGTCACACTTATACCTATAAAACAAGTGGTTAAACAAAAAAATGTACAACTGACTTCAATATATATAAAATGAGAACATCGTCAATATGGCCGAAGACAATTAAATATCAGATCTTGATTGAATTTATATGGAAACACACGAGAAGCACCAGCTTTCAAATAAAAAAAGAATCATCGGAATCGGTTCTTCTAAAAAAAAGTTCTGAGGTAACACACATAAAAATACAGTCGAATTGAAAACCTCAATCTTTTTTGAAGTCGATTTAAAACTAACTGTAACTGCGGAAAATATTGGTCATCTAAAAATGTGTGATCTATTTATCTATACATTCCATTCGCACGATATTAAAAGACGTTCAATCGAAACAAAACACTTTTAATATAAAACATCATCATTAAAGCCGACAAAAATATCTCGTTAATCCAAATTACTAATTTTATACGTAAAAAAATGGATAATATTGTCACTGTTTTATTTTGATCGCGTATTAATTGAATATAAATTGACACCTCAATAATATAGATAGGAGGCGGTGTCGGCTTCTTACATGATTTTAGAATCAGGACGACCGATTAATTTGCTTCAAATGAGTGTAATTTGGAGTTCGACAGTCGTTTGACCGAATATACGTAGACGTGGAACATAAATGCAGGTTTTAATCTAGGCTGTCAACCAATCCACCTCCACAAATAAATATGAGATCTTTACGGTCAGATAGTCCACTTTTTCTCACTTATTTAAATTAAGCTTCGCGTCGAGCCTTATCTTGTTAATGCCTACTTGGGAATTATTAGTACCATTATTTTAAAATTTATTTCTTACTTTGATAATTTAACGAAGAAATGAAGTTATGTAAATTAGAACTACCGCCTACTATCCCTTATGTTTATGTAATTCTTCTATTAGTTTATCATATATATGTTTGGATATTTGTTCTGGTGAAATTTATGTATGCAAACTGCCCCCTCGATACTAGAGATAACTAGTGCGGAGATAACTTTTAAAGAAAAAAATTCAACGTGTAGTGGCAGTGTGGTATTTTTTTTAAAGAAGAGGGGGCAAACGAGCATGCGGCTCACCTGATATTAAGTGACTACCGCCGCCCATGATAAACCGCAACACCAGGGAAATTGCACGTGCGTTGCCGGCCCTTTAGAAAGGAGTAAACTCTTTTCTTGAAGGTCCCCAGGTTGTATCGGTCCGGAAAAATCGCCGGTGGTATGTACTACCCCACATGGGAGTCTGAAGTGGCAATATAGGGCAACAAACCAAGAAGAACTAAAAAAACTGCGGTTGCCATCCCGTCTGCCAAGCGTGGCTACTATGGCAAATATCCCCCTACGTAGTCTATGGCATAGACCTATGTTCAGCTGTGGACTTATGATAGGCTGTAACGCTAACTGTATAATACTTCTTCACTGAAAAATAATTCAAAAGATTTGGAGATTCCTAAAAAAGAAGAAAATTCTAATACTCAGAACCATTTCCCGGTTAGAACTATATCTTTTAATATCAATGTAAAGTTTATATAATATGTACGAATGAAGAAGAAGCAGATAATTTCATATTAATTTCGACGACAGATTACTTGGTTGTACTGGTAAAAGCTCGATTAGATTAAAATGATACCAAGTCTTGTATAGATAAATTTATTATTTCCCCAATGTCTACGAAAACTGAACATTTTTTTAAACCGGCCGGTTACGTACAATCGCGCCGTATATCCCGAGACACCGACGACAGTACGCCACCAACCATAGGCAGCTGAAGACGCTTGATACACAAAAAAGTTAGCCTGTTATCTATGACTTGACAAGTAAAAGGCGCGAACTGCGCGTTTAAGAAAAATGAAATGTTGTAGAACTTATACCGTATTAATTCAACGATTAGACAATAATTTACAGTCATAATTATGAGTTAATTATGTTAGAGTGATATTTTAAGTTTAGTGTTTTGTGCCTCAACTATTCAAATGAACGAAAGTGTCGACCTTAAATTTTATGTATGATTTATTCAAGCACGTGGATAAAGTTATTTTTGCTCATGGCAATTAAAATGGTAAGTTTATTAAATTATCTTTTATTTCATAATTATTTTCAAATACAAAGATTAATCAAAGTAAAATGTTGTAATTTATTTCAGAGAATATTTTTCCAGCGTGCAAAAATTAACCAAGTGCAAAAATTGCTCGCTAATTAATTTTAATTTTTAAGAATATTAATGCCAATGATAGAAACAAATTTGTTTCTTAGAACGTTATTCATAAATTAGATATTATCAAATAAACGAAGATGTATAATAAAACCAATATAGGTATTGCGTTTGCTTTTGTCTAGGTTCAGCTTGATCCAAATCTTAATTACTAATCCCTGACTCCTTTCGGTGCAGACAGACCTAGTTTTAGGAAAATTTTGACCGAAAATCATCACGATGCTCAAATTGTTAGAGATCACACTTGGAATTCTATTCACCAAGTAATCACAACTTAACAAGTCATAAAATTGCTAGTCATTATAATTTTATTCGATCTAAAATTTAAATTCCATTAACTATGTAAAAGCAATTGAAATAAATGCGACGCGCTCCACAATTACTTTTTATTCAAACATTATTAACTCCATTGTCTTGTTTAAAATACAAAAAAGTGACTCAACACGTAGACAGTGTAATTGATTTAAAATTTCCTTGTGTATTATGTATTGGCTATTGTGAGAAAGCTAACGACTGACCACAATTCACAGACCATAGATTACTACTAATATCGCTAATGTTACTGTGTATCAAGTTGATACTCATTTGAACAAGATCGGATATAATTTTCATGTGAAGCTTTATATTGATTTAAATTTTACAGTAACTATAATTTACTTTTTAGAAATATTAGATATTTATTCTCTTTTTTTTGATGAAGATTGAAGCATAAGTTTCAAACAATTTTTATTTGATCGTGGGAAACACATGAGAGATAAAATTTTCTAAAAAGAAAGGTAAAAAAATTCACAAATCTTATTGATTAAAAACTTAAGGCGACACCGTGAAAAAATGCACCTCCTGTCCTATAGGACTATGACACCACTAACGAAAGTGGAATTTTGATATACCTAGGTAAATTTATGTCTTTATCTTGAATTTGATTGTTCAAAAACACGATGGTATAATTTTGACTCGATCATAATTATTTGCGAAAACACCTCTAAAAATCACTTTAGTTGAAATTAGAACGAAATTACTTAATCTATATGCTTGGGAATCATTCAAATATATTCATAACATCAATAATATTCATAATTTAATTGCTTATTATTTTGATTACTTAAATCAATAATTTAAAAAAAATATTTTAAGATTCTGACAATTTATAAGCGATTTTAAACGTCGCGGGCACTACGCAATTTTAGACCTTATGACGGCGTTTTTACTAGTTTTTATAGAAATTATGTATTCACTCGGATCAGTACGGCGATAGCCTTTTCGATGTGTCATCTTAATTAACAATAGTGATTTAATTATTTAAAACCGTCAAGTCGTCAGTCGTCACCCTTTTTTATCCATCACCGTACAAAAGCTTCTTTAAGAATATACTAATTAGCGATTTCCAAAATCTCAGAGGAATTAAGCCCCCTTAAAATATTTTTTTTCTATTTACACCAATGTACATCGAAACATAAGTTCCGAACGATTTTATTTTATCGCGGGAAATACAAGAAAAAGGAAAATGAAATCGCAAAAGAGAAGTAAAGAACTTTACAGAGACAAATAGAGGCTAAATTCAAAATAGCGATAATAATAATAATAATATAATAGTAATCTATCTTATATCTATATCAAGTCATCATGTTATCATTTCTTCTTAAATCCACTACATGAAATAGGATTCTTCAAGAATGCGCTAACCGGCGTGCCTATAACTTGATAGCGCCCATATAAATATGTTATATTGACTTCCAAAAGATCTTTCCTCAAGAAATAAACCTTTCCATAAATTCAAAATTAAGTTAGAAAACTTAGACCGCTTCAAATATTTTTTTCTATTCATACCAATACACATCGAAACATAATTTTATTTTTATCTCTGGAAATACAAAAACAAAGAAGTGAAGAATTTTACTAAGTCAAAGATAAATTAAAAATAGCGATAATAATAATTTATTAGTATGCTATATTATATCTATATCAAGTAATCAATCATTCATTTCTTTAATTCATCACCGGAAGTAGGATTCTTCAAGAATGTGTACACGTAAATTAATAAATTGATAACTTTTGCCTATTTAAAACATTTATTAATATAATGACTTCTAAAAGCTATTTTTAGTAGAGGTAACAATCCATTCCATCAATCCAAAATTTCTTTCGAAAAATTAGATCGTAAATACGTCATTGTAGAACGGGGATGTACATGTAGGGGATATCATATGCATTTGTAGAGTTAGACAATTATTTCTGTGCCACACTTATCCTAGGAGTCTCAAATCTTCGAATGTATATTTTTATTTTGTACACTCGTGTGCTATTAAGGTCATGGTTAAGACTTTTTATTATATTATTATTAATAATAAAAAGTCTTAGCCATGACTAATTTGACTGGCTCGTTGGTGTAGTGGTTGTAGTAGTGCAACTGCTGAACATGAGGTCTTGGGTTTGAATCCCGGGTCGGGCCAAAAAATCAATTATTGAGTTTTTCCGTCAAGAAATTCTCAGTTACCCGGAGATAGGAAGTTGGCGGTGTCTCACCCCCGTGCCTCCGAAAGCACGTACAGCCGTTGATCCTGCGCCTGATATCTCTCGCGGTCGTGTCGGTTTACCGTCCCATCGGATTACGAGAGTGAGGGAATAGAGAGTGCACTATGTTGACTACAGATGCTATTGTTGATTCCCCGCACTCTACGCACCAGAGACACGCACTTCTTGCGTGTAGTCGCCTAAAAGCAGTCCGCCCTTTTAAGTAATTTAAAAAAGCCGACTACATAAAAAAGTTTTCAGAAAAGAGAAAACTTTTGATTCCTATGTCACTTTCACAACCAAAACGAATATAACAACCTTTTCTATGTTCCAAGCCAAAGAAATAGACATACGTGTACATAATAAAGACGGACTATCGGGTAAAGGCAACTTTACTTTTTAGCTTATAATACGGTATAAACTAGCTGTTCTGTATAAAATTAATTGCGATACCGTTACGGCATTATCTGTGTAATATTTAATATCATCATTATCATAAAAACCCCTCACAAGTATATAGCTGAACATGGTCTATATTGTTGCTCAAGGATGGCCGTAAAATCATGTTAACAATGTAATGTTAGAATGCAACAAACACCGAAGTATGTGATGGTTGCCAATTTAACCTAACTTTTTCTAACGTGAGGATGCAATAGTAGATATACGTCAACAATAAAATACAGAATTTAAAAGCAAATTAACATTGAATTCACAAAGTTGAAACTTTCAAAGAAAATTTTGAAAGGAAAATTTCGCAGAAACTATAACTTATGACAAGTAAAAATATTGGAGACGCCAGTTTGAACGTCTGTTTAAAACTAATAAGCAATTTATTTGCTAATTTCAGGAATAACAGTGCAACCTGTACGTAGTAAAAGCTATGCTGCAGCTATATTATTATTTTTGCAGGAATGTGTCGGCGCGATCGGAGAAGTACCACGCTCTCAAAGAATACCAGCGTGAAAGAGTAGCTTAATGCTGCTGTGTTTTGCATGACGAATGTAGAGAGCCGGAGTCTTTTTAACTGGAAACGTGGCATTCCATCTTAGTTTTTAAAGGTTACAACGCATCTTCATTTTGATTTTTTATCGAGGCCACTTGCCATCAGGTGGACTGTGTACTCGTTTGTCACCTTTATCCTACGTTAAAAAACTGATGATGCTGATTAAATCATCTTTAATCATTGATTGACTCAGTGGTTTGATGAAAGAAAGAAAGGTTTTTATAGCTTCTTCATCGCACGTACTAAATCTAAACTAAACTAACTTTACTACTTTCAATATATTATTACGTGATTACATTAATTTATGGTGTATGAAATAGCAGCTGTTATTTACATTCCAATTAAATATTTTCCGCTATGGTTATCAAGCTACCATAAATTGTCACTACCGGAAGTCATAAAACGTATTTAACAAATACACAATAAATTACTGGGCCTAATTTAGCTACTTGGGGTAACGTTTAAGAAAAGTTGAATAGCTTTTTATTTCACTGCAAATAAAGTAGCGATATGGAGGCATTGTAAATATAAATGAAAAATCGAATCGAGACTAAAATCAATCAATCGAAACGTAACCCATTTTCACTTTACCGCCCAGGACTCCTGTTCTCAACAATAGACTGCATTACATTGACCTTTTCGTGAGCATTGTTTAAACCCTTAAGTCTCGCATACACTATGACTAATTTTAAGTACTAACATTGTTATCAAATCCTTGACTTTGTTGATTTAATTTCACGTTAAGTAAGAAATGCGAGCATTTCATGTATTTTCTTTTACTTGAAA
This sequence comes from Parnassius smintheus behrii, assembly GCA_036936625.1. Taxonomy (NCBI): domain Eukaryota; kingdom Metazoa; phylum Arthropoda; class Insecta; order Lepidoptera; family Papilionidae; genus Parnassius; species Parnassius smintheus. Next base: position 49,362,870 of record JAUPFT010000009.1, on the reverse strand, counting down.
AGGTTCGCGTTATATCAAATTCCTTTTTTTCATACTATTCCTTTTACAAATTGTAGTCTCTCAATTTTTTTCCTTTTTTTTAAATCTATTTATCTTTGCACACAGATACCGTCAAATGCGTCTACTTTATTTTACGAGGTTAGAACAAAGCGCAGTGATATCTAGTTACTGGTGCAAACTGCTATAAATTTAGTAAAACAATTTAGTATCATTCATTGACACTGGTAACTGCCAATGTCTCGACCCATGTACAATGTTGTTTCTACGAGGCTATTGTTATAGTCTGTTATGAATTAATCATAATAATAGTTTATTTACATATATGATATATTTATTATTATATATTGTAGGGAAATGATAATGTTTACAGAACATAACTTTTAGTACGGCTCGTTGACTACGTTCTAATTCAAGAAATTTATTTTCGATTTTCCTCCCCACACTAGAGTACAGTAAGACAGTATTGATTCAAAAAGAGCTGTATAAACTTGTGTTAGCACTTTATTTGTTACAACACATCTTAAGGTTTTAAAAATCCAAATAAATTTTCTAATTCTACCAGCTAGTAGTTTCAAATGGGAGTTCCAAGATAATCTTTGATCTATAATTATGCCTAAACATTTATTTGCATCTATTTTATCAATTTTAGGACACGTACAATTCACATTCTGGTCGTTACAGTCACGTATTAGGATATTTGATATTGTAGGTTGAGTTTATTTATTTATTGAGTAACATTATTCATGGAAGATCGTTAAATTTAAGCTAGTAGATACTTCATAAGCCTATTTCGGCTGTACTAAGAACTTCTGCCCATGGAATACTATAGCAGTGTCTGCATATGAATAAATAAACCAATTATTAGTTTGAAAGTTTCAAAAGTCGTTTATATATATATATTAAAAACAAGGTAGGTCCTAAGACTACCTTGTGGTACACCGAAGTTCAATTCTCGATCATTACTGGTACTGCTGAGTTAGATCACTTAGATAGTCCTTCATAAAGTTAAGCTGATTCCCTAAATGCCAATATTTTCTAGCTTTTTATAAGGATATATATACCGATCAAATACAAGCGATTCGCTCCGGCTTCACACGCGTGATTTCTGGATCTCGGTAAAAGCGCCACCTAATGGGCTCAATTAAGAATCTAAATAATCTCTCTCACTCAAACTCTTATAAAAAAATTCATCAAAATCGGTCCAACCGTTGTTGATTTTTTATGTTATGTATAATTGACAAGCGAACACAGAGTCCGCTTGATGGTAAGTGATTACAGCACCCTATGATACCTGGGACAAGGAACTTTATACCGAAAAACCGGGGTGGGACCACATTCTCACAGAATACTAGAGTAAAATAGCAGCACAATGCTGCTGTGTATGAGTGTAGAGAACCGCAGACCCTTTTTACTGGAAATGAGGCATTTCATATTAGTCCTCATTGGTGATAGCGCATCTGCACTTTGATTCTTAATTGAAGATAACAGGCAACAGTATCCACTTAACGTCAGGTGAACTATGTCCTCGTTTATTACCCTTAGCATAAGAAAAAAGGTTATATTTAAAGTCGATCCAATATAAATTTGTAAATATCCACACTTTAGTGTAGAAAAATAGAGGATGAAATTTTAATGCAACTATAAAGGTATTCAAACTTACCGATACTCCTGAGGCCACTGAAAGGGTAAAAAAATTGTACTTTTACAAATAAATAAAATGTATAAATTAATTTCCATATTATAGCTTCAGAAGTTGGTGCTAGAACATCGTGTATTAAAGCGACGACTTCAGAAGCTATTAAGTACGTGAAAATTACTTTATTTCAGTAGGTACATCGAGCATGTTTGCAAAGGCGCATACAAATAACTACTACGCTATTATAAGAAAGAAAACAGCCCCGTTACTTGGCGGGCATGCTCGAACTTCATCGTGAAAATAATTGCTGAAAGATATGGCTCATTTCTTCTTAAGCAATATTACCGCCTCTGTTTGATTAATAAGGCACTTGTATTTAAGAATTATATTTTAGGTAAATACTTGGTTATTTGAAAATCGTTTTGACTCAAATTCGGCTTTTACTACTACATACATACATACATATACATAAACACTCACGCCTGTCATCCAGAGGGGTCGGACTTCTATTTGGCACGATCCTGACACACCTCTCTCTACATCCATTTATTTACGCATACACGCTTGTCGGTTAAGGGTACTCCTAACGTTACCCTTTTCCAAAATATCGCCGATTTGATCGATAAACCTTCGTCTAGGGCGTATTTTCCCAACTCTTCCGTTCACATCTGCAATATAAATTCGCTTTGTCACTCTTTCCTCGTTCATTCTTTCCACATGACCAAACCACCGAAGCATTCCTTTCTTAATTCTGGTCACAACATCATCTTGCATACCACATTTCTCTCTTATCACACAATTTCTCACCCTGTCATTCAGGTTCAGCATACTCCTTAAAGACCGCATTTCTACAGCATTATTCTAATTTCGTGCTTTTTCTGCCACACTCAACTTTCACTACCATACATTAAAGTAGAAATGAACACAGCATTATAAATTATCATACGTGCCTTTTTTGACGTTCTATTTCCTTATCAGTGTAATGTTGGGAGGTTCGGGGATTAAATGATACGTCTAATGGTCTTGACTGTAGATTTATTACTAACTCTCTCTCCTATTCTATCTACACACTACAATCATATCTACCGTCCCTGCTAAATACACATCCCAAATACACGAACTCATTCACTTGCTCAATCAACTCCCCTTATATTCTTATTTCACATAACGTTTTACTTTCTTCTCTTTCAAATATCATCACTTTCGTCTTACTTGCGATCACTTTCCTTCCCCTTTCTTTTAATGAGCAGTTCATTAATGTATCCATCATTTGCAACTCAGCCGCCGACGACGCCGTACAAAAGACGTACAAAAGATATTTGACGGTTAACTCGCCCATTTTAACCCACATTCTTCAGCTCTCAAAGTTTGCAAACAAATGTCTGACACCATTTTGGATGCCAAATCGGTCCGAGTAGACACCGTTGATCCTAACACAAGCACTAGAGTCCCCATAAACAGACCTTAATGCCTGTATCAAACCAGCGCTCAATACTAATACTTTTTATCAAAAGTCTTTTTTTGTCAATCATTTGATAAAGACGAAGTTTTATTAATAATGTTGTACCTACTATCGTACACATTCCACAGATATCTTTTATTGTTAAGATATAGTCAATTGGGTTTTACCGATCTTTATCTAGACTTCCTTAATTTTGTTATTTTCCATGGTATTATTCAAAAATCTTTTACTACGTATTACTTCGTTAAATGTACAGCAGAAGCACATTTTTTTAGAATAAGAGTTATTAACGAGTAAACAGTCCACTTGATGGTAAGTGGATGCTGTAGCCCATATACATCTACATCTATCCTCGATTAAGAATCGAAATGCAGATGCGTTGTCACCCGTGAAGACTAAGATGAAATGCCATATAAAAGGCCTTCAATTCTCACCGCTCAGAATATGAAACACAGCAGAGAAAGCTATTACTTCTCGTTGGTGTTTTTTGAGAGGGTGTGCCTCACTCGTTCAAGTCGAGCTATTCGTGCAACAACTATAACATAGCTACAGTATGACTCTACCACATATAAAATGTTTCAATATAAATGTAAATGTAACATAAATTAATTAGTAATCATATGTTAATGTTTAACCAGTCAGATTCGTACGAAAAAAGTACAAGAAAAATGCAATTATAATCAAACACTGTCTAATTACTGCTTACACTTTTATTCTGCCCTGAGGCACTATAATTTACACTTATTTGGTCTGATTCTATGTTTAGTAATTGACACAACCGTTTAACCCGCTCCTCCTTACTTCATGCTGTCTTTGCCTCGTGCAACTGACGAGCTGACGACATACCCTTCCTTACTATAGTGTTGCCATACTAATAAAGTAAATTTGCTAATAAAATATAAGTTGCTTAAACAAATTATATTCTTATTAAATTAACTAGTGAAAACCAAACACAATCCAACCCATTCCTTTTTAGAAGTCTGCTAAAATCATTTTCATATTGTACGATAGACAGTTTTTTATTAAAGGCTTTACAAGTTAGTATTAAAATGTTAATCGTAAGCAAATACGAATATTATACCTACACAGTGTGACAGGACACAAAATATATTTCACATACGAATGTAAGTTTTAACAATTTGCCGAACAAATTGCATTCCGCAATCTTAAAACTTGATCAAATAGAATCGACATTAATAGATGTTGACACATGGATATCCTCAACAGTATGTAGTATTCAAACATCTTAATTATTTATATTATAAGCTGGTGATACCCGGCGCGTTGCTACCCTAGAAGAAAAATGATTGTGGAAATATCGTTTTAAATTTGGAAAAGTTATATTGTTTAATTAGGAATGATAAATTCCTTTCAATTGAATAATATATAACTTTTCTACGTGGTAGAGCCATGCTGCAGCTATATTATAGTTGTAGCATGAATGGGTCGACTCAACCGGAGCAGGACCACGCTCTCAGAGAACACCAGCGTAAAATAGCAGCGTAATGCTGCTGTGTTTCGTATGGTGAGTGTAGAGAAGCGGAGACCATTTTAGCTGGAATTGAGGCATTCCTAGTCCTCAGGGGTGACAACACATTTGCATTTTGATCCTTAATTGAGGATAAATGTGGAAGTCTATCGGCCACGGCCTCCATTTACCATCACGTGGACTGTGTGCTCGTTTTAGCCCAATGCTATAAAAAATTGATTGACCCTGCAGTTCATCCCTGGAACTTCCCGCTAATTTCAAATGCAAAGCGCTCCAAATTTCACCAAATTATGTTGCGAAATCTTGAAGTTACGTTAAAAACATTTTTTTCAAATTCTTTCTCCTTCGATATCTCACGAATGAATGAACCGATTTTTATTCTCCAAACGGCATTCGACGTAATTTTTTTAAGGTTATGTTTTTGAAATCGATCGGTTAAGGCGTTGAAAAGTTATTCCAAAAAACCGTTTATGATTTTTTTTATTTTAGAGATTTTTCGAAATCTACTCGTCCGAATTAGTTTTTATTATCACCAAATCTATTCCACATTGAGGTCTTTAGAACACCGCAAACCGCATCTCAATCGATCAAGATGTTCAAAAGTTATGAAAGGTTTACAATTTTCAAGCTTACACACACTCATATATACATACATCCGTACGGACATCCACGTGAAATTAGTCAGAATAGCTTCCTGGGATCTCAAAACGTCGAGATCTGATGAAAACTCGATTTTCGAAATTCGGGGTGAAACGAATAACTTCCCTATTTTTGAAAATTTTCAATTTTCTTAGCGGGAAGTTAAAAATAACTTTCAACGGTACAATACGCGCATCACCTACCGTCAATTAAACTATGTCAATAACTTTCGCGCAAGTGCAAGCAATATGTTGGCAAAGTTTTCCCGCAGTCTGATGAACTGTATAAAATACGAACAAACATAAATTTTTATATATTAGATTCGATACCAAGCTGATGATACAACTGGGATTTCGGGTCCAATTGTAGCATAACGACAATGAGTTTAAAATCTAAAAAGAAATTCGTAGGTGCGTCCGATGCCGAAACGACCCCAAACATTCCAACTATGTTTGATCAAGCCCTTATCGTATGCAAACAGGAAACGGATCTCCAATAGCATTCGACCGCAAGGTGTCTGGGCAAATGTTTTACATACGCCATCTCGTGTAAGACTGTTTAGAAAAAGGTTTTACCAAATATTGGGACGGCACGGTGCTTTTGAATTTCGAGATCGTCTTTATAAACAAATTCTGTTATTTGGCAAACATTGTTCAAGTTGCTCAACGCCAAGCCTACTTAACTACCTGCGATTCAGCACTATTCAACTGTCAGGGTTCCCAAAAAGCATATTATAAAACTTTTATTAACCTTTTATCAAAAAACTAGAGACTCACCCGGCTTCACCTGGGTTGGAGATATTAATATGGCGCTATTGACATTTGAGATAATCATCAAAGGTAGTTTACAGATTTTTAGTGTGAAACATCCATAGAGGCGCGTCAGACTGACTGTTGGTGTGGTGACACGTCGCCGCGCCATGCTTAGCCACCCTATAGATACCTTGATGATGTTGTGTCCAACGTATGTCCCATGAAGGTTAGAGAACAGCAGAACGATCACTAAGTACTAAAGCATAGCCCGCCTGTCCTTGAAAATTGTAAAGTGTATAGCGGCGCTGACGTCGGTAGGTAGTGACTGCGAAGTTAGCTGTTTATGAGTACAAATAGATAAAGTTAGTTGAATAATGTACAAATTTTGTCCGCGGCATTGGTGAGAAAATTTTCATGCTCTGTAATTTTGTAAGTTTTGATAAAAAGAAACATAAAAAAATGGATAAATATTTTATTGTGCGTGGATGTGTAAGTGGTTTAGCATCTGATCGGAAAAGTAGACTGAAAATGACTTTTATTGACCGAACTTAGCGATCGCAGCGCCTCACTTATGGTATCCATATTTTTGGGACACTATTTTCTATGGCGATCGTTCTCCTGTTCTCTAGCCTTCATGGTATGTCCAACACTTTTGTAACATACTTCAATTATTATCATCAACTAACTATCACAGTATTACCGTCAGAGGCAGCATCGAATACAACTGTTACAGAAGTGACTCATTAAAGGAATTGAGTTCTCAATTTATAAAAAATGATGAATTTTTAATTTGTGTATTTAATGAATATAATTTATAAAATAGTGACTGTTTAATTATTTTTATTAAATAGTCACTTATTTCTAGAAAAAACTTTAATATTTTATTATTCGCTATACCATATTTATTTCCTGTCATAAACTATCCTTTAACGCATACTGAACGTAGCCGGGCTAACTATAAATAGAATAGAATAGAATAATTTTTTATTCAATATAGATTACAAGTAATACTTATTGAAAGTCACCACTGGTTCGAAAAAAGAACCTCTGTCCTGGGAAGAACGAGCAAGAAACTCAGCGGGATTTTTTTGACTGACTGGAGCTTTATGACATTGGGACTTTAAACTTCTCAGTCCCCCGTGACCATGGGTGCTGTAATGCACCTGAAAGATCGGGAATTAAAAATAGGTTAAGTAAACGCGATAAAATCCGTATAAGTTGTTTTATTCAATATGTAGTTATAATAAGGTTGTACATATCAACATTTAAAAGTTTCATTTGCATTTAACCTAGCTCATATATCTATCTACATAATTCCTAAACAAAGCTCATAAACGGACCTCTGTAAGTACAAACATAAACCAATAAAAACTCCTTAATTTTAAACCCTTAGTATGTAAAAACTTCAATAACTCTAAATATTTAACGTTTCCCTTGGTCTTTATCTTATCGAGGTTCTACTGTAGTTGTATTTTTTGGTTAAAAGACAAAACTTAGGTGCTTCGTAATGCTTCGTAAGAATACTGTTTTCTTAAGGATAATTTACTTATATACATATTAGCTGTACAAAATAACTTCGATGTTTCACATCTGCCAGGCGGCCAGCGACGGTTCACAGTTTTTTAAAAAAACGCTAACTTTTCTTATGAAACATATAAAATAGCCCAGATCACTTTTGGCATTTCTCTCTATATATTCGTCGAATTTGATTGCAACAGGCTCAGACATTCTAAAGAGTAGCCCGGACAGACAGACAGACAAATTTTAGAAAATTAGAGATACGAAATTTTTATTTAGATGTATAGGTAAGCTATAGTAATTCAATATTATTTATATAAATGAAAAGTTTTAATTTTAATGATGTGTTTATTTTAAGCATACGATTCAAAATGGGCCAGGTCTATGTACACTAACCTCAAAAAAAAGAAAAATCTGTAAAATTTAGAAAAAAACAAAGAAAAAAAACGTTTAAATATATCCGTCTTGGTAAACAATTGATATTGAATAATTTTATTTTTATTGGTTTTCAACATGGTGTCTCACCGATTTAGTAACTCTGTGCTTATAAACAATGACAATAAACCATAAAGCGACCATTGATCATAGAAAGAGAACTGTCAGTTGCCACAACAGTGTCAAATATACGTGAAATAAACAGGTCAAACGTCACTAATCAATAAAAATAACAGCTTACCACCATGACCGGTTTATGTTGTGTTCATGATGGTTTTTGTTGTGAATTTCAAGTGTAATTTCCTGTGCTTTACCAGTTATAAAGGCCATTATAAAATAATTGGACAGTTGCGAACCTTTTAAAATGTGTCTCCCTATTTTTGAGTATAGGACCTGGCCCAGGCTCGATACATTTTGGAAAATCTCATTTCGAAGATATGATGTGAAGTCCGCCAAAACGCACGGCACTGCGGCGGATACTACCTTGCCCTAAAAACCCTTTCAGAAATTAGAGAAAACCTGTGCCCAGCATTGGGATTTATTTTCAGTTTTTTTTTACGTAATAGAGCCATGCTGCAGCTATAATTTGATTGCAGTACGAATTGGTCTGCTCGACTGGGGAAGGGCCACGCTTTTACGAAATACCACCGTAAAATAGCAGCTTAGTACTGCTGTGTTTCGTATGGTGAGTGTGGTGATCCGGAGACCCTTTTTACTGGAAACTAGGCGTTCCATGTTTGATCTCAGCTGTAACTTTATAATTAATATTCGTTAGAAATATAGAAATATATTACCTTTCCAGTTATAAACATTTGACAAAAAAAGTTATCAATAGTTCATTCCATTTATGTTATAAATATGACTTTGATGACATTGTTCTATTTCGCAAACTAGCACTTGTATTTATTACCCTGTTCTCAATATTCTTATACCGCTAATACACGGCAAAATTTTAGCATTTAAGCGGCTTTTTTTTTGCGATTAGTTAATTTTTTTAAAGGAATCTATTTTTTGTACTAGCGAACGAATTGAGGCACCACTTTAATATAAGTTTAAGGGCTAATGCAATCCTTAATCAGACTCGTACAAACAAAGCCGTCATCTTCTTAAGGATTAAGTTGTGTGCTCAGACTAACAAATAGGGACAGACTGGAGCAGTACGTATCAAGTAACGACGAAGCATAGACCTTAGCTTTTCTTTATATATAAAGTGAGTGTACCATGGAAGATCACTCTAACAAATAAATAGTTATTAATCGTTTATTTACTGCGTAAATGAAATTAACAAATATTTAAGTACTACTTTGTTTTATTACATAACATATAAACCACTTTTTTTAAATTGCAGATTTGATCAATATTGATTGAAATTAAGTTTAATTGAACTCTTCCAAATGGCCTTGCTAGGAACAAGGCTTCTTAGAAGGCCATTATAATAAATCAGTTTAATAAATAGCGATTAAACCTATAATAAAAAGAAGTGGGTTTATAGGTTACGTAATAAAACAAAGTATTACTTAAATATTTGTTAGTTTCATTTATCCAGTAAATAAACGAATAATAACTGTTTATATGTAGAGTGGCCTTCCATGGTACACCCACCTTATTTTAATGTCGTCGATTCCCAAAATCAATGAACCGAGGGACTGTACTGCCAAAATTGTAGTGCGAGGGATTCGCTGCCGCGTCTGTGATTTTCAATTCGATGGGTGTTTGTGTAAGTAGAAGGAATTTGTCATCACATGGCAATAACTACGATATTTTAATAGCCTTTGAAGGAGTATGGCCTTCCATGGTCCACCCACCTTATATAGGATAAATACTAACCACAGTAGTGTAGTTGTAGCACGAATAGGTCGGCTCGAACGGGAAAGGACCACGCTCTCACAGAATACCAGCGTAAAATAGCAGCTTAACTCTGCTGTGTTTCGTATGATCAGTGTAGAGAACCGCAGACCCTTCTTACTTGAAAGGAGGCATTCCACCTCAGTCCACACGGGTGACAACGCATCTGCATTTTGATTTGTAATCGATGATAGATGTAGATGTCTATGGGCGACAGCAACCACTTACCATCAGGTGGACTGTGTGCTCGTTTGTCACCCTCATTCTATAAAAGAAAAAGGTAGCTAGTCTCCGTTAAGACTGGTCACCGTGACTTTAGTCTGAGAAATTATCGTGTGGCCTGTGACGACAAACTACATATTATGGTGTAGGCTGCTACACTACATTTTCACTCATAATCAAAACCATGTTTCTGGCTTATTGTTGCAAATAATGTTAGGTGCATAGAGCGTGTGAAGTGTAAGCATGGTTTCGGCGTTATTTCAAATGATTTTTTTAATTTTCCTTTTAAACAATCCTGGTAAGTTAAAAATGCTAGTGTCAGGAGTGGTTCACGACAGTAGTCGAATACCATTCAAACCCACGACCTCTTGAGTTCTCAGTCCGCACCCTATAACTACGCTACTGTCGCTTGTAGTTATGTACTTAAAATATGACTAACACAGTGTTATGTCTATCTTTCTTTGTCGTTCTGAGGTTGCTTGCAACTGACCCTGCACTCGCTTCAGTATAAAGACATCGCTCCGTTAATAAAACAACTGACAGACAATTGTGTTCGGCGCCCGTTTCATAAAGATAATCGAATCGTTGCGTTGATTACATCAAAACGGAACTCAACGGCTTAATAAAGATTTAGCTTCTCTGCTTTTTAGATGCAATTTTCCTTTAATCTTTACAACCTAACCATATTCTACATTTAAAGTTTGATGATTTTATGCATTCGATATTTCTATACTATAATAAATAGCCTAACGTCTTCCTTAGACGGTAATTAAAAGACCTGAAAACTTGTGACAGTCATGATCCGTAGTAAATTGGAACGAATGACGGGAGAACTTCTCTTTTTTTCTTCGACTGCCATATTCTTAAATAAGAGGAGGCAAACAAGCGTACGGCCCACGAGATGGTAAACGCTTACTGCAAAATCAGAGGAATCGCAGGAGCGTTGCTGGCCTTTAATGTGGTAACTCTTGTAAAAGGTCCTTAAGTCGTATCGGTCCAGAAAAATAGCTGGCAAAAAAATGCAGCTTCGTCAAAGTTGACGTGCGAGGAGGAACTTCTGGAAAATTGCACAGTGTTGGACTACCAAGCGTCCAGACAGGTAATAAAAAATTTGTCACAACCGGTGATGTTAAATAATTCTAAACACCAAGTGTGAAACTTTTATCCTTTTATATAAGTAACACAAACAATTCCTCGAAGCACTTCCAGTGGTAAATGTAATGAAAAATGTTTATTGCATCATCTAGTACGCCTCAGGAAAGTAGCCGAATTTGCAGACAGAGTAAATGACATCAACTAGCAGACATCTTTATTTCACGGGCAGATAAACATACCTCGAAAATTTGGTGGTTTTACTATTGCACACATTTTTTAAAGTTTTATAGACTACGAATCAAATTTTTGGTATGTATATGATTTTTGACTCTATGCCTGAATTCCGTAAAAGGAAAACACGGTACGTCTAAAATAGACACTAATTAGTTACATTTTTCCATGACACCACAATATTTTTACGAATAAGTTCATGCAATTATTTTTAAAGCGGGTAAATAACCATATCTAAGTTCTCATTAACCATTTTTTCAATTCATAATAAAGTTTTGTTAAAAAAATAAAAATGTTGCTTGAGGCTTACTTAGTTTTTTTTCCGTGCGCGTACTCTCTGTATATACTACGCGCGTGTATCTCATAATTTGCGTATTATGAAGTCATTGCATCACTTTCATTTTGACACTCCCTCAGTCGTCCGTGAGTTTCACTGACAAAGAAATAAGCCACGCCCTCAAAACTTCGATTCATTTTCAAGGTGTCCTCTTAATGACATGCTATAATCAATAACAACAATCACGCAGCAAGCAGATGTATCAAATTGACAGAAGATGTCGCTCCCGATCTATACCGATGGTATTCTCAATAGCAGAAGGAAAAGATTGAGTTCAAACCACATAATCGTTTCAACGTAGTACAGCAATCCAACAATCCATTACACACTTTAAAAGTTCAATGTTGATCATATGCTTTCCCCATTGATAGATTCATTGGGAGGATTTTGCCATACTTGCCACGCCTTAGCAGGTGAGATGATGCAGCTGTTCATCACCTAGTTTGTTACCCTTTGCCGTCTCTTACGATACCCACGGGACTACGGTTGCTAGGTCTTAAAACCTAAAAGCCGGACATACTAGCGACCGGACAGACCACCCATATTTTTTAGTCTTAGTATAACATGACAATTTTTTTCAAGTAAAACACTGCTTTTTATAATTTACTACAAAATGTTCTTAATATCTAGTAAAATAACAATAAAATTGAATAAGTCAGACCTCTTTATTATTAATCATTCAATATTCATTACAATATTAATTTCGATAATTGCGAAATTATGGAAGTTCATGAAAAATGAACAAATTTAAAAGCCTAACAAAAGCCGGACGTCTAATTTGGCTGGACACGCAACCAAAAAACCCGACTGTTTCTTGCTTTATCCAGACGCCTGGCAACCCTACACGGGACGATATGGGGTAGTGGATATTCTAACGCCATCACTACACGGTTATATGGCCATGCTGCAGCTATACTCGTATTATGGTCAGTTCGACCGGAAAAGCACCAAGCTCAAACCGAATACCAGCGTAAAATAGCAACTTTAAGGTGAGTACAGAAAACCATATTATACCCTTTTTACTACAAAAACGGCATTCTACTTAAGTATTTAAGAATGACAACGCAGCTACATTTTGATTCTTGAGTGGAAATAGGTGTAGATATCTATGGACCGCAGCATCCACTTACCGTCAGGTGGACTGTACACTTTGAATAAAACTAAATTTACGGATTCTATCGCGTTTATTTAATTACTTTTACTTATTTTTAATTCCCGACGTTTCGGGTGCTTTACAACACCCATGGTCACTGGGGGGACTGAGATGTTTGACGTCCCAATATCATTGTTAGCCAAGCTACCGTCAGTTTTCGAATATTAATTTTTGGTCCGATTTACGCAAAACGAGCTTACAGTATCTTGAAGTCTTGCGGTGGTATGCTTGGGTTTGGATTTAATTTTGTTAATTATAGGATCCCAAGCAGATGGCAGTACCCAACCATCTTCTCTATTGAAATTAGGATGTTTTTTAATTTCAATAGCCTCGCGTATCATCCTTGGTAGGAATCGGTGTTCTTTTGCGAGGATTTGTGGTTTATCAAATCAGATGTAACGGTGAGGACGATCTTGAACATGTTCACAGACTACAGACTTCCCGGAGCGTCGGTGCTTCACGTCAGCTATATGTTCTTTCACGCGGGTTTTTGTCACACACACACACACACACATTTAGAATGTGTAAATTTAGTTTTATTCAATGTGTAGTGTTCGCGTAAATTTAAGAAATCAGGACTGCACACTTGTCACTCTTATTCTATAGTAAAAAATCACTAGGAACGTAAATAAAATCTATATATATAAAACAGGAAGGAATAAAATAAATATTCAATGTACCGTAGCAAACATTACACATTTATATCCTTAATAAAGATCGCAAGATATAGGAGTAACAAGATAATTTCGATAGCACGGATGCAAGTGCAAGCAATGTAGACGCTATAAAATCACCCGCTGTGAAGAACGTGTGTGAAAATCAATCCAATCTTAAACACAGAAAAGTCATCAATAAATTAATTTTAATTATACTTAACCGATTGAGTTAAACTACGAGTAATAATGTCTTCCAGACCGAATTTCGGTCACGGCGTCCATTCTTATTGGAGACTAGCCATCTGCGCAGATGAACTCTCTATACCCTCACTCTCGTAGTCCGATGGTACGGTAATCCTACACGACCGAAGAGAGATCAGGCCCAAGTCCGCCTTTACGTGCCTCCCGAGGTACAGATGTGAGACACTACCAACTATCTGATTCCGGGTTGTCACTGAGAACTTCTTGACAGGATTCGCAACTGATTTTGAACTTTTTTGGAATCCGAGTGACAAACGAGCACACACATACACACCTGATAGTAAGTGGATGCTGTGCCCAACAGACATCTACTATTTTTAATCGATTGTGAATCTTTTTTACCCCTAAGAACTAAGTTAGTATGCCTCGTTTCCAACAAAAAGGGTCTCCTGTTCTCTACACTAGCATTAATAGAAACAACAGCATTACTGCTATTATACGCTGTATTCCTCGAGAGCCGGGGGGCTAAGCGCTCGTTGTAAATTTCACAATACGCGAGCAACCCGGGTTCGATCCCCACCGGCACCATTTCCTTGCCCTAAAACCCTCTCAGAAATGAGAGAAGGCACGTGCCCAGCTGTAAGTCCATATATAGGCCTTCCCCGGTCGAGCCACGACCCATTCGTGCTACAACCCTAAAATAACCGCAACGTGGCTTTATCTCGTAAAAATTTAAAAATTTTTTATAAAATATAAGTTATAGATACGTATATTTAATTAAATAAATTAATTCTCTAGTATATATACAGTAATCTATGAAATTAATGTTTTACACTCTGACTTGGGAGTTTTAGCGGGAACTTGGCCGTGGACGGATTGTCGCTCCTGTTTTGTCTCTTGAATAATGGTTTGAAGTGGATTTCGATCCGAAAAAGTGATGGAATTTTGTGAATTAAGTGTCCGAACAAAGTGACGGCGAAACAAGTGCTTTGATGTCGATATAAACCTCAAGTTATTTTGATCGCTTAGGCACCTTATGAACTTGAGTGGCAGTCGTCATCAACTGTCTGCTAGGTTGAGCTGTCGTCAAAATCTCCCAAGGGCTTCGCAATGTGACGCATCAGCATATTGTGAGGAAAAAGAACATAAAATGAAGATTCCAAAAGAAAGGATAGGCTCAGAAGGTATAGAAACCAGAGCCGTAAAGCCAGTTAATAAAAAAAACACTCTGACTGTCAACGTAAAACACATAAAATATTCTGTGCCCAAACAGTCGCACAAAGCAGTTATAGGCACCAAATAATTTTAAAATGTTGCCAACAAATTAATAATTAGTGACAAATTGTCTGAATGAGCTGTAAATTTTGTGTGATTTCAAAATAATTATGTTCCTTTTTCATTAGTCTCTGGTATTATTCATTCTGTGTCTAAGGTGTGTATGTCAAAACAAAAAGCATTTATTTTATATAATCATAGACTTAGAATATACTAGTAAAATTAATAACAGCTTGCTTTTTAGCTAGCTTTTAGCTTTTTTAATAATTTGAATTCTCAGCAATGAGATGTGTTAAATACATCATCATCCAAAAAAGGGTGGAAGCCGTCATTATAGACCACACACGTACGAATTTCGTGCGGGATTTGAACCCGCGGCCCTCAGCGCCGTAAATCAATACTAAGCCACTGCGACAAGAGCCGTTAAAGTAGTGTTCACACGTATGGTTCTAAAATAACGGTGTTTAACGAAACCGTAACTTCCCATAAACTTAGAGCAACACAAAAATAAACAGATTAAATATAATATTATTCAATTGAATATAACATCATAATGAGTCTGTCACACCACATGAGTGATGGCCGTAAGTTTCAACACAAATTGTAAACATGGAAGCCATTTGTATAGTAGTAAATTAAAAGTGTATTTATATTCTTTTAATCTATTCGATAGATGGCGTTTTAACTAACGAACCATTTTTTTTTCAGCGTAGGGTGCCCTTAATTAACGTGGTTTAAAAATATATACTTCTGGAATGTTTAATTAATAAAATACATACCTTACTAGTAATTTCTAACTAAATTATTATTGTGGGGGTATCAATATAGTTTTCTCATCTGGTTGGGTTCTATAAATATATAATTATAAATGGAAATGAAAAGATAAATATACATAAATATCAATAACATAAACTAAATATAAAAATACATATATAAATAAAAGCCCAACCAGATGGAGCCCCTCGGCAGGGGAGACCAAACGGCCGAGGGTTAGGGGGAAAGGGAAAGAAACCGGCGGACGATGCGGGCGGTATCTAGGAGCACCGCCTTCTGCATTTGAGCCTGGAGCGGTCCGCCACGTAGTCCCAGCTGCCTCAGATGACCCGAGAGGCTGACTGGGATTAGCCCGTTTGCAGAGACGACTACAGGAATAATTTCGGTCGGCAGACCACCCCACATGTCGGTCACCTCGTGAGCCAGGTCCAGATATTTTGTTTGCTTATCTGTTTCGGCTTTCACGAGGTTCTCGTCACACGGAATGGTAATGTTGACCAAAATATCCTTGACTGTGCCCGGTCCATCAGCACAATATCAGGCTTATTCGCAAGAATAGTCCTGTCTGTGATGATGGCCCAGTCCCAATAGAGCCTGGTGCGATCATTTTTGAGCGCGGCTTCCGGCAAGTATTTGTAATACGGCAATTTCCGATCCACGAAACCGTATTTCAGAGCGAGCTCCTGGTGTAGAATTCTGGCTACTAGGTTGTGCCTGTGCAAGTACTCAGAGTTAGAAAGCGCCGAACAACCGGAGATGACATGCCTAAGTGACTCACCGGGATGGCGACAAGCTCGACAGATGTCGATGGTGCCATCCTTTAGGATGTATCTCCGATAGTTGTTGGTCTTAATAACCTGATCCTGTATTGCATAGACAATACCCTCGGTTTCCCCGAAGAGGTCACCAAAGCGTAGCCAGTGGAGGGAGGTTACTATGTCTACGAAAGGCCCATGTAGAGACTTGTAGAACCTCCCGTGGAGCTCCTTCTCCCTCCATACGGTCTCCCGGTCGGAAATTGTCTGCACTGCCGGGTCTTGCCATTGCTCGTTGGCTAAGGATAGAGGGGTAAGTCCTTTATCACAAGAAATGACGTCCTTATAGAATGGATCATCCGATCTCGCCAGGAAGTAATTACGGAGGCTGCACACTTCGCGATTATGCATGGTGAGCGTGCTCAAGAAGCCCACGCCCACCATGATTTCGCGGCAAGTACAGCCTCATTACCGACGATCTCGGATGATGCATCCTGTGGGACGTCATGGTAGTGCGGAATTTTCTATCCAGGACGTTAAGTTCAGTCTGAGTCCACCTGAGTATGCCAAAGGTATACATGAGGACAGGCATGACCCAGCCGTTATATGCTTGTGTCTTATTCACACCGGACAAATGGCTGTTAAGCACTTTAGTCAAGCGTGCATAAAACACGTCAAAATTATTATTATTTTTATATTTATTTGTAAGAGAGACTAGATTGTAAGAGTAACTATCATCATCATTTTATTAATTAAACATTCCAGAAGTATATATTCTTTTAATATATTCGATAGATGGCGTTTTAACTAACGAACCATTTTTTTTCAGCGCATATACTTCTGGAATGTTTAATTAATAAAATGATAATGAGAGTTATTCTTACTATCTAGTCTCTCTTACAAATAAATATAATAATAATAATAATTTAGTTAGAAATTACTAGTAAGGTGGTTAATATGGTCACCTTAAGCTTTGCCGTCCTATAAAACCAAAACTAGGAGGAGGAAAAAGATGAAAACACAAAGTTTTATACTATATACTAAGAAAAAAATAGCAAACAAGCTTTGACAATAATTAGGAACACTTCGAAAAATCTACTTCAAAAAACTAACTATACTACACCATACTAAAGTCGTTAAAGTTTTACTATAATGTCAACTGTCAATATGGCGCAGATATCACATACATAAACAGTCTGACAACGGGCGGCAGCTTCAAAGGTGTTAGGTGTCTGGTAGTGCGTCTATTCCAAGTGGATCCACTCAAGCGTGACGAATAAGGCAGATTTGCCTCTTTTCCAGTAAAAACGATCTCTGGTTTCCTACATTTACCATACGAAACACAGTAGCATCAAGCTGTAATTTTACGCTGGTATTCTGTGAGAGCGTGGTCCTACCACGGTCGAGCCGACCCATTCATGTTACAACCATAATATAACTGCAACGTGGCTACGACAGAATACCAGCTCAACACTGCTGTATTTCGATATGTTGAGTGTAGAGATCCGGAGACCCTTTTTACTAGAAACGACGCACTGCATCTTAGTCCTCAGGGGTGACAACGCATTTGCGTTTTAATTCTTAATCGAGTATGCATGTAGATGTGTATGAGCCACAGCATCGACTTACCATCAGGTGAACTGTGTGCTCGTTTGTCACCCTTATTCTATAAAAAAGGACTAATGATGGAAAACATATAGTGTGACAGGTGATATCTGCCATTTTCATTTCATGCTTGGTATTAAGGAGTCAATATAATTGCAAGCAGAGATTGACGATTCCATGGCCGTGTTCCGGGTCTGGATGTTTGTCCTTGTGGAATTTATGTTTGTAAACTGCCCCCACGATACAGGAGAACATCCTAGTGTGGAGGTTTCGTTATAAAAAATAAGAGAGACGTTCCATCTCAGTCCTCAGAAGTGTCAACAAGTCTGCATAATTCTTGTTTAAAGTTAATTGCGGGTATCCAAGGTTGCAGTAGTCACTTACCATCAGGTGGACTCTAAGTGTTTTGTCACCTCCGTTTTATAAAAAAATGTTCACGTGTTCTGATATAGTGCGTAGCATCTAGGTGATTGTTATAAATCAACCATATTCCCTGTTCTATGAACCATATATGAACATTTCAATTCTTTAACTATTGTGTCTTTTTCGCGGTCAGGGAAACTTAAAACGGCCATAGGTATATGCCAGCCAAAAAATTTACCTCTCTTTAGGCTATGCTTGTTGTGTTGCTTTTAACTATCTAAAGTGCTGTGACCACAGTCTCGCACGCGGATATAGATAGATTTGTCGTGCAGCATTTGACCGAGTCAACTATTTGGGTCGCTGTGTAAACAAACGTATGAGAAGTTTGTTTTTGTTTGCTATAGACGCAAAAATGTAATTTGAAAGTATGGTTGTTCTAGTAATTGTGCTCACTCTGAGGGCTCGATTCAACACTAATAAGTACTTTTGCCGCATTTACAACGTTTCTGCATATTGATTCTCAATTCATAAAAGGTTTAGATGTCTCTAGCACAGATTTAATAATGTTATTTATTGTCCATAGCATCCACTGACCATCACGTGAATCCATCCACCAATTGTCAACCTTCTTTTAAAAAAAATCTGAATTTGCGACCTATGTTGAACAGTAAATTTGAAAAGTCGGTATATATTAAGTTTATAATATTAAAAAGATATGTCGAAAAAGCCCTGTTGGTTTTTGACACATCGTTAAATATTTTGCGTCTATCTTTCAAACATATACAATACAATAACTCTATTTCAAGCATCAAAGACTTAAAAATTTTGAACTTTAGTTCATTATTTAAAGTTATCAACAAAGAAAGTTGTTACCGCAAATTTTTATTATCTATCAAGAAATCTCTTTAACCAAACGTCATTTTATAATTCAATGTAGTTACTGATGTCATCATTGAAGGAACCACCTTAAAACACCCACTTATCAAAGCTCCTGTCATTCACGCTTTAATATTAGTAATTGCATCCACGCGTTAATAATTGATTACAATTACAAACATTTCAAAACAATTGATAACTTCACAAATCTGACATCTTGTGTTTTGTAAATTAAATTATACGTGGTATAGCCATGCTGCAGTTATATTAGTAGTATAGTTGTAGCACGAGTGGATCGGCTCGACCGGGGAAGGACCACGCTCTCACAGAATACCAGCGTGAAATAGTAGCTTGATGCTGCTGTATTTCGTATGGTGAGTGTAGAGAACCGGAGACCCTCTTTACTGGAAACGAGGCATTCCATCTTAGTCCTCACGGGTGACAACGCATCTGCATTTTGATTCGTAATCGAGGATAGATGTAGATGTCTATGGGCCACAGCAACTACTTATCATCAGGTGGACTGTGTGCTCGTTTGTCACCCTATACTATATAAAAAAAAAACGTAGACGTCTCATAATGTTCATAATGATAATTAGGTTTTAATGATCGAATGACAAACGAGCTTACAATCTAAGTTAGGGTTGGTTACGGCAGCTCCAGCCTATATAGCCAGATACCTGATGAATTTTAATCGAAAATAGTCTGGTCCCTATTCTTCAAACTGGAACTCAGTACTCAGTCCACTGTTGTTTGACTTCAGAAAGTAGAAAGAGAGAGTTGCTAACAACCTTACTAAACTAATATATCTCAATTAGTTTATTTTTTCAATTTGATGGAATATCCATACCATGATCAATAATAGTGGCATTGACACTTAACCATTAAGCCTCAACTACGCAAGCAAAGTTATAATTTTACTATAATCGGCATGTTTCTTTTCAGTGTTTATTACAGATCATATACATTATTTTTGCGTAATTTTAGTTGATCTTTGTTTTTTTTATAGAAGAGGGGGCAAACGAGCATGCGGCTCACCTGATGTTAAGTGACTACCGCCGCCCATGATCAACCGCAACACCAGGGGAATTGCAGGTGCGTTGCCGGGCCTTTAGAAAGGAGTAAGCTCTTTTCTTGAAGGTCCCCAGGTCGTATCGGTCCGGAAAAATCGCTGGTGGTAAACTATTCCACAGAGAGGTTGTACGCGGAAGAAAACTCCTCTTGAAACGTACAGTGGTGGACCGCCAAGCATCCAGATGGTGTGGATGGTATCGGGACGTTTGCCGCGTAGTGCGTTCACGAAATTTGGATGGATTAATCCGAACAATTCCTCAGAGCACTCTCCATGGTATATGCGAAAGAAAATGCAAAGAGATGCAACATCTCTTCGCAGTGCCAGTGAATCGAGCCGATCGGAAAGCACTCGGTCGTCGACGATTCGAGCCGCTCTGCGCTGGATGCGGTCAAGTGGAAGGAGCTGGTACCGGGGAGCCCCAGCCCAGAGATGGGAACAGTTTTCAGCTAAAGTTGCAGCTTTGTGTGCTATTAATCCTGACAGTAGTAATAGGTTAGAGTCATAAAATTAGCTGACATCGATTCTTAACATGTCTCAAAAACTTCAATGTTTTTCAAAAACAAAGTTAACGCAAAATGCCATAAAAGGAAAGCATATTCAATATTTTATTTATTTATTTAATATTTTTTATTGCATTCCTTATAACAAAATAATAAAAAGAGCATACTTATTGCCTTGAGCCATTTTTTACCAGTAAACCCTAATAAAAATTTTATGTAGTTGCAACAATATGGAATTAAAAACAAAATAAAAATAATATTTGAATACAATAACACAATATAGTAATGTTTAAATAATTTAAATAATAAATAAACAATACAAATATAACCTATACATACATATAAACAAATATATAATCATACAGTCCTAGTCTCCGCGATATTGTGAAAGAAAAGCTGCCTGCATTTTCTACTTGAAAGGCTATAACTTAACCTAAGCATATTAAGCGAAAATATCTAAACAAGTCCATTCATTTTTTTACGATTATAATAAAACTTTATAATTTAGATCTTTTTTTTAAATATTAAATTATTCAACGCTCGAAATATGACACAAATTCCGTTGCAAATTCATCATTCAATATCGTTTCAAACCGATACATCATAAAACCCAATTCAGATTCCTCGGAAAGTTAATAACGGCTAACAATAAAACGATCCTGATTGACATAGCCGTATAAGCGTGGATAATTGAATGTCAAACATGGAGACGCCGATGGCGCAAGAGCCTGCATTTATAAAGTTGACGAGGAAGACTCCCTTGAGATTTAATCCTTTAAAACTGCACCATGAAGGTGAACGTGGAAGCAATCGCATTAAGAATATTGACCCTTGCAGTTTTTTTTAAATTGTCAGTGTCTGATGCATTTTAAAGTGAACGGATCATTTAAATCAGTTGCATGATCTAAATTTCAACAACGTTGGAGATTTCTTTTATTATAGAACATTTTAATTTATTAGTTAATTTTTGATGAATCAGCTATATTTTTAACATGAATTGTAATAATATCTTACTAAATAATAGCATGTATGTGTAGATATATGGATGTAAAGGAGGCGAAAGAGGTATATCAGGATCGTGCCAAATGGAAGTCCGTAGTCTCTGCCTACCCCTCTGAGTGACAGGCGTGAGTGTTTATGTATGTATGTATAATAGCTTATGGACTTATTATTATTATTCTATAAAAAAACCATAAGTGGTGACGGGAAGCAGCGTAAAAAGCTCACGACGTAAAAACTGCAATCGCCAATTCGTTAGCTAAGCGTTATGCTCAAGGGAAATCCCCCAACAAGAGAAGCACATACCCAGCATTGTCTTTCGAGCTGTCAATCATAAGTATAGTGAGAATTTGAACACAACAGAAACTTTATTTTCTACTAAACTCATTAAACTTAAACTTTATTCAACATAGATTATAAATAATACTTATTGAAATCCACTCTTTTGTATATTTACCATTGGTTCGGAAAAAAAACTTCTGCCTGGGAAGAACCAGAAAGAAACTCAGCGGGACTTTAAAAGAAATAACAGCAAAAATTATGTAATTTACACAATTAACAACACGAAACAAATTAGATAGCTTGATAGCGATTACCTCATTCCCAGGGGTTATTATCATCCATAAATTCCTTAATATTGTAATACTTCTTTTTATACAAACTTACTTTAATAAAGTTTTGAAATTTGAGCAGGTCAAATTTTGTATATTTATTTGATTTCTAAAGAACATCTTTACCCTACAAGTAGTCAAAAAATTACTTTGTAAACATGGTAGGTACGTGTCCGGGTGAAAAGTAGTTAGCTTAAACTATCGTTGTTTCTCCATTAACACTGTAAATATTGTTAATAGTATACATTTAATTACAAATTCCATAAGTGAGTTTTTATTTACTTACGCAGTAGCGTAACTGTGTTTATCATCAATTTGCATTTTCGCAAAACATTTATGACAAACTTTATTATAAATAACTGCGGAGCTCCTAACGACGGCCAGGAATTAAAAGCTCAATGCTATTTTATAACCGGACTGAAATCGGTTAAGTAGTTTTCGAGTTCTGCGACTTAACAGACAGACGTACAGATAAGATAAGATATAGGCTGCGTTTCTCACACGGAGATAGTGTTGAAATAGAAAGTTAGCTAAGGCCAGCAGTGAACTATGTTGAGAAGTGACACCGATAAAGTGTTTTCGTTATTGAATTATGTCGTCCGTTCATTAACGAGATCGCTTTCAAAATTGTAAATTCTTACTTCATTTTTTCATTTTCATTTTTTTAGAATACCGGTGACAAACCAGCACACAGTCCATATATATATGTATATATACATATATATATTTACTCTGTGAGAGCGTAGTCTTTCCCTAGTCGATCTGAGCCAACCAAACCTTTTTAACTTCCCGATTTGAAAATTAATAATTTTCAAAAGTAGGAAGTTATAGATTTCGGTCCGATGCGAGTGCGAATACAAGTTTTCATCAGATCTCCACGTTTTGAAGTCCTAGTAAGCTGTTCCGACTATTTACGGCTGGACGTCCGGTCTCAAAGTTTCCTATGAAGTTAATATATTACAAACGAACGCGAGTGATCCTAGGTACATCGTGGACTACTATTGCTAATGAGGCACGGTTCGTTTCATCGTCATCATTACAGCCCTTCACAAGTCCACCCCTTCCCCAAGGAATGCATAGTTCGTTTACGGATAGCATAATAGTCAATTTCGTTGACACAACAGTATTTAAAATTCATTTGTGTTATATTTAGGATTTTACAACCCCAATATCAGTTATTTCTCATCTAATCTGCAACATCAGAAGTAACACTAATGTTACTTTAATTTGAATTAAGCGTGTAACTGAAACTGAATAAATGTCTCGACTCAGAACTCAATATTTATTTTTTATAGTAAATAAAGAGTTTTGAGGTGATAGTATTTAGTACTATTATTATCCCTATAATCACGAAGTCAAAATTATTTTACCGCACGTCTATTACCTAATTTAACATTTCTTTAGAAAAATTGAGGTTAGGTCCGCCATGATCCGTACCCATGATCTAGAGTGTAATAATGTATTATGTATTTAATTGTGTGTTTATATTTGTTTCCTCTTTAAGCTCCAGAATATTTAAATGAATTTGATGAAACAAATTGTTTTCAATTTCAAGGAATTAAGTATATTTATTTACATTTTGAATCTTCATTTCGTATGCTATCAGCTCCATCTATTAACAACATAGTTAGATATGTTACATGCACATACTTCTTCAAAAAATATATCATTACCATCCGTAGTAGCTTTAAATATGTCAGTATTTTGAAATTTTAATTTCGTCGCAGTGGACGTGATAAAATCTTAAAGTAACGACGCAATGTATTTTGTTAGCGGATTTATGTGTAGAAGTCAAAAGTTAAATGCCGGCTGCCTGATCAGCTAACTCACACCTAATTTGAACCCGAGCGTGATTTCCCACATTAAACTCTATTACATTCGCTATGGTTTCAATTTGCAATGAATCAGACCATCGCATTAGATTTAACAGTGTGTTTATTGGCGATTAGTCGACCATCCGCAGTAAATTTTAAATGAGGCAGAAATTCTAATTTGAGTGGGTTTAATTAATTTAAATAAATCATATTTGGTCTATTTTGACTATCTATGGCATTAACGCATCAATTAAAATAATAATTTCCTACCGCTTAATTGTTTTCACAATTGCAAAACTACCCTCAAAATCATTACATGAAAACTACGTATTCATATTTATATTCTTATTTCACTTACGCAGTCTTAAGGACTCCACGAAAGTGAAAAGGGCTATTTTCAAAAGTAGTTGAGATTTAGCATGAGATTTTTATAAGAGTAAGGGAAGTAATGCTCTTGCCCATAGTACAGCAGGGGTCCGCACTCCCCCACTCGGACAGCGGTTAGGTAGCTCAAAAACTATCAATGACATGATAGTTGGTAACAATACCTCATAAACCATCATCATCAGCATCATCCTCATCTTCACTGCCTTTCCTTTTATAATTAGCTATGAAGCTATAAGAGCTAGGCTAACAGCACAAACATCTGGAAAATGGCTCAGGCCCATAGTCATCACCCTGGAGGATTAGTAAAAATAGTCACTAGTTCTCGTCATTTACGACATAAAACACAGCAGCATATGCTACAATTTCGCACTGTTGTTTTTTTTTTTTTTTTTTATAGAAGAGGGGGCAAACGAGCATGCGGCTCACCTGATGTTAAGTGACTACCGCCGCCCATGATCAACCGCAACACCGGGAGAATTGCGGGTGCGTTGCCGGCCCTTTAGAAAGGAGTAAGCTCTTTTCTTGAAGGTCCCCGGGTCGTATCGGTCCGGAAAAATCGCCGGTGATAAACTATTCCACAGAGAGGTTGTACGTGGAAGAAAACTCCTTGTGAAACGTACAGTGGTGGACCGCCAAGCATCCAGATGGTGTGGATGGTATCGGGACGTTCTGTGATAACGTGTCCTGTCCTGGTTGAGCTAACCTATTCGTGCTGCAGCTATGTATAGCTGTAGTGTGGCTCTACCATCTGAAATATTACCTGACGTAGAAAGGATTTGCTTGCGTCACAGACATGTGGGTTTACTCGCGATGTGGTCCTGTACTTAATCACTTAATCAGTTTTTAAAAATAAGCAGCCCTATAATTAATAATTTCGATTTTGCCTAAATTATACCTGGACAAAAATTGAACGTGCTATAATTTTTAATTATAGCTATTCTTTTCACTGCTAACGAGGCATTCCATTTAGTCCTAGGCGATGACAACGCATCTGCCTTTTGATTTTTAATATAATATGATAGATGTAAATTACTATGGGTCATATCACTTACCGTCATCAGGTAGAAAATTAGAAGAGACCTACAGGCTGACGATGAAGAAAAACAGCAAGCTTTAAAAATTGGACGAACTATAATAAGATAATTTTTTTAAGTTGTCAAGGCCACCACTTAAAATATTTAAGTAATAGTTTACATTAAAAACTCTTCCTCAACTGGTATTGATAATAAGACATTTCGTCTACATTACACTACATACATTACGTACCTTACGTACGTACTACGAACTAAGTACATTAATAAATATTCCACGTAATTTCTGTCATAAAATAAAATGGAGTCTCTTCTCCAGAGAACGGTATGCGCTAATTTATTGAAAGAACATCGAACAGTGGATTGACGAAACTTAAATAGCGTTTTAATGCATTTTAATATACTAGCTGTTTACTAATTATTACGATGGGATTTCATAGGTAATAAGATTTTTCCAAGAAAACCTAATTCCTTTTCCTTTTCTGAAGTAAACGTAGTCTTAGTTAATCTTTATAACATAAGCTATATGTCAGTGAAAGTTCGGTCAAAATCGTTCAAGCCATTTTAGAGATTAGCCGAAACAAACAGACGTAGACAAAATTAATAAAAATTTTGTCAAAAGTAAAAAAAATTAAAGTGTATGTTTGTAATGTCAAAATGACAGTTTTTACTAAATGCATAATATGCAAGTACGTAAGGTGTACTTGCATATTATGCATTTAGTAAAAAGCGTCATTTTAACATTACTAACATACACTATCATCATTCATCATCATTACAGCCTTTCACAAGTCCACCGCTGAACATAGGCCTCCCCCAAGTAATGCCACAAAGCACGGTCCTGAGCCACCTGCATCCATCGACTTCCTGCATGTCTTACCAGGTCGTCACTCCATCTAGTGGGGGGTCGCCCTACACTACGCCTACCGGTACGAGGCTGCCACTCGAGAACCTTTCTTCCCCATCGGTTATCGGTTCTTCGAGCTATATGGCCGGCCCATTGCCACTTCAGCTTACTAATCCGTTGGGTTATGTCGGTCACTCTGGTTTTACTGCGGATATCCTCATTTCTGAGTCTATCACGCAGAGAAACTCCGAGCATAGCCCTCTCCATAGCTCGCTGAGCGACCTTAAGCGTCCTCATACGGCCAGCAGTGAAGGACCACGTCTCAGATCCATAAGTCATCACTGGCAACACGCACTGGTTGTACAATCTAGTTTTTAGAGATTGAGGTATACCTGACGAAAAGATATGTCGTAATTTCCCGAACGCTGCCCAGCCGAGTTGAATCCGTCGATTGACCTCTCGGTCGAAGTTGGACTTACCTAGTCGGACTATTTGTCCCAGGTAAACGTACTCGTCAACAACTTCGAGCATAGTGCTCCCAACAACTACCGGCATAGGTGTGACATGGACATTGAACATGATCTTTGTTTTGTCCATGTTCATCTTAAGACCTATCCGTTGGGAGGCACTATTGAGGTCATTGAGCATAGTGCTTAAGTCCTCCAGCGATTCTGCCATAAGGACTATATCGTCGGCAAATCGAAGGTGAGTGATGTACTCGCCATTGATGTCAATACCGTATCCTTTCCAGTCCAGTAGCTTGAAAACGTCTTCCAATGCAGCGGTGAAGAGTTTCGGGGATATAACGTCACCCTGTCTTACACCTCTCTGCAGTTGGATAGGTTTCGAGCTCTGGTTCTGTACTCGGATAGCCATCGTAGCCCTACTGTACAAACACTTCAGCACTTCGATATACCGACAGTCAACTTGGCACCGCTGAAGGGACTGTAGCACCGCCCAAATTTCGACGGAATCAAAGGCTTTCTCATAGTCCACATACGCCAGGCAAAGTGGCAGATTGTACTCTTCAGTCTTCTGTACAATCTGCCGCAGGGTATGTATGTGGTCTATGGTACTGAAGCCTTTTCGGAAACCGGCTTGTTCGGGAGGCTGGAAGTCGTCAAGTCTGCGTGCGAGACGGTTCGTAATGACTCTCGAAAACAGCACGTAGACGCGGCTCAGAAGGGAAATCGGTCTGTAGTTCTTTAAGAGAGCGTTGTCGCCTTTCTTAAAGAACAAGACCACCGCACTTCTGCTCCACGCCTCTGGAGTAGTGCCACCATGGAGGACGGAATTGAAGAGCTTCTGAAGGACTACAAGTACCGGTGTTCCACCCGCTTTCAGAAGCTCCGCTGTAATTCCATCCTCGCCTGGGGCCCTGCCGTTTTTAAGGTGCTGGAGAGCCATTCTAATCTCGCTTAGACTGACGTCCGGGATATCATCGGAATATACACTATAATTTTATTTATTTTAAATATGGATGTATCCATATATGTTACGCTGTTACACTAACATTAGTGGATGAAAAGACTTGCTTTTAAGTGCCGGTCTAATAATCGCTCAGTAATCAAGGACAACATGGTAAAATGAACCATTTTGTACAACCAACTTCAATACGATTAATGTATTTGAAGTCAACTAAATACGCATTATTAAAGATAAATCAAAAACTACAGGCCAGATCTTGATTAAATTTATATTGGACCACACTAAAAGCACAAGCTTTCCAATAAAAAAAGAATCAACAAAATCGGTTCAACCAGAAAAAGTTATGAGGTGACATACATAAAAAACATACAGTCAAATTGAATACCTCATCCTTTTTGAAGTCGGTAAAAACCGGTATGTCACGTAAAGTCCGCTTTTTATAGAATAAGGATGGCAAACGAGCACCTGATGGTAAGTGAATGCTTTGGCCCATTGACATCTACATCTATCCTCGATTAGGAATCAAATTCAAATGCGTTGTCACTCCTGAAGACTAAGATGCCACATTCCAGTAAACACTGACTATACGAAACACAGCTTCATTGAACTACTATTTCACGCTGGTATTCTGTGAGAGCGTGGTCCTTCCCCCGTTGAGCCGACCCATTCATGCTAGAACTATAATATAGTGCGGAAATTTATGCTTTAGAGTGGGGTGTAAACAGACGAGCGATAGAATATTTTGATCCTCCTATAAGATAAGAAACAGATCAGTAAGTTGGAGTGGCAATGGGCTGATCTAGCCTGTCACATAACATAGAATAAAGAGAAAAGACCCGAAGACCGATAGGGAAGACGGGTTCTCGAGTAGAAAAACCGGTACTGCTCACTAGATGGAATGACGGCCTGATAAGACATGTAAAACGTCGATGGCTCAGGACCATGTTTTGCGGCATACCTTGAGGGAAAGCCTATGTCTGACAGTGGGTTTATGAAGGGCTGTAGTGATGATGATTATAATGATGATTATATAAAAAAGAAAGGCGAGGCTGCGATCGAAAGACGATAACGTCATCACGATCTTTATATCTATCTAATAAACTAGCTTAATGTTAAAAAGTTAAGGTTACAGCCTATATATGTCCCACAGCTGGGCATAGGCCTCCCATCATTTCTGAGAAGGTCTTAGGGCAAGGAAGTGTGCGCCGCGCTGCCTCAATGCGTGTTGGCGAAATTTACTTGTCTTCGAAATTTTTTTGTCTTATTTCTCAGATATGCAGGTTTCCTCACGTTGTTTTCCTTCACCGCCGAGCACCTGGTAACGGGCTGTATTAACAATATTTTTTTCTAAATTTATTTCATCTAAGAGTTTGAAGCACACTTACAAATCATATATCTACGTCATAATTACCGCTGAATATATGTGCGTCTTTTATTGACTCATTCTCATTATTTTTAATCTATAACACATTTCCTAAATGTAACATTTCAATCAAGAACCTTATCTATAATTTTACACGCTTATTTCTGTTTTAGTAAGTGCCAATTTTATATATTCCGCGTCACTGAATTATTAGCAGTCATTTGCCGGAATTTATAGCGCCAAAGCAACATACGGACAGCTCCCGTTCTATTGGAAATCGATCAGCTAATTGATTTCGTGAATAAAACATGCTTATTATATACTAATTGTCGATACTAATATTCAGAATGTAGTAAGAAACCGAACTCAACTGAATCGTTTAAATCCGTTCACACACATTTGAAAAATCAATACAAAAAAAATGCAAAATCTCCAAGATAACGAATATTATTATAAAATATTATGATTATATAATATATCTATTATCGCAGAACTTGTTTTGTTTGAAATCTTATATTGTTAATATCTCATATCAGAAAACGATACCGCCAGCATTTACTAAATTTAAGGTTCGATGCCATAATGTCATAATTTATTGACTTGCTAGTCTAAAGGTCGTAAGGCCTGCTGATCCTTTGAATCTCAGTTTAGGGCAACATCATCTTTGGGCTTTTCTGTCGAGAAACTCTCAGTACCAGCCTGGATGTTGACGTTGAATAACCTCATGCCTCGAAAAGCATGTAAAGTCCTTCGCTGGTCAAATAATCGTTTAAATCCGTTCACACACATTTGAAAAATCAATACAAAAAAAAAATGCAAAATCTCCAAGATAACGAATATTATTATAAAATATTATGATTATATGATATATCTATTATCGCAGAACTTATTTTGTTTGAAATCTTATATTGTTAATATCTCATATCAGAAAACGATACCGCCGGCATTTACTAAATTTAAGGTTCGATGCCATAATGTCATAATTTATTGACTTGCTAGTCTAAAGGTCGTAAGGCCTGCTGATCCTTTGAATCTCAGTTTGGGGCAACATCATCTTTGGGCTTTTCTGTCGAGAAACTCTCAGTACCAGCCTGGATGTTGACGTTGAATAACCTCATGCCTCGAAAAGCACGTAAAGTCCTTCGCTGGTCAAGTAGTCGTTACACTTCTCATTTCTCCATGATACCACAATATTTTTAGGAATAATTATTTTCTTAATTTAATTATTTAATTATAAGTTATCATAAACCATTTTTTTTTTATCCGTAACAAAGTTTTGTAAAAAAATGTTGTTTGGCGCTTACTTAGTTTATTTCCGAGCGCGTGTTTGGTATAGCTATCTCATAATTTACGTATTATGAACTCATTGCATTTCACTTTCATTTTGACACTCCCTCTATAGTCCGTGAGCTTCACCGACAAAGGGATAAGCCACGCCCCCAAAACTACGATTAATTTTCTAAGTATCATTTTAATTAGGGTTTTATATCAAGAATATATTATATTATATTATTATATCTCTGGTCGTGTCCCATCGGAGTTTGACTATGAGGGCATAAAGAGTGCTCCTGTACTTGTCCGTACACGTGTTCACTAAGTTTAATCTTATCCTGCACCGATGACTAATCCTCGTTGAGACTGGTTGCCGTGACCGATATTCGGTCTTGAGGACATTTATTGCCGTGTGGTCTCTGAAGACAAAACCGGAGACACTTTTTACTGGTATGAAGGCATTTCATCTTAGTCCTTGGGATCGACATAGCATTGACAAACGAGCCCACAGTCCGAGCCCCAGTCATTAGTTGATGTTGTGGCTCATACCAGTCAGTGGATGTTGTGGCTCATAGACATCTACATTTATCTTCGATTAAGAATGAAAATGCAGATGCATTATTGAGCTTGAGGATGATGATGACGATAGAAGCCTTTGTTTCCAATAAAATAGTCTCCGGTGTTCTACACCAACCATGCAAAATACATTAAGCTGTAATTTTATGATGCTATTGTGTGAGAGTGTGGTTCTTTCTCAGTCGTGCCCATTCTGTCTACAAGCATAATATAACTGCAGCACGGTTCTATCACGTATACCACGTGTGTTCAGAGAGGGACTTTTGATAGGCGGTTACGTATGAATTAAATTAAACGGTAAGTTATATGTCGCAATTATGTTAAAATAATTACATTAAAACGTATATTTTTTATGTTATGTTTCAACGTGTAGTGGCGGTGAAAAAACATCTATTTATAATTACCCCATATCATCCCGCGGGTGTCGTAAGAGGCGACAGAAGGAATTTGAAACAGTAGATGGGCAGGAGCATCTTTCCTGTTAACAACTTCAAATAATAAAAAATGTGCTTACTAACCCACCAACCAAGCGTGGCTACTATGGCAAAATCCCCTCAGTGAGGCAATCCATGGGGAGGCCTTTATTCAGCAGAGGACTTTTATATACTGTAATGGAAGGAATGATGAAATCGCATGACTCTCATCTGACTTGTTATTTAATACTTTGTAATACGAAAAATATTACTTAATAGAATTTTACGACGGACGTACCCGATAAATCCGATTTTGTTCGTGTTGTTACAACTGTGCCGGATTTTATAAACGCGTTATAACTACTCGTGAATCGTAAACGGGACGTTAAACCGAAGTGATGTTACTCGTACTATAATGTGTGGTGGAGCATAATAACAATTAATATGTATAAATTAGTACCCGAATGACTGAGCTTTGCTCGGTTTTTTTTTTTGAAATTACATTTATAAATTTCATACTGATGAAACTTAAATAATATTTTTTGATCTTATTGAAAGAATAGAAAAACTGAACTGATTATTTGAATAAAAAATCATAAGTGCAATTAGTTTTATTAAAATTTTCGTATTTTTAAAAATTACTAAAAAAAGGGAGTGAAATAATAGATTTTCTCACAAAAGAAGGCAACTTGAAAAAGAAAGGAAAAAAGCTAGACCAGAGACGGGACGCGAACCTTGGAACTCCGATATTACGCCCGACCGACATTCCACCTGAGCTATAATGATCGTAAGTAAACTGTCGAAATTTACCTTCTTATATTGTAGCAGTTTTTTTATTGCCTGAAAACAAGGACAAAAGGACATTTTCTAAAAATAAATCCGAGCTAGATCGATTTATTGCCCCCGAAACTCCATGGACACTAAGTTTTATGAAAATCGTTGGAGCCGTTAGTTGTAGCACGAATGGGTCGGCTTAATCGGGGAATTAAATAAATTTAATAATAATTTAACGGTTGAATATGAAATATCGGAGTAATTAAAAAAAATCAATTTTTTCAAAATTTTCGTTAACGGTATTTCCCGAACGAATCAACTGATTTTGACCACCGGCGATCGACGTGGGTTTTCAAGGTTAAAAGCTGATTAGTTTTTGGAATCGATTGGTAAAGCTGTTTAAAAGTTATTCCAAAAAAACCGTTTCTCAAAATTTTGAAACATTGAAGATTGAAAAATTGTCAGAGTGGTCCCTCAATTTTCAAAAAACGGAGTAAAAACAAAAAATCAAGACCTCTTGTTGGCTTTAATATTTTTATGGTGTACCTTTTTGTGGTTGTAGCCTGAATGGTTCGGCTCGACCTGTGATGGATCACATTCTCACAGAATACTAGTTTAAAATATAAGCTTAAAGCTACTGTGCTTCATATGCTGAGTGTAAAAATCCAAAGACCCTATTTACTGTAAACGAGGCATTTAATCTTAGACCTCAGGGGTGACGTCGGTGAACGTCACAACAAATCTGTGGGCACAACATCCACTTACCATCAGGTGGACTGTGTGCCCGTTTTCCACGGGTATTCTATGGAAAAAAAATTATAAAAATGCTCCAATTAGGTATGGTAAGTCTATTTCCATCCGCGTTGTCCGACATTCAAACGGCTCGTACAAAGCAAAGTAACAATGTTCCGTGTTTAGAATACGCGCCGCACCGACTTCCAAGATTGATAGAAATGGGTCGAGGTGTCTCTCGACGGAATTTGCCGCATCCTGCCATAGCAGTTTTGACATGAAATCAACAGATACTACTACGTATTCTCGAAACTCATGATAATTCTAATAAAAATTTTGTAATCGTTTACGTTATTGAAAGTAAACTAGTATGTAAACTCACCTTTTATTTGTTGACGAACGAACGAATGAAAGGAATACCTGTGGTTGCGGTGTAAGAATATCCACTAGCCCGCTACTAGCTAACTAGGAGTCGTAAGAGGCGACATACGGAAATTGAAACAGGTGATGGGCAGAACCTTCCTGATAACAACTAAAAACTATAAAAAGCTCTGGTTGCTAACCCATTTGCCAAACGTAGCAACTATTCCAAACACTTACTATTAAGTACTCTATTGGGGAAAAGGGAGGGAGGAGGCTATGTTGCCGAGGATGCCGAGGGCTTCTATCTGGTTGGACTTTAATTTATTTATTTATGTACTATTTATTTATGTTATTATGTTAAATATATATTTTTGTACATTTATCTTTTCCTTTTGTACATTTATTCAATTATATTTTTAGGATTGCATTTTAATATTTAAAATAACATGATCTTAGCAGCTATTCGGTCTAGTGGAAATACTATGGACAGGCCGTAAGAGAATAAATTTAAATATTCTATATATTTTAGGTCATAAGTTTCAGTATAAATATTATTATTTATGTCACCAATTATAGAGTCTGTTTTGAAAGAACAGAGCTAAGCAAGGATCCTATCAAAGGAATGAAGGAAAGGACTTTTCGTAGACTATAATGGATGATGGAATTTTATTTTCATACGTCGAAAAATAGTTTTCATTTCATTTCACTTCATTTGAACAAACTTTGTTATTCCCCTGTTGCCTTGGTGACTGCAGCCAAACTGCTGTTTGAAATATAAGGGAGCGTGATTACACTCCATGAGTCCTCTGAGCTGTGATGATCCCACTAAGAATACAAGGCATTATTATATTTTTATCTAAAAATTCAGAAGTCCGAACGTGGGAGAGAATTAAATTAAAAAAATTCCATTTAATCTATACAAACACATATAGATACATCAGTTATATGTAACAATGTCGTCCAGACCTCCAGACAGAGAGTTTCAGTCATGGCCAGTCTCAATGTAGACTAGCCATCTGCGCTGAACGGAATTATAGTGCCCGAGTGTTAGCGCAAGCACAGGTGCACTCTCTATTCCCTCACTCTCACGGTCCGATTTGACGGTAATCCGACATAACCAGAGAGAGATCAGGCGCAGGAATAACGGCTTTACGTACTTTCCGAGGCAGGGGAGTGAAACACAACCGCAACTTGCTGCGCCGGTCTGTTAACTGAGGTCTTTTGGCCCAATCCGGAATTCAATACCGGGGCCTCATAAGTTGGCATTTACGGCAACTAGACCGACGAGGTAGCTCAACATAAGTCAATGAGATATATACAGGTTAAGGTAATATAAAGCGTGTAATATTTTAGTCCACTTATCAAAGTCTAGCGCCATGTTTGGCGCCTAATGTTACATTTTGATATTATTCAGACATTTAAGGCAATTATCGTTTTCGTGCTGATTATTTGTTTGTTAGTGCGACATGAATGGAATGTGCAAGTCATTATAGCGTTTACGTCAATCTGAAAATAGTGAATACATAAATACATGTACATAAACACTCACGCCTGTCACCCAGAGGGGTAGGCAGAGACTACAGACTTCCATTTGGCACGATCCTGACACACCTCTCTCGCCTCCTCCACATTCATACACCTACGCATACATGCTCGTCGGTTAAGGGTACTCCTAATTTGGCCCGTTTCCAATAAATCACCAATTTGGTCGATAAATTTTCGCCTAGGACGTCCCTTTTCGACTCTGCCATTCACTTCTGCAACATAAATTTTCTTTGTCACTCTTTCCTCATTCATTCTTTCCACATGACCAAACCACCGAAGCATTCCTTTCTTAATCCTGGTCACAACATCATCTTGCAAACCACACTCTTCTCTTATTACACAATTTTTTACCCTGTCATTCAGATTCAGCCCTAACATACTCCTTAACGACCGCATTTCTACTGCGTTTATTCTACTCTCGTGCTTCTTCTGCCACACCCAACTTTCACTACCATACGTTAAAGTAGGGACCAACACAGCATTGTGAATTGCCATACGTGCCTTTCTCGACACATTTTGACTCTTCACAATAGAGTGCAAGACCCCATTTACTCTATTTCCCGCATTCACTCGTCGTTCTATATCCTTATCATATCTCCCATCCCTGCTAAATACGCAGCCCAAATATACAAACTCATCTACTTGCTCGATCAACTCCCCTTCTATTCTTATTTCACAAATCGTTATACAATAGTGAATGTAGAGGAAATTAAGGTTTTTTTTGTATATAAGCTGCGCCCCGCGGTTTCACCCTTGTGAACCATGAAGGCACATTCATGTCGCCTTCCTGGTTCTAATGTTCATTTTTCGTCCACGTAGTTAAATAGATAGGAATATATTAAAAAAAACGTTTTTATTACCAAAAAATTAAAAGGGTATATTCAGTAACTGTCACAGAGAATAATATCTAGTAGTATCTAGTAGTAGTCTGACTACCCGTAGGATACGGTACGGTACTACCAGCATGCGGGTAACTGCAGTATTGTGTAGGGTACGTGCTCCAACAAAGAGTGTTCTCCCAATGATTTCCATCCGTTAGTTACTGAAAGGGTACTTATCATTGCAGATATTTATCTGGAACTTTACTCCCGATATTTTCCAACGGAATTACAGAATGCACCTAATACTACTACTTTTATTAATAGTAACTTTACAAGATTAATTTGAATTCCTGCAAAAACGCTCCGCTCATCACTTCGATCGCAGACGTTACGTATTAGAACATTATAAATCTACAATCACTTATAGGTACCTTCGCGAATCTAATCTAATGAATTAATCGCTAATTTGTATCGAAACCATTTCGACATCTGATACCTCCTGGAATATATAATAGCATTATGAATACTTAATGTTAATCTTTTTATTACCTCTATCTATTTTAAGTCTCGTGTTAATATTATAGAATAGTATTTAATCCAATAGTCACAAATACGAAGCAAATTTTACACACTGTAGGTGCGTAATTGCAGCAGCTCGCACGGTCGGTCAGACCGGGGAAGAACCGCGCTCTCACAGACCGAATGAAGCCGGTTATAGTCGAGCGTCTGCCTGCTGAACTACTATATGTCAGAGGTATCACTGACAAGATTGGCTACATCTTGAAGCAGCTTTGATTAGAAACGTTCTACAAGCCACCGAAGAAGATGAATCAAGTCTTGTCATCTGTCTTCCCCTATAAAATACAGTAGTGTACAGGCTTGATTTTTACATAACCTGCGTAAAAGAACATATAGCTGTTATAGTGAAACACCAAACCATCCGGAAAGTATGCAGTTTGCCAACATGTCCCCGCCATTAAATCAGATTTGATAGAAGACAAATCCTCGCTAAAGAACATCGATTCCAACCAAGGGCTATTGAAATTAAAACACATCCTGATTTCAAAAGAGAAGGAAGCTAGAAACTACCACCTGCTAGGGAACTTGTTATCAATAAAATAAATGCTAAACCCAAGCGTACCACTGCTAGACTTCAAGACACAGTAAACTCATTCTGCGTAGATCTGACTAAAATTCGTAATTGAATAGCTGAACGTACTCCAGGTTAACTTTGATATTGGGACGTCAATCACCGCAGTTCCCCCGTGACCATGGGCGCTGCAAAGCACCTGAAACGTCGAGAATTAAAAATACGTAATATGAAACGCGATATAATCCGGCAAAATAGTTTTATTAATGTTGAGAAAATAAGTACAGGTTCTATTCTATTCTAACTTCTATAGTTTTATCCCACAGGTGCTGTGCGGTGCAGTGGCGGGCGCAGGCGAGCTCATGGGCGACGTGGTGGGCAACGCGAGCCGCGTGCGTCGCGCACAACCGCACCACTCCCACCGCGTGCTGTAAGTCACCGCTGTAACGTATTCCCACACACGCAACCAGTCGCACCTATTGCAAATGGCGGCCATGTGGCGTAATCTCTAACAGCAACTGGCAACTACATCCTAGATTCCTGTCCTGCTGAAGAATACAGAAGTATCCCATTCTCCTTATCAGCCCGTAGAAATCCTCTTCTGATCATTAGCCTCTTGTCTTACAGCAACTGTGGCTACTACATCGTAGATCCCGGTCCTGCTTAAGTAGTACTTTTCATCAGGCATATCAGATTGCTGTTGATCATGGACCATGGGCCACAGGCTTGCCTTAATAATTCCAAGAGATAACAAATTTCGTTTAGTCTTATACAAAATCAAAATGACAATTTTTATATGAGAGGGGGCAAAAGAGCTCGCTGATCACCTGATGGTAAGTCTGGGAATCGCAGATGAATTGCAGGCCTTGTAACAATGAGCAGGCTCTTTTCTTCTTGATCCCTAAGTCGTATCGGTCCTGCTAAAGGATACTTTTCTTTTCAACCAGCTGAAGTCAACTTCTGCTCATGAGCCTCTCCCATTATAAAGAAGATTTGCCTTAATCCTCAGGCAGCTGGGGTCTTGGGAGGGGAATAGAGTGCCAGACGCATAGCATCATTGACGCAATATGTTAATGTCGCAGCCAACTAACTAGCCGTTCAATCAACAGCCCAGCCTCTTTACTAAACAGCGTCGTTCAACTAGCGGCCTGAATGATATTCAGCTATTTGATCAAACAACTAGGCAAATGTAGCCGTTCAATCACCAGCTTAGCCTGTAATAACACACCTTTACTGCTTTAAGTTACCGGTATATATACCTTAATCGTAACTTAAACTCTGAAGTACTTAGTTACGCCTGGCATAAACGAGATCCAATCGAACGAGCCATCTATTTGCATATACCAGAATCGCCTTTGATGCACACACCGGACAAGATTAACTGTTGGTTTTTAAATCTGGTGAGGGATGTGTACGTCCTCGTATCACTGACTCTCCAATTAATCAGCGTCAGTCACAACACAAGTCAAACAAGGTTCTCTGTTATATGTTATTTGTCAATCGTTATAAAAAAATGGTCAACGTCCACCAGTAGAACATTGAGGGAATGATTGTAATGACTGATAACATGCTGCTCGCCCTCAAAGACCTGCAACTCATATTACACAAAAAGTCACTCTTGAATACTTACATAAAACGAAAATGAAAAATGATTTATTGCTAGCGGGTTGGCCACCACAATTTATTTTTATTTTCAGTCGTTATTTGGAAGACCTGTCTCCTGATTTGTTTCCCTTTGTCGCCTCTTACCCCACACCCACGGGATAATATGGGTTAGTAGATATTCTTACAACCCACACGAAACGATGAGGCTAAACGGCAGCATGGTGTACTGCTATGTGTCGAATAGTTAAGAGCATGGTAATAAGAACTAAGTCAGGAACCGTGGTGGCGTTAGAGTAGCCATTGACCTTATTTGTACCATGGATGTTGTGAGAAACTTCTATGGAAATGTCAGGAGAATGCCTTACTCATTCGGAAAGAGGATGGTGTGGCGGCACTGTCGTCGCGCCAATACACCGAAGCCTAAATCGCGCTATCAAATTTCCGATGATACCGTATATATGCATGTATATAGAACAGGTCCGAAATAACACACGGAGCATTGACCGCTCCCCGGGCCGATAACCTTGCCCGACGGCAGATCTCCTTTCCTTCCTAGGCCAAAATGGTATACGGTCTTGTTTGTGCTAACCGTAAAATCCTCAGCCCGACGACAGGCGGCAGTGTCAAAGGTACCGACGGTCTGGTATTGCGATCGTCAATCCGCTTTCCTAATAAGATAAGTACTTTCTACAACTGAAGAGATCTATGTCCAATAGTGGACATTTATTTATTTATTTATTTATTTAATCTTCATTATACACCTTAAATACTCAGGGATATAAAGGGCGGACTTAATGCCTAATGGCATTCTCTGCCAGTCAACCCTGACATTTATGTCCTGATTGAGGAGAACACCAACCGCGATAAACACCTATAGGTAGAAAACAATACTTAAGTACACTTTTTTTTAAATAAGTGTGACAAACGTGCACACAATCCTCCCGATAGTAAGTGGGTGATGTGGCCCATAGACATCTACATCTAGCTCATATATAATATATAGCCTCCATTACGAATCAAAATGCAAATGCGATATCACCCCTGAGGACTAAGATGGAATGCCTCGTTTCCAACAAAAAGTGTATCCGGTTCTCTACACTCACCATACGAAACACAGCAGCATTAATCTGTTATTTTACCCTGATATTCTCCTAGAGCGTAGTCCTTCACCGCCACTAACATATATTGAATATATTTTATAAATGTAAAAACCGATACTTAATACTTTCAGAACGGAAGAGGAGATGGACGCGACGGCCGCTTGGAAGCGGTCACACTGGCGAGAGATGCAGTC
Organism: Parnassius smintheus behrii; assembly: GCA_036936625.1. Taxonomy (NCBI): domain Eukaryota; kingdom Metazoa; phylum Arthropoda; class Insecta; order Lepidoptera; family Papilionidae; genus Parnassius; species Parnassius smintheus. The sequence continues at coordinate 49,323,011 of JAUPFT010000009.1, read as the reverse complement.
CATCCTCCGGCGAGAGGGCTCGCAGAAAGACGAAGTCGAGTGCTGCCCCTCAGTCGTCGAGATGGTGGAGACGAAGGGTGGCAAAACTCCCTCCGGCCTCTACGTAGAACTGTACAAGGACGGCGAGAATACACAAAGACTTTACGAACTTTCATGTGCGCCTGGCGTTAAGGACATGCCGTGTCGTTTTGTTGACGCGCGTCTCTACAACCACTCGAAATGCGTGCAAAAGTATTCGTATTCCTACGCGTTAGTCCGTTACACCACCGAGGTGCCCCACCGGCATCGGAACGAGGGCCATTTCTCCGTCCCAGGTGGGTGGTCCATGGACTATGTTATAGTTCGCGCCGGTTGTGAGTGCCAAATTAAACCGCCTAACCGTAAGTCCGCGCATCGGAAGCGTCTAGAAAGACACAGAAATAGGAAGAAGAACAGAAGATTGGAAGAGGACGACGACACCTGACCGTGCCAGTGAACCGTTTGGACTTTGAACTAATTCACGGGGTACAGACGGTTTAGTTTAGTTTTGTTGTGACGTGTCGTTTCTAATTTAGGCTGCAAAAAATAACTTCAAATAATTGTGAATCAAAGAAATCGCAAGCGGAGGATATAAAGCTTCCTTAGAGTATATTAGCTAATAAAAGCGGCTCCGTGGCTCGAATCCTGCACGGAACAAGTATTTGTATGGCCTACAAATAATTGTTCCGGGTTTGGATGTTTTGTCCTTATGAAATTTATGTATGGTAACTGCTTCAACGATACAGGGGAAAATCCTAGTGTGGTGGTAACGTTTTAGAAAAAAAAAGATCTACCATAATTTTCATAAGTGAGCAGATTACTAAAGTAATAATCAAAATCAAACCTTACAAACGGCTCTTAAGCTGTTTCTTGATTATGTACGGCAGTAATGCGACCGCCTTATCGAGATCTTATCGATATCGATACCACTCTACATCTCTTGATTTGTCGACATTAATCAACGCGGCGTGCTACACTTTCAGCATTCGTAATATGATCAAATGAAGTCAGAACTGTGATTAACCTATATTTACGATATACGGATATACGTAAAATATTATTACGAACAACTTTACATGAATGCAAGTGAACATGCATTACAAATTCGCAAAAAGGCCATTAATAATATTTAGTAATTTCTATTTAGTAAGGTATCCTCAAGGGATATATTCATTTATAACTTCATATACAATTCGAATTAAAGACAATCGATCATAGAAATATTATATACGCATACACTTTACACTTTTTTAACATTTTTAACATTATTATTAATTATTTTTAACATTTTGCTTCCGATGCATCCTCTGCGAGTGTTTTAAAATATACATATATAGCTAGATATATGTCAAACTTATAGTACGTTGTTTTCTCGCCGACCAATCAAGAAACAACTTAAATCTAAATTCGTAATCAATAATGAAGATTGTCTAGTGACACGACACGGCACAACAATATATATCAAACGTTACCGATGCTAGAGTCAGGAGTAACTATCGGTAGATGTATTTATATGTATTTATTTTTGGAACCCATTTCTATTCTATTCTATAATACGCTTCTTGCCTCTAACTACGGTCCGAAGCGACGCCTTACTTGTTTGTGCCTTATCATCTAACCGCTAATATATGGCAAGTTTATTGAATCGAAAAAAAGTTTAAGTCAAATGTGCATCGCATGGGCATCTTTGTTAATAATTACTATAGAATTTAAAAAAAAATCTAACGATACAACACTGGAGTTTAAAATTAAAAATTGTAAGTTTATCCACATGACTTATATTTAAGTTTCAAAATCCCGTTCTTAGTTCAATAACAATATATGCCTGTTTTCATTATACCTACGTGAATACTAGTTTTAATAAATACTGCCAAAATCACTATGTTAAATTGTAAAATATTGATCAGGAATTATGTACCTAAATACAATTATCATAAATATATAGCAAATAGAATGTAAGGGTACAAATTCAGTTCATTCGAACTTTTATTTATCCAATATAGAATTTATAGAAATCAAAATTTCTTTATACACAATGTAGTACTAAACAAAAGGCGTCAGTTTATAAATGAAAATTTACATTCTAAGACAACTGAAATAAGAAGACAACCGAATTTATAACTTTTATATAAAATATTAATGTAAAATAGTTACCGTTATGTTTGATGGAAAAGCGGATCCAACTTTTACTTCTTCGGACATCACTATTTGAAATTTTAATGTATTATTATTTATGTCTCATTTAAATGACGTAACGGCGTTTAACGGCAATAGTTATTCAAATAACTAAATTAAAATGCAAAATATATTAACATGATATTTATTGTAATGACTTGTTTATTAAATAATTTATACAAAATTATGAACAGTTTAGAATTGGTGAGGAAATTTTTCGAACATACTTTAAAAGGTACAAATAATACTTATTACAAACAATAAACAATGGCTGTTTGATAATAATTTATAGTTGACTGTTCCGAATAATATAGTATATTATTTTTATCCGTGACTATTTGATAATTAAAAAATAAAGGGAATTTGACCGTCGACGGATTGTTGCTCCCGTTTTGTCGTTTTAATAATGTTTTGAAGTGGGTTTAGATCCGTAAAAACGATGCTATTTTGTGTATTAGCACATAAATAATATTTAAGTGTCTGCGCATGTGAAATATTAGAGAAAGCGACGAAACAAGTGCTTAGATATTAATATAAAACTCAAGTTATTTTGATCGCTAAAGCGCCTTATGAACTTAATTGATTGTCGTCATCGACTCTTAGCTGGGTTGAGCTGTCGTCATAATCTCCCAAAAGCTTCGCAATGTCACGCATTAGCATATTATCGTAAAGAGAAAAACTATAAAAACGAAAATCGTGAATAAAATAAAGACATGGCTTAAAAAACAAGCATCCAATCAAAAATCTTAGTAATAATAAAAAAATGCAAATAGTGATGTCCTCACAGAGTCGTTCCACTGTATGTAATGCTCTCTTATTACCTTCTTAATTTAAGAGTATTTATTCAAGATAACATTTTATAATTTTGGTCATATTGTAACAGTACTTACTTTTAGGCATATAAGTACGTCGAGTCAAAGATCTGTATTATTTTCTATTTTGTATTAATTTTAATGTATTTAATTTTAGTTTAAGTATTAATACATTTATTTATACTGTTTAATAATACGAGGTATTCCGATATGCAGTATGGATTTTAGTTATGTAGGATTCGCTTCTGTAAACCTTTAATCGATGTATATAGTAACACAATAGTATTGTGGACTGAGATTATTTTACGCATTACGTGTAAAGAAATATTAAATATGAATAACAAACTTCTATTCGACAAAACTGTGTGCACAGCGCCATCTATCGTCGAATAGCAATAATATCTTACAAAATAGCGCCTAACATTTCAAAATACTGATAACGTTTAGAAAAGTGCCATATGTGTAACATATAAGTGAGCTATAATAAAATTACGAATAGAAGTTTGTTATTACGCGTGATGTAGTCCTGATACAAGTCAAATAAGTCCTCGTACTTACTATTGTAAAGTTCGTCGCTGCCATATTTACGATTTGGGGCTTGGTACAATGATAACATGGTTTGGTTTTTAAGGTTTTTTAATACTTTAAATATGAAAGACAATCAGTCCTCTTAAAACATTATTAAAGTTAATTAAAATAATTAAGTATCGATATTATTGAAAACATCTTGTAAACTATTTTTATATGTATTTTTTACAATAACACAAACCAAACTGTGGGTTCGTAGGTCCAGTCATCGCAAACGCTATTGTAACATATTGTTGACATCAAAATCACAATTAAAATAAAATTCTGAAATACAGAAATGTTTTATTGTCTCTCACACTACCTTAAAAGTAACCTAACTTACCTACTGATATCTTTGATATCTCTTAACTATGTTATGTCATACTAGCATTAAACTGCATCATGATCTGAAACAAAAAATATTTTGCCTCTTGAGTAATTGAGTGTGTAATAAAATACCATTAATTTTGATCTATATAACTATTTAGCCATACTATTATAAACTAATAGCAAAGTAAAGTTATACACGGTGTCTTTGTCAATATTTTATTCCTTAAACATGAGGTTTTCTCACGTTTATCCTCCATGGCCGAACATAATATGGTAGCGTTAAACCCCTGAGCTACCACAGCTCTTTATACAAGTAATTTAAAAATTGAGTTGAACGAAATATTATTGGATTAAATGTATATAATCAGTGACATCTATCGACGTAAAGAACAACTTTTGCTGCCCCATCTATAGGTAACTTCATGTGATGTTAAAAACAGAATAGTTACTACTTATTTTGATAGATGGCGCTTAATCCAAATACTAAGTAAAAAATTATTACCTGGAAATGTTTTGGTGATGCAATGTGATTTTATATCCCCGAAAGGCATTAAAATACCCATACTGACGACGGGCACCACCATCATAAGTGCAAAACTTCTGGTATTGCGGTCTAAGGCAACCCATCCCTACAATGGGGGGGGATCTTTGTCCAGCAATAGACTTATATGAACTGATGATGATGAACCAACAGAGCCTAACCGATTAGTGAGCTGAAGTGGTAATAGGCCGGCCATATAACTTGAAGAACCGACAACCGATGAGGAAGAAAGGTTCTCGAGTGATAACCTCGTACCGGCAGGCAAGTGTGGGTCGGCCCCCCACTAGATGAGTGACAATCTGGTAAGACATGCGGGAAGTCGATGGATGCAGGTGGCTCAGGACCCTGCTTTGTGACATTCCTTGGGGGAGGCCTATGTTCAGAAACGGACTTGTGAAGGGCTGTAATGATGATGATGACGAAGAGAAAGAAGACTGTGAAAATAACCAGAAAATATGATATAAGATGGACACACTAATAGAATACCAGCGTAAAACACCAGCTTAATGCTGCTGTGTTTCGTCAATGAGGCATTATATCTTAGTCCTCAAGGGTGACAACGCGTCTGCATATTGATTCACTGTCAAGGATAAATGTCTATGGCTATGTCAATTGGTCACATCCACGGCATCCACTTAACATCAAATGGACTGTGGGCTCATTTATCACCATTATTCTATAAAAAGGGAGATCCGGAGAGATTATTTAATTTACGTTACTTTTAAAATTATTTGTTTAACTGTCGTAACGACACCCGTTAACAATCTTTACGGATAACCACAATGCAATGTGGCTATGCTATGCCTGCTATGGGAAATAATAGGCGTAGCATAGCATGGACCACGCTTGCGCAGAATTCCATCGTGCAATAGCAGCATGATGCTGCTATGTAGAGAACCGGGGACCCTTTTTACTGGAAACGAGACATTCTATCTTAGTCCTTAGGTGTAATGTCGCATTTACATTTTAATTACTTTTCAGTTGTATCTGCAGATGTCTATTGGCCACATCATACAGTTACTGTCATGCGGATTGTGTGCCCGTTTGTCACCCTAACTCTATGAAAAATATGCCGTCACATGTAGCACTAAATAGGTTACGGTATTGATAAAATGAAGTCCTCCAGACCGAATTTCGGTCACGGCGGCTTGTGTGAACGGAGACTAGACATCTCCGCGCGGCAGGAATAAAGTGACCGAGTATATAAATAAAGAGACCGAGATGCGCAAGCACAGTTGCACTCTCTATTCCCCCACTCTCATAGTCCGACGGTACGGTAATCCAACAGGACAGCTCAGAGATCGGGTGCAGAACCAGACTTTAGTTCTGCCCAAAGGACGAGGGTGAAACACTGCCAACTGAGAATTTTTGTCAGAAAACCCCAATAATTGATTCCGGTTCGATGACGTGGCGACAGCAGAAGACAAAGGGTCTTCTGTTTACAGCTCAGTTCTCAGTAGACTCAGGTGACAATGCAAACACGTGGTAAAATAGCACATTATTTGTTAAATGTCATACGTGCCGAGAATTGCACTTAAAATTGCTCTTGTAGGCAAGTCGATTAATTTAAACCTGGTACAAATGAAATAGGGACGATTTAATGTTCTTAACCTTTCTCGAGCCTTGTCTTCGTGAACGTTTTTCAGTTGCTCTAGTGAATATTCATTTTTTAAAAAGACGCCTATAATAACTAAGTTACTAAACAAACACAACGTAAGAAAGGGTCATAATTGCGCTACTACGAGGCGAGCTACCGCAGCTTTTTTGATCCATCTTTTTTTTATAGAAGAGGGGGCAAACGAGCATGCGGCTCACCTAATGTTAATTGACTACCGCCGCCCATGATCAACCGCAACACCAGGGGAAACAAGACGGTTATGTTCTTACCTAAGTAAGTCGTAGTCAAATACATCAGCGCGAAGCCAACGGTCACAGCGGCCAACTGCGCGATGCCCGCTATTCGCTTCCGCTCGTGCCAGGTCGCCCGCTCTCGCGGGAGTACTTCGCTCACCGTCACGTACAGGAGCGTGCCGGCCGCAAGTGCCTGGAAATGACGCTCGAATTATTATTACCGTTGTAGCATATTAAAGTCCACTGCTGAACATAGGCCCAATAGATTGCCTCCATAGAGGAGATATTTAACATAGTTGCCACGCTTGCCAAGCAGGTTGCCAACTGTAGGTTTTTATTTCAAGTCGTTGTGACTTGTGACGAAACCGCTGCTTTTTATACAATAAGGGTGACAAACGAGCACACAGTCCAACTGATGGTAAGTGCATGCTGTGTGTGGATTAAGAATCAAAAAGAATCTAAAATGGAATGCCTCGTTTCCAGTAAAAAAGGATCTCCAGATCTTTACACTCACGAATACGAAATACAGCAGTATTAAGCTGCTATTTTACGCTGGTATTCTGTGAGAGCGTATTCCTTCCCCGGTCGAGCCGACCCATTCGTGCTACAACCATAATGTAGCTGCAATGTGACTCTACCACGTATAAAACTGCTGCTACCCATCTGATTTGTTTCCTATCGTCTCTTACGACACCCACGGGATTATAGGGATATTCTAATACAGCCACTACACGGTAAAATTAATAAGTCTATTGTAATTGTACAAATATTATATTGTTTATTATATTATATGGTTTCCTGCTGGTTACTCCCAGGTATTTTCAAAACCAGTGGTATATAGCTTAAATGACTTTCAATAATTATTCTATTCAAAGTATTATATCCTACTTATTTTAATCATCACCATACTCCATCCAGCCTTTAAATAAACCTCTTCTTCTGTCCTGTTCTTGAATTCCATACTTAAAACAAGCAAATTTGTTATCAACAATTATTCTTTACAAGCTCGTCGAAGTCAACTGCTGGACATGGAGCATTCACATGCTTGGCAGGTTTTTTACGAGGTATAGCCAGGCTGCAGCTATACTTCAGTTGTAGCACGAATGGGTAGGACCACGCTCTCACAGAATACCAGTGTAAAATAGCAGCTTAAGCTGCTGTGTTTCGTATGGTGAGTGTAGAGAACCGGAGACCCTTTTTACTGGAAACGAGGCATTCCATCTTAGTCCTCACGGGTGCCAACGCATCTGCATTTTGATTCTTAATGAAGGATAAATGAAGATGTCTATGGGCTACAGCAACCACTTACCATCAGGTGCACTATGTGCTCGTTTATGACCCTTATCCTATAAACAAAAGTTGCCACGCTTGCCAAGCGGGTTGGCAACTGCCATTTTTATTGTTAGCCGTTGTTAAATAGATGATGCTGTCCACCTCACAAATTCACACAAAATTTTTTAAAACAAAGTTACATCGAGTCATACTATTTACATAGCTAACAGACTAAGTAATAAGTACAGAAGTAACAACTATAATAATGTTAATTAATGTTTAAAAAAGTAACGTTGGCTTCCTTGCTGGTTCTTCCCAGGTTATTTCCGAACCAGTGGTCATAAAAACGTACTAACGTACTGAGCTCTTCGTAAACTTAAATGACTTTTAATAGGTAAGTATTCTTTAAATTCATTTTTTATAGGATAGGGTGACAAATGAGCACACATTCCACTTGGTGGTAAGTTGGTAAGTGGTTGCTGTGGCCCGTAGACATCTACATGTATTCTCGATTTCGAATGATGCGTGATGACTAAAATTGAATGCCCCATTTCCATTAAAATGGGTCCCAGGTTCTCTACTATCACCATAAGAAACACAGCAGCGTTGATCTGTTATTTCACGCTGGTATTCTGTGAGAGCATGGTCCTTCCCCGGTCGAGCCGACAAATTCACTTTACTACCATACTATTAATATAGCTGCAGCATGACTCCACCACGTAAAAAGTTTTCAATTTTGAATAAAAGTATTCTATTTATCCATCTCTTTTTCTTGAATCCCATAGGTACCTGGAACCTTTCGAGCAAATAGAATATCTAAGCAAAGTTGTTATCAAGATTCGCTTTACTACCATACTACTAATATAGCTGCAGCATGACTACCACGTAAAAAGTTTTCAATTTTGAATAAAAGTAATCTATTTATCCATCTCTTTTTCTTAAATCCCATAGGTACCTGGAACCTTTCGAGCATATAGAATATCTAAGCAAAGTTGTTACCAACAATTTTTCTTTACAAGCTCGTCAAAGTTATTTACTGGACATGGAACTTACATATGCATGACAGGTAAATGAGCAATGTACTATTCTACTCACATCTTAATCAAGATTGAAGTTGGTATTATTTGTCCTTTTCATATATAAGTAACAAGTGAACTATGTTGAGGACTATGCTCATAGGTTTTCTGTGCGATAGACTTCGTAATGTGAATATCCGCAGTAGAACTAGATCATCATAACAGAATGAATCTTCTCATCTGTAACAATGGGCCGGCAAAATAGCTCGAACAACCAACAACCAATGGGGAAGAAAGTTTCTCGAATGGCAGCCAGAAATCGATCATTAATATACTTTTTTAAAAAATACCTGCATAATAGGCACCGCGATGGACTCCTTAATCGAGCCGATGGAATCCACGCCGGCCCCAATTCCGATCCCCACCACCGAACCCCCACTGAACAGCAGTATGCATGTGATATGCATACACAGACGACCAGCAAACGTGGCGCAGAGCTCCACTCCAAGGCAAAAGCCCACTACATACTTGTGGCTAGCCACCGCAGCCAGGAGCAGAAGAACCTGAAAATATTTTTATTTTGGTTGAATAATTTATCCAGGCTATTCCATTACAGCATATAAAATTATCCAGCTATTCCATTACAGCATATAAAATAAAATCCACCGCTGCACACAGGCCTCTCCCATAGGTTACCTCATAGGAGGGATTTTTCCATAGTTGCCATGCAAGGTAGGAGAGTTGGCAAAAGCAGTTTTTTTATTATTTTGAATTGTTACCAGAAAAATGGCGATGCACCTCTCCTGTTATAATATCACTGTGTCGCCGCCCATGTAGCTACTATACCCATGGTACTATATTATACCCTACGACCACATATTGAATAAACTTGTAAATTTAGTTAAGGCTTCATCAAGAAACGTTGATCGAAGTTCATCGTAACTTTATTTATTGTTTTTATTTTATTCTTTATTGCATCCTTAAACAAAAGAATACAAAGAGCGGACTTAATGCCTTGAGGCATTCTCTACCAGTCAACCCATGAAGTGGTGAGAATTTGACGTAGGTGTGGCAATATAGAATAGAATAGAAGCTAATAACACAACGAAAGCCTTTTAAAATTACAAAATACTTTTTTTACTTTAGGCTGCGTTTTCATCAGAGATTTGTACAACTCGCATTGGGACAGCAAATCTCAGCTAACTTCACATGTCTTCAAAATATTTTTTTTCTTATTTGTCAGATATGCAACTTTACAGCCCTTAAAACATATTAAGCATAATTAAAAATAAGTGAAATCGGTTCATCGGTTAACACGCGTACCGCGTTACATAGACACAACGATCATGACGATCCTTCATACTTTTTTTTATTCATTCAACAAACTAACAGTTTTAATTACAAAAACAATTTCTTCGTGCCATTAAACATCTCTTGTTTGTCTTGGCACTGCACAGTTTGCTCTTATACATTATTTTACTTAAGCTTATTATTTACTCCTACGCGGGCCCCGTCTTTGCCCACGCAAACCCTAATATTTTAAATGAACTCCAAATAGTTCAGAACCTCTTCTGTCGTCGAGCTGCGAACGCACCTTGGTACGTCCGTAATGCCGACCTTCATCGGGACTTAGAGCTCCCAACAATTCAACAATTCCTTAAAAAACTCTCTGAGAACTTCTTCAAAGCCTCAGAGTCGCACCCAAACAATTTAATTCGTGAGGCGGCTTCTTATGCAGCCCCACCCCCCTCTCGCTATCGTGTCCGCAGGCCGAGAAACTCTCTCTCGGACCCGCCTAATAAACTGTCAAACGACCTGAACTGCCTCCTGGCGGCTCAGGCCAACTCTAATTAGTTTAAATTATTGTATTAACCAACATTAATTTGCCTTCGTAGGCACTCCCTCAGCGGCTCTTAGCCGCCTGCGCCCTCTTTTCCCAAAAGAGGGTCGCTCATGATAAGGCACAATAGAGCTTAATCAGCCGGCTGCCTGTCCCCAAAGGCGGTTTTTAGAGGGTATCACTTAGGGTCCCCGGTAGGAGAGTGAGCCCCTCATAACCACGATAGACCAGCTATCGTGGTATGCGTAATGCATTTTCCGCCTCCCTACGTATAGGGTAGCCCTTTAATTGCTTCGGGCGCAAAAAAAAAAAAGCTTATTATTTAAATGACATTGAAATTGACATACGTGGTAGAGCCATGCTGCAGTTATATTAGTAGTATAGTTGTAGCACGAAAGGGTCGGCTCGACCGGGGAAGGACCACGCTCTCACAGAATACCAGCGTGAAATAGTAGCTTAATGCTGCTGTATTTCGTATGGTGAGTGTAGAGAACCGGAGACCCTTTTTACTGGAAACGAGGCATTCCATCTTAGTCCTCACGGGTGACAACGCATCTGCATTTTGATTCGTAATCGAGGATAGATGTAGATGTCTATGGGCCACAGCAACCACTTACCATCAGGTGAACTGTGTGCTCGTTTGTCACCCTATACTATAAAAAAATAACTTTTACTTAAACTAAATATAAAGTACTATGTAACAATTGTGGTACAAAATATTAAACATTTTTGGCATCTAAATTTTATATAAAATGTATAATATGTATTTCTTAAACTATACTTTTTTGTGGGGAAGGTTGTTTTTGGTATTGTTAACCTGGAATAGTGAAGTAAAAATGTGATTATTGTCTTCCATTGTTCGCTTATACGATATACTGTATTATCTTATTTATGCGCGTACACACGGAGTGTATTTTTTCAATGTATTTTATTTGGTTACACGTTTTGTTTATTTGTCCATTTTAACAATTATTGGCATAGATAAATATAACTCGTTATGATTATCATTGAAATAATATGTAGTTTTTTTTGAATTCTTATTATGCGAAAAAATGTTTAAGTTTTGTTTTCAAGACTTCAAGCTTGAAACTTCTTGTGATCCTTTCACATCTCATACATGCTCGTCGGTTAAGGGCGCTCTTAACTTGGCCTATCTTCAATATATCGCCAATTTGGTCGAAAAATTCCTGTCTAGGGCATACCTTGACCGACACTAATGACCACTTCTGAGGCATTAATTTGCTTTGTCACTCTTTTCTCATTCATTCTACCCATGTGTCATTCTATCCACTTTTCTCATATCAAACAATTCCTTACCCTAAACACACAGAGTCACCCCTAACAGACTTAACATCCGCATTTCTACCATCACACACCATACACATTACACAATGGCCGTTGAAGGAAAAGGGGAGATCTCCCGCCGGGCAAGGTGTTCTGCCCGGGGAGCGGCCAACGCTCCATGTGATAGTTTTTTTTTAAGCAAATATGGGCAACCCTCCGGAAAGCGAGGGAGGGAGGTTGGGAATGCTCATAGCATACCACGCAGCCGGCTGCGTGGTTATGTGGTGACTTTTACCCACTAAACCCAACCTTTTAGGAATTGGCTTAACGATCTGACTAGAGGTCTCTAAGCCGTATACGAACGCGACCCTCCTTGGCAGAAAGGAGGGCGCATCCATGTGATAATTCAGAGATTATATATATATATATACTGTTTATGATTCAGAATTTTGGTAGCGCGATTTAGGCTTCGGTGTGTTTCGCTTGCGGTGCGGCGACAGCGCCGCCACAAGTTCATCTACTTCACACCCAACTTTCACTACTATAAATTAAGGTAGGAACTGACACAACATTGTGAATTGCCGCACCTGCCTATTTTGACATATTCTGACTTCCCACAGTAAATTGAAGGCCTCATTAACTCTGTAATTAGGATTTCTAAAATAGAAGTCGATTTTTATGAATAAGATCGATTCAAATTAGCGCCTACATATTTATAAAAGTGAAAAATGACAAATGTACAACAAGACAAAATTTTATCAGATTGAGTATTGAAGGTGTATGAAGAGATTTTTTTTAAATAAGTACAATGATCTGCGCTTACATACGGCACGGCATGACACGGCGTGGCAATAGTGAATTGTTGTTCGTGAAAAAATCCCTTGACACGCCGTGCCGTTTGTGAGTGTAGGTTTAGAACAGAAAAATAGCCGGAAAACAAAGAACAATTAGTAGTAGTGCCCCGTAATCTCAATAAAGAAGAAAAAGAAAATACTGTAATAAATATTTACGCTCGCTCGGGAGAGGAACACATGCGTGCCTCAAGTATTACCCTACGAAAAAAATATGTATAATATACGTAGGTATGTAATTACTCCTAGGAAATAATACTGCACGTCATTTGATATGATGATGCCGAGGATTCCAATACTGGCTAAGGCAACAAGTGGAGTCCTGAAATTAAGGAGAGAACGGTACTAGATTTAGTTGCCCTCAATCCGATACTTCGTTTAACAAAGACACAATTTCAGAAACAAGTTTGTTCCGGTACTCGGCGATGTTTCCCGAGATATATTGCTACGTCTTGTGTATTAAAGCATCACCAGTGCTGTCGTCTGCATAGCAATGAATGAAGTTTGCAACATGTGATTTATATGCAGAAAGAACAGCGTTGGTGATATCATGCAGTAGAATATACTCATTGAAGTCATTTTAATGTCTTTACCAATGTTTCAGGAAAAGACCACTGCCCTGGAATGAACACAGGAAGAAATCAAACGGAACTTTTTTTTAAATAAAAATTACAATGTTTATTAAACTTAGGAAACAACATGGTAGCAATCACCTCATTTCAAAGGATTCTTATCAAATGTATAAATAAAGTTAAAGTGATTGTTTTTAATACTGAGTAACTATTTTTATACCGAGGGGGTCATTTGCATGCCATTAAGATATGACAAACGTTAAAACTTCACGAACAATTAATTTATAGAAATACCTGGAGTGATCCATTAACAGTGGTAGAGCCACGCGGCAGCTTTGCTGTTGCACGTATGGGCCGGCTCAAACCGGGGTGGTACCACGACCTCACAGAATACCGGCGTGAAGTGGAAGCTCTGCTTCCGCGTTTCGTCTGGTGAGTGCAGGTGGCCGGAGGCCCAAATCCCCCCCCTCCCCCATCAACATGGTAGCGGAATTAAATAATGATAGACTACCCCAGGAGGGTACCAGCACCCCTGGAGAATCCCTCGCTGAGCATCCACGACCATGTTTCTCCACTTCTGAGCGTGGGTGCTCAGGCTGCCCCGCGTATTCTGGGGAGGGGGGGGGGGGCAAAATTCCGCTCAAGACTACAACTGCTCGGGGCCAACGGAGCAACAAGACCAAGGCGACCCCTGCCACGCTCTCCGTGAATTTCTGCAATATCAGGGGACTTCACTTTAACCTAAACGCCGTCCACTACCATCTCGAGACGGCGAGGCTGGCTCTGCTCTTTCTTACCGAGACGCAGGTGTCCTCTCCGGCTGATGCCTCGTATCTCTCCTACCCGGGGTACAAACTGGAACACTCCTTTGTGCCTCGAGCTGGAGTTTGCGTTTACGTCAGAGAGGACATCTGTTCTCGACGCCTCGGCAGACTTGAAGGTTCGGACCTGTCCATCCTTTGGCTACGCGTAGACAGCGACGACCATCCGCGCGTCTACGGGTGCCTCTATAGGTCCCATAGCGGTAATGCCGAAACAGACCGACTCTTCGACCACGTCCAAATGGCTGCAGATTCGTTGCTACAGCAGATCCCCTCCGCAGAGATCGTGATCCTCGGCGACTTTAACGCCCATCACGCCGAATGGCTTGGATTACGTTTAACGATCGATCATGCGGGGAGATCTGTTCATGATTTTGCCTTGGCATATGGTCTGACACAACTGGTTACTTCGCCTACGCGGATTCCAGATGTGGAGGATCATGCACCTTCCCTGTTGGACCTTCTGCTGACCTCTCACCCGGACGGATATCAGATTTCCGTCGACGCCCCTTTAGGCTCCTCGGACCATTGTCTGGTCCGGAGTGTTGTGCCACTCACGCTGAAATCGCGGTTGCATTCTGCAGGCTGCCGCCGTGTTTGGCACAATAGGTCAGCCGATTGGGATGGGATGCGGTCTTTTTTTTGCATCCTACCCTTGGGGGCGGGTTTGCTTCTCGCCGGATGATCCCAACGTTGTTGCGGATTCTGTTACTGATGTGGTACTTCAGGGTATGGAACTTTTTATTCCATCCTCTGTGGTGCCCATTGGAGGCAAGTCTCAGCTATGGTTTGGTCGCTCCTGTAAAATAGCATCATGCTATAAGCAGGAGTGCTACCAAGCCTGGATTGATGCATCAGCGTCCCGGGATGTAAACACCAGCGCTCTAAAAAAGAAGTATAATTCCGCCTCTAGGTCCATCAAAAGAGTCATTGCCAAGGCAAAGTCAGAGCACATAGGCAGAATTGGCGAGAAACTAGTTCGCCTTCCTTCTGGAACCCGTGCATTCTGGTCTCTCGCCAAGGCTGTCCAGGGGAATTTCTGTCAGCCATCTCTTCCATCTCTGCACAGGGAGGACGACTCACTGGCCCATACTGCAAAGGAGAAAGCCGATCTTCTAGGCTCTTTCTTTGCGTCTAACTCGACTCTCGATGACGGGGGGAGTACGCCGCCGACCATCCCGCGGTGTGAGTGCTCCATGCCGGAAGTGCAGTTCACACAGCGCTCGGTTCGCAAAGCACTCCTCTCCCTGGACATCCACAAGTCGAGTGGGCTTGACGGAATCCCCCCAATTGTGCTGAGGACGTGTGCTCCAGAGTTGGCACCGGTTTTAACGCGTCTTTTCCGGTACTCCTACTCCCTAGGCGTAGTCCCAAAATCATGGAAGACGGCTTTCGTCCACCCGATCCCTAAAAAAGGCGACCGCTCAGACCCGTCCAACTACCGGCCAATCGCCATCACCTCCTTGTTCTCCAAAACAATGGAGTCCATTGTAAACTGCCAGCCCATGAGGTACCTTGAGGATCACCAGCTGATTAGTGACCGCCAATACGGTTTTCGCCGTGGTCGGTCAGCTGGTGATCTTCTGGTCTACCTCACTCACAGATGGGCGAAGGCAGTAGAGTTCAAAGGGGAGGCATTGGCGGTTAGTTTGGACATTGCGAAGGCCTTCGATCGGTTTGGCACAAAGCGCTTCTTTCGAAGCTCCCTTCCTATGGGCTTCCTGAGAAATTGTGCGATTGGATCACCAGCTTTCTTGCAGATCGGAGCATCAAGGTTGTTGTAGACGGTGCAAGCTCCGATTGCAAGCCTATTAATGCTGGTGTTCCACAGGGCTGCGTGCTATCGCCAACGCTGTTTCTTCTGCATATCAATGATATGTTGCATACCCGTAACATTCATTGCTATGCAGATGACAGCACTGGTGATGCTCTTTACACCGGCCGAGCCAATATTTCTCGGGAAAACGTCTCCGAGTGCCGGGACAAACTTGTGTCAGAAGTCGAGTCTTTGCTGAACAGAGTCTCGGATTGGGGACGACTAAATCTAGTCCAGTTTAACCCCCAGAAGACACAAGTTTGCGCGTTAACCGCTAAAAAGAACCCCTTTGTCGTATCCCCTCAGTTTCAAGGCACTCCCCTTGTTGCCTCAGCCAGTATCGGAATCCTCGGCGTCGACATATCGAGTGACGTGCAGTTTCGTGGTCACTTGGAAGGGAAGGCCAAATTGGCCTCTAAAAAGCTTGGCGTGCTCAGCAGAGCGGGACAGTATTTCATGCCGGCACACCGCCTGCAACTTTACAAGGCGCAGGTTCGGCCGCACATGGAATACTGTTCCCATCTCCGGGCTGGGGCTCCCCAGTACCAGCTCCTTCCACTTGACCGCATCCAGCGCAGAGCGGCTCGAATCGTCGACGACCGAGTGCTTTCCGATCGGCTCGACTCACTGGCGCTGCGAAGAGATGTTGCATCTCTTTGCGTATTTTATCGCATCTATCACGGGGAGTGCTCTGAGGAATTGTTCGGATTAATCCCAGCCGCCAAATTTCGTGAACGCACTACACGGCAAACGTCCCGATACCATCCACACCATCTGGATGCTTGTACGTTTCACAAGGAGTTTTCTTCCACGTACAACCTTTCTGTGGAATAGTTTACCACCGGCGATTTTTCCGGACCGATACGACCTGGGGACCTTCAAGAAAAGAGCTTACTCCTTTCTAAAGGGCCGGCAACGCACCCGCAATTCTCCTGGTGTTGCGGTTGATCATGGGCGGCGGTAGTCACTTAACATCAGGTGAGCCGCATGCTCGTTTGCCCCCTCTCCTATAAAAAAGGCTATATTTTATCTAGATATTTTAGGGAAATTGAAAAATATACTAGATGACCTTTTTTACCGTCTGAAAAAATAGGGTGTAACATGTGAACGGAAAGCCTGTGGCAGTGATATTTTACAATAAATGAAAACAAAAATTTTGAATTAAACGTTTGAAAAAAGTTATTTTGAACAATTACTTTGCCCTTCACCCGTGAGCCTGTGACCCTGCGAAGTGACAAGGTCACAGAAGCCTACTAAAATTATTGTTTTATTGCCGTTCGTAAAGTAGGGTGGTTATGATTTGAATTTCGATAGCTTTTAATTAATTTATTCGTTTAATTCAAATTTTTTATTTTTTGTAAAATATCAGTGCCAGGCTTCTACTCCGTTCACATTTTATAACCTATTTTTTCGAGACGGTAAAAGTCATCCAGTATGTTTATCTGACACCCAGGCGTAGCCGTTAGTTTTAATTATAATAATAACCTATAATAATAAGTAAATTTACATTATACACAAGTTTTCTTTAATGAAGTTTAGTCTTATTATGTCCTCAGCGAAATGTGAAGAGGTCCAAACTAGAAGTTTCTCTGAATGGTAGAATTCATAATAAATCTTTTTCATCCGCATTAGAATCACGATAACTGATAGAATCAGGCGTTACTTTGCGGAAATCCATTATAATAAAAAATAAAAATATAAATTTCTTTTATAATAAAAAATAAAAATATAAATTTCTTCTTAGCGGTCAGCCGCCGTAGAGTCTATATTACCTGAGGATGCCTCGTGTAGAGGCGAAACACGTGTCGTATTATCGTCGATGGTGTGTCTTGCCTGGAATAGTGGTGTTGAGAGTAGTGGTGCTTGGTCTAGTGGTGACGGAGTTAGTGTATGCAATTGAGGGAGGGCGGGAGGTGCGCTTCAATCCAGGTAAGACACATCATTTTATATGTTTAGCGGAAAGTTGCAAAGAAATTTATATTTTTATTTTTATCACGATAACTGACAAAGCCCAACAGATTAGTACGCTGAACTGGCTATTCCGTTGAGACTGCCGCTGTGACCGAAAAACCGTTCTGGAGCATATTATTATTATTAAGCTAAATTAAGGCAATGGGTCGACCATATAGCTCAAAAAACCGACAACCGATAGCAAAGAGCGCCTCGTACCGGTAAGCAAAGTGTAGGACAGCCCGCCTCTTGATGAAGTATGACTTGGCGAAACATGGAGGAAGTCGATATTTTTTAATAGAAGAGGGGGCAAACGAACATGCGACTCACCTGATGGTAAGTGACTACCGCGGTCCATGAACAACTGCAACACCAGGATAATTGCAGATGCGTTTCTGGCGTTTAAAAAAGAGTATGCTTTTTTCTTGAAGTTCCTTAAGTCGTATCAGTCCGGAAAAATCTCTCGTGGTAGTCAATTCCACAAAGAAGTTGGGCGAGGAAGAAAACTTCTTTTTAATCGAACAGTGTTTTTTATAGGAGAGGTGGCAAACGAGCATACGGCTTACCTGATGGTAAGTGATTTCCGCCGCCCATGAACAACTGTAACACCAGGGAGATTGCAGATGTGTTGATGGCCTTTTAAAAAGGAATAGACTCTTTTGTTGAAAGTCCCTACGTCGTATCGGTCCGGAAAAATCTCTAGTGGTATTTGATTCCACAAGGAAGTTGTGACAAGAAGAAAACTTCTTTTAAATCGCACAGTGGTGGACCGCCAGTCATCCAGATGGTATGGATGGTATCCCGAGTTTTGTCGCGATGTGCGATGGTGAAATTGTGCGGCTGGAATTAGTCCGAACAATTCCTCAGAGCACTCACCGTGGTAGATGCGATAAAAAACGCAAAGAAATGCAACATCTCTTCGCAGCGCCAGTGAATCAAGCCGATCGGAAAAAGCTCGGTCGCCGACGATTCGAACAGATTTACGCTGGATGTGATCAAATGAACGGAGCTGATACTGGAGAGCACCAGCCTAGGGATGGGAACAGTACTCCATGTGCGGCTGAACCTGCGCCTTCTAAAGTTGCAGGCGGTTAATCGCCATAAAATACTGTCCCGTTCTGCTGAGCCCGTCAAGCTTTTTAGAGGCTAATTTGGCCTTCTCTTCCAAGTGACCACGAAACTGCTCGTCACTCGATATGTCGACGGCGAGGATTCCGATCTGGCTGAGGCAACAAGGGGGACCGCCAGTCATCCAGATGGCTCAGTATCGTGATTTTTGGCATTCCTTGAGAGAGGATAATGGAATGGATTTATGAATTAGTCAGACCGCCTCCAACAGAATGCACAGTGAAAGACATTTTCCGACATATATCTATTATCATAATCAATTCATATCGAAAGTCTGTGTCCGATTATCAAAATATGATTAATGTAGGTCGAGTGCCGATTTCTTAATAATGTTATCTTTTTAAAATAATATCGTAATTATTCTAAGATTAGCGACCTGCCCGTCTTCGCTTATTTATTGTCATTTGGATTTAAGATAATCCAATACCTTCTTTTTATCAATTTTTCGTTTTAAAAAAATTCAGGTTTTTATAAAATATAGTTAAAGTATAGCCTAGATCCTTCTCCGCATAGCTTTTTATTTGTTCGCAAAGTTTCATCACATTCGGTTCAACCATCCCGAATATTAGCCCGGATATACAGACAGACAAACAAAAACTTTAAAAATGTAATTTATATCTTAATAGCTTTCAAACAACTCCCTGAGCTTAATAGAAGAAAGTTTGCACACAGACACATCAATTGCGTATAGCGTGTAATGGCGGTGTAAGAATATCCACTACCTACCTCAACTGTTGCCAACTTTTTTGCCAATCAACGCAGCTTTGGCAAATATCGCCCTTATGAAGCAATCTATGCCAGTGATGGCTTATGGATCTGAGACGTGGTCCTTCACTGCTGGCCATACGAGGACACTCAAGGTCGCTCAGCGAGCTATGGAGAGAGCTACGCTCGTGATTTCTCTGCGTGATAAACTAAGAAATTATATCCGCAGTAGAACCAGAGTAAGCGACGTAGCTCAACGGATTAGTAAGCGAAAGTGTCGATGGGCCGGCCATATAGCTAGAAGAACCGACAACTGATGGGGGTGAAAAGTTCTCGAGTGGCAGCCTCGTACCGGTAGGCGTAGTGTAGGGCGACCCCCCACTAGATGGAGTGACGACCTAGTAAGACATGCAGGAAGTCGATGGATGGCTCTGGACCGTACTTTGAGGCACTTCTTGGGGGAGGCCTATGTTCACCAGTGAACTTGTAAAGGGTTGTAAATTGTAATAATGATGATGATGAGGCAATCTATTGGGAAGACCTAACGGGAACGGTAACTTAAATTATGAAAAACTTCTCTTTGAAGTCTTCTATTTACATGCTAATAAGACATAAATAAGCATTTTTATTAATTTATGTGTGTCTGACTGTGCGGGGTAGCCTTAGGAGTGGTTGAACCGATTTTAATGAAACTTTACGAACAGTTAGAGAGCAAGTTCAGAAAACATCTAGGCTATATTTTATCCGAAAAACTTTAAAAACAAAAAACTGACAAAGTTATAAATATTCCCTATCCAGACATATCCGGGGCGGGTGCTAGTTTTACAATAATATTATTCTTGCAGTGCATTCACTTATCCATATACAAAAAAAACGAACTACAATAAACCACAATGATATCATTTTGATACGATTCACAACTAAAGTCGGTGTTTATAATTAAGGATGAATCATTGAACAAATCGCTGAACAATAGCACTTGGCTAAGTATGTGTTGGGATGTGGGACAGACGTAAGGCCCCGAATGCCTTATAACCCGAGGAGTACGATGTCTCGAATAGAGAAGTTGCAGTTGTTTGTTATAAAATTTAAAGTGATTTTTCTAAAATGTAAATTTAGACGCCAGTGACGTCACTATATCGTTTTAATACCGCCACTGCATGGTGAAATGTTGATCAAAGTTGTCAAAATTAAAATAAATGTCATTGCTTAAGGAGGTTAGATATATTTTGTTGGGATTGATTGGGATTGGCTCACAGACTTAACCGATATAATGACGTCACAACAAAAAAAAAGTCGTTTTTTCATACAAACATGTAACGTACTTGTACTACTAAATAAATGAAATTGTTAACAAAAAAATATTAAAATATACTATATATTAATTATTCTTATATACACTCACCGGCACGGAAACTTGGCCAAGCGGTTATCTCGCGATAGCAAAAGCTTTAAGTGTTTCTGATGAATGTTTGTTATGCAAGTATGTCAAAAAATGTTTACCCTCAAGTTCAAGAGGGTAATTCATTATGTTTAAGTGCACCATGACGAATTCTTTAATTTTTAGTTGAATCGGGTCATTTGAGCGACTAAGTTCACATTTTAAATTTGTGTGTTGTGAAAAGTTTACTGTAAGGTTATTCAATTATTGTGATCTTGTGTCTTAATTAAATAACTAAAGGTGCTTTAAAGCCAATAAAAATGCCATTAACACCAGCACAAGTTGCACAAGCAGTAGCATTAATTGACCAAGGGCTGACACAGCGTGAAGTTGCTATTGTGCTTAACGTACCACGGTCCTCAATGCAGTATTCACTGAAACGATACCAGGAGACAGGCCGCTACACCCGCAGGCCAGGCAGTGGGGGCGTAAGGTGCACATCGGCCCGGGACGATCGTTTTATTGTTATGGAGATTTTGAGAAACCGCTACCTGACCGCTGTTGAGATACGCCAGCGGCTCCAAATCGCAAGAGGCGTTAATGTTAGTGAGCGTACGGTGAGAAGACGAATGGAGGAAGTGAATTTAAAAGCTCGTAGACCAGCACGAGGTCCAGAACTTCTCAGACAGCACCGAGTAGCCCGACTTCAGTTCGCAAGAGAACATGTCAATTGGACCCACGAGCAATGGGCTAGAGTGTTGTTCACAGATGAGTGTCGAATAGCTTTACGTGCTCCAGACGGTCGAGAACGAGTGTGGAGAAAAAGAGGAGAGAGGTTTCTACCCATTACCACCACCCAAACTGTGAGTTTCCATGGAGGCTCAATAATGGTATGGGGAGGTGTAAGTTCCGACGCACGTACAGAGTTGGTCATCGTCGATAATCGGCTTACAGCTACTCGATACATCGAGGAAGTTCTTCAGGAGCACGTAATGCCTTATTCGGGATTCATTGGACACGACCAATTCCTCCTCATGCACGATAATGCACGCCCGCACGTCGCACATTGTGTAGAGGAATATCTGGAAGAGGTTGGAATACAAAAATTACAGTGGCCAGCTCGTAGCCCGGACTTAAATCCAATTGAGCATGTATGGGGTATGCTCAAAAGAAAGATAAAGTCCAGCTCCAAACCGTCACAAACTCTAAATGAGCTCCGAAATGCAGCGCTGGCCGCTTGGGACAGCATACCGCAAGTTGATGTCAGAAACATCATTCAAAGCATGCCAGATCGAATGCAAGCGGTTATCAGGGCTAGAGGAGGAAACACCCGATATTAAAACTGATAGACAATAAAGAAACAGACTTAATTTTTAACTTTGTAGTGTTTTTAAAGTGACAATGGAAAGATGTTAATTTTAGTGAAAACATGTTATCTTGAAAAGAAAAATTTCGGTGAAGTAAACATTAAATTTCTATGTTCTAAAACCATTAGAGACACTTATTGAATGCATCTACCCTTAATTTACTGTTAAAAAAACGTTTCAGTGCTAATAATCAGCAAATTCACGAGTGGCCAAGTTTCCGTGCCGGTGAGTTTATATATATATATATATATATATATATATATATATATATATATATATATATATATATATATATATATATATATGTTTTTGCCGTATATAAATTTGTGGCAAAAAAGTTAATGCAACTTCTCTATTTGGTTTCGGGACAAAGTCAACAACGATAATATGCGAAGGAGCTGGAGCAGCAAGTACTTTAGACGTGCAAAGCATAGCGATGGTGGGGTAACGAAGACTTCACGTCCCTTTCCTACGATGATGGAAACCATCTTTGGGTTTTAGTTGGTAGGATTCCGGTATAACTTTTCCGTTGCCCCCCATCAGCAAAAGATATCCCTGAGGATATGAATACCATATTTCCACCGTGACTCAACCGGGGAAGGACCAAGCTCTCACAGAATAACAGCGTAAAATAGCAGCTTGGTGCTGCTGTGTTTCGTATGGTTAGTGTAGAGAACCGGAGAACCATTTTACTGGAATCGAGGCATTCCATCTTAGTCCTCAGGGGTGACAGCGCATCTGCATTTTGATTCTTATTCGAGGTTAAATGCAGACGTCTATGGGCCACAGCATCCACTTATCATCAAATGGACTGTATGCTCGTTTGGCGCCCTAATTCTATAAAAAATATGAAAACGGTAAAAAAAAGCAAATAAGATAGGGTTCCATCCGGAACCCTATCTTATTTGCTTTATGTGTGGATTATCTATACAAATAAATAAAAATGAAGTGTTTGTCTGTAATGTCAAAATAAAAGCTTTTTACTAAATGCATATAAAAGTGTATGCGGTATATATAACAAAAAAAAACAATTTTTAGAATTTTCTGTTTATCTGTCTGTTTGTTCCGGCTAATCTCTGAAACAGCTGAACCGATCTTGTCAGAACTTCCATTGGCAGATAGCTGATGTTATAAGGAGTAACTTGCGGTAATTTTATTTTAGAAAAATAATTAAAACCCATGAAACGCATCGTAATAAATCCCACGCGGACGAAGTCGCGGGAAGCATAAATTTTCTGAAGTCTAATCTAATTACTACTTAGAGTGAGTACCTACTACTTTAACCAAACGTATTTTTAAGTTGTTTGCAGGACGAACTTAGACTTCAAAGGTCCTTAATACGTCTTTGTTCAAAGGACTTTACTTACGTTGTTTTAAGTAAAGAGTGAGGGACATATTTGACTTACTTATAAGCTTAATATTTTGAAAAAGAAATATTTACCCTCTCTTTACCACTCAACGATTTTCCCTTGTATCGTAGGCAGTTTACATAAATTGCACAAGAACAAACATTTAAGCCCAAAACACCTGATAAGTACGAGATTATTTGCGATTATGTGCGAGATTGCAATATTTAAAAAAGATAACTTTTAAAGGTGGTTAATGGAATCAAAGCAATTAAGCATTATGCATTTTAAAAACCTATTTTAAAATATCCAAAGCGACAGCGTATCCTCAAGTACTGTTTTTACTATGATACGGCGTACATACTATAAAATATTATTTTTGAAATAAAAAAGATAATTCCTTATTACTTGATACTGGCAAAAATACAATCGTACGAGTTCATTACGAAATAAAGAAAGATTGGAAACTTTTCTTTCTTGAAATTCTTTTAATAAATATTATTAAAATAAAGTATTTATTTAACGTCGTCTTTACTTTGTATATAAATAAAATCTTATCTGATAAAGTCATTTTATACGTTTTAACAGCTGTGTATGAAAATGGCGGACATTTAAATGCTTATATTTTTTTATCTGTTTCTTATCTTAAGTTACCGTAATGACCTACATTAGTCTTTCTGCTAGCACAGGCTTGAACTTATTCACCATCAAATTAAATATATACCTACATACTTAGATGTCATAAAAAATATAGTTACAGACTACATTCTTCCCACTGCTGGGCATAGGAATCTACTTATTCAGTTAAACCGGCCACATACACACGGAATTTCGTTCCAGGATTTCGTTTCGGCATTCCGAACGCAGCAAGTACATATAAAATCTCCTGTTCATATATTTATATGCGTTCGGAATTCCGAATGTATGTAGCCGGCCTAAAAGAGCAATTTATATGTGAAGTCTAACAAACGTGTTACTCCATTGTGTATTGGCGAACTTCGCATGACCTTGAAATATTTCTTCAGAAATGCAGGTTTTCTTACGATGATTTCCTAAACTACTAAGTCCGTGGTGAGTAAATCAGCATTTAAAATTACAATTATTTTGATGATGTTGACGGGGAACGTACCTGAGTTACGCGAGTACTGTGAAATTTATGGTCAAACTAATCCTTAGGCCCGCGAGACATACGAAATCCGATTCGGGATTCCGAACGTAGCAAGTCCATATAAAATCAAGGACCCGTCACAAACCTACGATAGTTTTCCGTTCGAAATTTTTCTGGCAAAACGGGATTCCTTATGTTTGTGGCCGACTCCTTCGTTCCGATTCGGAATTCCGAAACGTAATTTTGTATGTACCTAGTTTGTGGCGGGCCTCGAAAGCCAGGTTCGAATTCGCAAGTATTTATATGACCTACAAGCAGTGTCTCCCGGTCTGGATGTACATTCGTATGATACAAGTAAAAGTTATAGTATGGTGTTACCCACCTCATTAGAATGTGTATTTTCGATAAGATAGCTTAACTTAGATAAATACAACCAAGAATACAAATAACAGGATATAAATGGTAAGGAAAATTAGTTAAAACGTTTACTAGTATATCTAGGCTTGCAATCAAGGTCCTGTTCGGTCAGATGGCCGTCACTTAAATTACGCATCGTCCATCGGATTTTAAATAATTTACATTTTCATTTTTATTGCGTGTTTCATTTACGCACGTTTACGTTATCCTGGTAACAGATACCATCAGAAATATTGGCATTAAACAGTGCCCCAAGATTCAAAATGCGTCTCACTGCGATGCGATGACACGTAGTGATGCAACAGAACTCTGTTTCTGTTTCCGCAATTCCACAGTTCTGCATGGTTTTTAACATCCGATTCTGCTTCTGTTTCCGCAAGTTTTATAACAGAATTCTGAACAGAACTCAGCGACGCATCCACATAGATTTATTGTATTTTCAGTTAAAAATTTTAGAGAAGTTAGAAATTTTAGTCATGTGTGTAATTTAAGTGAAATCATGAAGCCAAAAACAAGTCCTTTTTGGAATTATTATTTTGAGATTGATGATTTGGTGGATGTAAATTAGGTTAGAAAGTATACAGTCAAAAAGGCTGCACAACTACCGCTTTAAAGAGCCATCTTATACGCCGAAAAGTTTGCAGTTTGAGAAGTTAGTTGAAACTGTAAAACTTTCATTGCCAACTAAAAAACAAATGGTTAGTCAACAAATTGCATACCTATATTTATTAATAAAATGTATTCCTATGTTGTAGTTAAAACCAGATTTTAGTTAAAACATGTTTTCTCCAGTTAAAAACAGTTTTTAATAAATGCCTTTGTTACAACTTAGATTTGCAAATTAATTAGGCAGCAGTTATGTTTGCGTGAAGTTTATATTATTTATTCTTTACTTGAAGTTTATATTAATTATTTTTAAAGAAACTTTGATGAGTATTTTGGATTCAAAGTTTATTTACGTCGTACTTTCGTGCTAGGGCTGTACTAAATTACCTACTCGCTAAACCTAAGTGTGGCTCTTTATAGTGTTTGCCCAAATTTTGAATGTTAACTAAAAGTTTTATTTGTAATTTTTCATAAGTATTAATTCCGTTTCCGCATCCGCTTCTGTTCCCGTTTCTGCAAAAAATATTTTTAACATCTGTTTCCGTTTCTGCTTCCGATATGACACTTCCGTTGCATCACTAAAAGGTGTTGTGAAATGTCAAAAGTCTGATTGTGTGTCAGTTTTCAATTTATATAGATACTAGCTTGCCAGGCAGATGTTGTTCTGCCCTTTTCAGTTACAATTGGTCATGTCCTACTACAAATCCTTAAATTCGCAAAAGAAATATTGTGTACAAAAAACTATCCTATCTCTCAAGTTGGACCAAACTGCACACGGTGTGCAAATTTGATTAAAATCGGTTATGTATAGAGATGGGCCGAATATTCGTTTTATATTTGGTATTCGGCATATTCGGCAGCTTTACCGAATATTCGTATTCGGCCGAATATTCGGCTAAATTACCGAATATTCGGTTTCATAGTGTCCAATGTATTGAATTTTACAAATTGAGTTATGCGATATCTTTTACTGTTGAAAGTATATTTTATTTGTGGGTTAAATCTACTTACTCTAGAGTGCCTCAAACGCATAAATCTACACATTTATGTTTTTGGGGCACTGAAGATTTATTGCCGATTATAGCAAATAGAAACTTGATAAAATGTTTTTGGAATCAAACAAAGACACATTACATAACATTATTACATTTCACTTTACTTTGATCGTCAGTTTCTCTAAAATAAGTCCAAATAGTAAATCTAATTGGACTTATTTTAGAGTCCATATTCGGCCCATCCCTAGTTATGTAGTTTAGGACTCCATCGCGGACAACGTGACACATAATTTATATATATATATATATATATATATATATATATATATATATATATATATATATATATATATATATATATATATATATTAAGATATAATACGCCTATTAATAATGATAATACTAGTCGATTAGTTGAAGAATTACTTCCGTGATTGAAAATGCCAATAAAGAATTATTGAAAGACAATTTTTTAATAAACTAACCTGAGTTGTAGACTCTTGCAAACCGATAGCCAGACCTTCTAAAAGGCTGTGTACGAACAATGCACACAACAATCCAATGACACCGGACGAGCTTCTATTGCATGGTGGTGTGTGGCTCACATGGCACATTCTTTGGGTCCCTGTGTCCCCACAGCATCTATCCATCTCCCCATCGTTGCCTCTCAAGTCTCTCGTCAGAAGTGTTGTTTGCTCACCGCTCCCATACCCCCGATTAGGATGAGGACCGTGTCCCATACCACCGTAAAACAAGTGGACAATCTCGTCAACCAAATAAACAAGAAAGAAGCCTGCACACAACATCAGTTCCGAATGCAAAGGTAGCTTCTCTCTCGCTTCGGGGAGCATGTGGAGCAAGGATGTTGAAAGAAGAACACCAGCACCGAAGCACAGGAGAGTAGAAATGAACAGAGGATGTTTTTGTCTCGCTCCTTCCGTGAACGAAGCTGGTATCATTCCCGTTATAAAGCTACCTACGCCTAAAGCAAACATTGACAGGGCTTTCGCTGTGGTTACCTCCATTTTTCAATGTTTTTAATCAATCAAAAATTTATCGTCAGTTTATTGGTGTAAACGTGTTGTATGCTTCGTTTAAAAATTCATTCGATGTTTCTTTGTTTCTCACAAATAATATTTCATCGTTGCACTTATACATTAATTTTTTTCGCTTAAAACACAAGACATGTATATAATCAAAGACTGAACATATTATATACAAAGCACGTATTAAAATATTATCGTTTTCTTTATTAGGAAACAATTTATATTATTTTATATACACTTTATTAATTATATTAGTTATTTAAACTCACAGGCACACTCATCGCACATAAACACGTTACATTTATCAATAATTTTAAATTATATTCCCATTTCCCACACACTTCAACATCGGAACTGTCGTGTCGACCGTTTCAAGTACTCTTTAAAGTATGAATGAGTGTGAGTGAAGTGAACGATAAATAGGAATTTACCCTCGTCCGTGTGTGCCCTGATTCATTCCTTCAATTTATTAACCGAAACTATAACCCTAATACCAAGTAATAAAGTATAGATTGTATTTAATTACTTAGCCTTGAGGCGTAAGTGAATAATATTGTTTTGTATTTTGTAGTACTAATGACCAATACAATAAGAACCGCCTCAATTGTAAGATAAAGCGATTAAGATCATTCGTAATAGGTCAAATAAAAGTGGTTTTGTGAACAAAGACTAATTCAGTGGATAGAGATAACACTGTATTTTAATATGTACATTTTTACTTGTAATAGATAAAAATTAGTGTGGGATTTTGCCGTATTCCTCTCATCGCTATAAAAAAATCACTTGCTTACGTTAACCTCTTTAACGGGGTAAGCAGAGCAGAGTATTTCAATGTTATGTATGTTACAGTTTTGTATTACGTATTTGTTTAAAATATAGGTATTTTTTTCGTACCTATACCTCGTTGGTCTAGTGATTGTAGCGCGTGTGCTGATAATGAGATTCCGGGTTCGTATTCCAGGTCGGACCAAACAATTTCTGGTCTTAGTTTGAAGAGTGGCGGAGTTTTGTGGCGGGTAGACGCGGATTGGCGGTAACCTTTGAGTTATGTATGTAAGGTTGAGTTCACACACCTTAAGACGACACATCGAAAAGGCTATCGCCGTACTGATCCGAGTGAATACATAATTTCTACAAAAACTTGAAAAAACGCCATCATATGGTCCAAAATTGCGTAGCGCCCGCGACGATTAAAAGCGCTTAGAAATTAACAGAATCTTAAAATATTTTTTTTAAATTATTGATTTAAGTAGGTAATTCAAATAATGAGCAATTAAATTATGAATATTGATGTTATGAATGTATATGAGTGATTACCAAGCATATAGATTAAGTAATTTCGTTGTAATTTCAACTATAGTGATTTTTTAGAGTTGTTTCCACAAATAATTATGAACGAGTCAAAATTTTACAATCGTTTTTTTGAACAATGAAATTCAAGATAAAGACCTGAATTTACCTATATCAAAATTCCACTTTCCTTAGTGGTTCATAGTCTTATACTATTCGATGAATGAGATTAACAGTTTGACTGTATGTTTTTTTTATATATGTTATTCGATATCTTCGTCAATTACAAACCGCGCAAGGCGCGCCAAACGAACCGTATGACACGTTGGCGTTCACCTGTGCACTCGACCAGCTAGGCAAGCGACGAAGAGCCATGGCGAGACTGGATAAATGAGCTGTCTATAGTCGTTGGTATTGGTAGGGTCTAGGCTCGCCTTCGCTCGGCTAACATGGCTTAAAACCATTATGCCACACGACTTATTGTAATTATACCGAACTGTAATAACAATATAACCTTTCAAAGCGGAACTCAAAGGTGTGGCCTTCAGAGGCGGTGTTGGGTCATTTACGATATTCGTGACATATTCGTACCTAACCGTTTTACATCAGGCTAAAACGCTGATTTTTTAAATAGGTAGGTTTTAAAACAACATAATCTATCGTTTTCTTCAATATTTGTGACTTAATAACTCTTTCCGTTCAAAAATGGTTATTAATGATTGATATTGAAATAGAGTTTAAGTAATTATAGTTAGTTTTTAAAATCGTTTTAAATTCGTCCGTCAGCAGATTTGTCTTCAATTCATAGAAAATAGTTCAGTAAGTACACTAAAAAGCTTTTTTATCAAATATACGGACCGGCCGTAAAAGCCGTTCATTGCCCACCACTGAGTCGGAAGCAGAGGTGACAACGCATCTTTAGCTTTCCTTTTTTGATGTCAGCTGCAAGTCCATAAGACGCTCAAGAGCTTTCCATCGGTTGCGGTCTACTACACTGCATTATAATCTGGTCCATTTATTTGTTCCTATCGTTTCTTTATCAGCCTTTTTTGATCCGCTGATGGATGTTGGACGTTTTAATTGGAGCGGAACTCCCATAGCCCAAGAAAATGATTCTTTGCAATCTGTTTCCTCCGTAACCCGTAAGCCAATTTACATAAGTTTTTCGGCAATATTTGTAGCTCAACGCAGACAAGGTTTGTAAACAATAAAAATTTGAATTTCAATTTTTTTTCTTTTACTGTCTAATCAATTCGCTAATTTACATCTGCGCAATGTCACACCATTTGATTGAATCTTTTGTTGAAATAAAAATACTTAGTTATGACTTTTACTCCACTCCGTTTATGATGCTAGCAAAAGGTTTTGCCTTTGCGTCTGCATCGGCCCTAGTATTTACACTCATCAATACCGTTTCTTTAGTAATTATGATAACCTGAAAGATGCGATTGGTGAGTGCAAAGCCGACACTACCCATTTGTGGGATTTGGGTGAAGCATTTTGGGAACAGAAGCAACATCAAGTGCGAATGAGGTTGTGGCAAAATGCCAAGAATCTAAAAATTTAAATAGGCTCATTTACGGTTCTTCTGGTCATCCATTTTCGTGAATAATTACGTACAGTAAAGTGGGTCTATTTTTTATATTTTTTTATTTATAACAGTCTTGTACATAAAAACTACTAAGGTTATCTTAGTCTTGACACCTATCGCATGAGCTTATATGTACTGTATCTTCTTTACCCTACTATTACGGTGAACACTGAAGAATCTTGAAATATATCAGCAATTCCTTCAATAAAATTTCCCTTGGAAGTGTGATATTGAACTTCCACTGCTTTCCCTAATTTCACTTTTTCTTTCTTGATTGTATTTCGAGATTAAGAATGGTCCTCCGCTAGCTGTTTGTTTTGGGTCAAGTTAAAATGGATGCTCGATCTTTGACTTTGTGGGCTGTTACTCGACTCCCTAATCTATATAGGGAGGAGTTCTCATGGTAAAGGTTGCCCATCCGGGGGCCGGGTGTGTAGCGACGAGATGTTGTTGAGGTGTGACTGCGGCCCGTTGTCGGTGCGGTTGAATATACCGCGTACCAGCCGGTCCTCAAATTCCTGAATGGTTTCTAACTTTAAGTTGGCCGCTATAACGTCGTTCCGGACGTAGCGACCTGCACCGACAATGGTCTATAATGATTAGTTCTGCTGGGCCTGCAGTCGCCGCCTCTTTCGATCGCTCAGCAATGCGTACCAGGACGGAACAGGGTATGTTATCAATGGTCTAATGTATAGCTTATATAATTTTAGTTTGGTTTTCGTTGGTAACTTGGATGCTAGGACGGGATGGAGCATGGACGGTGCACATCTGACTTTACGGACGAAACAGCTCAGGCGGTCACTAATCTGCTGCTGGTCCTCGAGGTACCTTATAAGCTGGCAGTTTATAATAGATTTCATTATTTTGGAGAACAAGGAGGCAATGGTGATAAGCTTGTAGATGGACCTTCCATAAGTTCAGGATTACGCCTAGGGTGAAGAAGTACCTAAAAAAACGCATTAGAACCGGTGCTAACTCTACAGCACCCTTCTTCAGCACAATATTGTTTATCAGGCCCACTGGACTTGTTGACGTTCAAACAGGGAAGTGATTTGCACATTAAGAGCTGCCTAAACCGCACATCCAACATAGAGAAATCTTTACGGGAGATTGAGGTGGTACCGGTATGGTACCCCGTCTTTAAAAATCGAGTTGGACTCAAAAAAAGTCCCTAAAAGATCTACTTTCTCCTTTGCGACTTGGGCCAGTGAGTCATTCTCTCTGTGCAGAGATGGAACAGATGGCACATGATTGTGATGGAACGAAAGATTTAGTCTAGTGAGCATTGCAGTTGCAACTAGTTTTATTGTACTTATAGGACCGAGTGACTGCCTCGTTGGTCTAGTGGTTGTAGTAGTGCGACTGCTGATCCTGGCTTCGAATCCCGGGTCGGGCCAAAAAATCAATTATTAAGTTTTCCGTCAAGAAATTTTCAGTAGCAGCCCGGAGTCAAGAAGTTGGCGGTATCTCACCCCCATGCCTCGGAAAGCACGTAAAGCCGTTGGTGATGCACCCATGAGAGTGAGCGAGTAGAGAGTGCACCTGTGCTTGCGCATACACTTGGGCACTAAAATCCTGTCCTGCGCCAATGGCGTTGCGGCTGGACACCGTGACCGAAATTCGGTCTAGAGGACATTATTATTAGGACCGCGTGGGCTTATACTTTGACAGATGATAGAGAGTAACGCCTGCGTTTGGCTACTCTCCTCCAATCCGCCGGTGGCCCGTGTTACTCTATGGGGACGTGTGACGAAATATAGAAATTCTTTAATCAATTCTCATTTTTCAATTATATTTTTATACCTAATTACCATTCTTAATATTTAACTATTTAAATTGCGCAGGCGTTCAGCGTTTTCAAATAAGCATTTTTTAGTCGCAAGAATAGTGTGGGATTCTGCCGTCAGAGTGATTGGTGGTTACACGTGTTTTTGTATTGGAATAAGTTTTTAACCCTTTTTCGATTCAAATTGGTGTAAAATCTCTCAAATTTTTGTGTGTTGTCTCTGTGTGTTCTGTTTGTTAGTAGGTGAGTAGTATTTTTTGTTTAGTTAATGTAGATCTGTGTGACAACGATGGAGGTTGACGGAGGAGATGCTGAACCACCAGATTTACCTGGTGATTCTGGTCCTGCTAAACGTAAACTCACGGATTCCTTACCATTACCCAACTTCCCAAAGAAAAAAGTAGGGCACGAAGATCACCCTTCTGCCTCCTACCAAAATACTTACGTCCACCCTGACTTCCAAGATAAAAAAAAGTATGTAGATAGCGATAAAGGCCCATTTGTAATACATTTAAGCCACTCAGAACCTGATCCATCAGCAGGTTATACAATTAGACCTGTGAGAATTGGTCATATCCTTACCCAAAATAAAGTGGCCAATATTGAAAAACAGGGTATCAAAATTTTAGGGCGCAACAGGGTTTCAATTGCTTTTAAAACTGCTAATGATGCTAATAATTTTATTGACTCTGAGTTTCTCTCGCATTATAAACTTTCTGCTGTTATTCCAACTTTTAATGTCACCCGTATGGGTGTGATCAGGGGTATCCCGATTTACATCTCTATGGAGGAATTAGTGAGAGAGTCTGAGCTCCCTCCTGGCGGAGGAGAAATCATTAAAGCCAGAAGACTTAATAGAAAGGTCAAAAAGGGTGATGAAGTGGAGTGGGTTCCAACTCAAACTGTTGTCCTCACCTTCTCAGGACAAGTGCTCCCCTCCCATGTATATTGTTTTTATGCTTCCATACCAGTCGAAACTTACCTTCTTCCTACTATCCAATGTCTAAAATGTTGCCGTTTCGGACATGTCAAAGCCCAATGTCGATCGAAACAACGATGCTTTAAATGCAGCAAAGAGCACACCGGAGATAATTGTCCCACAGATTCCGCAACCTGTCTTTTCTGTTTGGCAAATCATATGGCTATTGAAAGAAGTTGCCCAGAGCACTCAAGGCAAAAAGCTATCAAAATAGTAATGTCACAAGAGAATGTATCATACCTTGAGGCTTCCGCCCGCTTCCCGGCTGTCAGAAGACCTTATTCTGATGTTGCATCTTCACAAAATCCTGTAAGCCATCTCCCATCTCCTCAGGCATCGGTAAACCCTCCTACTCTGTTTCCTTCTCAGTCCTATAGGAAAACTATTTATAAAGCCAAATCTGTGCCAGTACAATCTACACAAGGATATGATAAAGTTTCACACTATAACATTACAAGTACTGCTTCGTCCTCTCTTCCCAATGGGCATGCTTTACAAAGCAATATAATATCCCCTAATGATAACCTTCTAGAAAATCTTGTGGCCTCTCTTACAGATATTGTTGGCAAATTCGATGATTCCCATTTACCGTTCAACGTGAAAAGCAAACTAGATGTCCTCTTCTCAAGAATATATAAAGTTCGAATCCCTAACCCTCCTCCAGTAGAATTGTCGGAGCATCAGGAATAAAAAACCTGATATAATTCACTTAATTAATACTCATAACCCTTCTATACTAGCAATATCGGAAACCTGGCTTAAGCCAGGCTCTACATTTAGAATCCCAGGCTTCTCCTGTTATCGTAGTGATAGGAGCGACGACTATGGTGGCGCTCTGATTTTACTTAACAGGACGATTCCCTTATCACCCATTCCTCTTCCTCCTGTACAAGGCAATATAAATGCAGTAGCTGTTAAGGCTATGGACATCACAATCCTATCCATTTACATTCCGGCTCCCACTCCTTCTTGTATACCAGAACTCAATTTAATTCTATCAAGCATCTCTCTACCCTACCTTATCCTCGGAGACTTGATTAGCCATCATGTTATGTGGGGTTCTCATAAATCTGACTCTTTTTCTTATCTGCTACTTGATGTTTTAATGAATTTAATCTTTGTCTCCTAAATGACGGTTCTCCCACCAGAATGGCCTACCCTTCGCAGAATTCTAGACCCGCAGTAGACTTGTCATTATGCTCTCCAACTCTGGCTGCTAGCATATCATGGAAAACTCTCCCTTCTTCTTTTGGAAGTGATCACTTTCCCATCCTTTTAAACCTAAGTAATAGATGTGTTCCTACTCGAAATTTATCACCCCTTCTTAAATTCAATCTGTCTGAAGCTGATTGGGATGTATTCTCCTCGGAAACAGAAATTAATATCAATAATCTTCCCCTTGTATCTCCAGATAACCTCCAGAGTGCCTATTCCCAATTTATAACCCTTCTGAATAATATAGCATACAAAATTTTCCCTTTGAAGAATTCCTCCACAAGTAAAATTTCTTCACCTCCATGGTGGGATGCAGACTGTTCCGCAATTATTAAAAAACGAAAGGCAGCAGAACGGCTATATTCCTCTAATATGACAATGGAAAATTTTCTTAATTATCAGAAAATAACTGCTCAGTCCAAAAAACTTCTTTCTGAAAAGAAAAAAAAGGATGGCTTTCGTTTTGTGAGAGCTTAGCTCCTCGATCTCCTTCTTCTCTGGTTTGGAAACGTATTAGGCAATTCCGTGGCGCTTTAGTTGATAGCGATTCCCCTTGTGCAGACCCCTTCCATTGGTTAGAAGATTTCAGTAACCGTCTGGCTCCCCCCTGGGTTCCATTGGAGGAAGAGATATCTTCTTCCTCAAAACCATTCCCCCCTCACTCATTTAACTCTTTTAATAATCTTAATGAACCATTTTCACTAGCTGAATTGCAGTTAGTTCTTAGGCACCTTAAGGATTCCTCCCCTGGCGCTGATGGTATCCCCTACTCTTTTCTTGTTAATATGGGTACTACGTGTAAGCAGTTCTTTTTAAGCATAATTAACATGATATTTACAACCGGTTCTATTCCAGATGACTGGAAAACACATACTATTATTCCTATTCTAAAACCTGGTAAAGACCCCTCTTCCGCATTAAGCTATCGCCCTATTGCTATTTCATCAACCCTGTCGAAAGTCATGGAACATCTTGTAAAAAATCGCCTTGAGTGGATTCTCGTAAATAGAGGCATTATATCAAAGACCCAATTTGGTTTTAGAAAAGGTTTTAGCACAATGGATAGCCTTAGCATTTTAGTATCTGATATAAGACTAGCATTATCCAATAACAACTTTCTCGTAGGTATTTTCATCGATGTTTGTGCAGCATATGATAATGTTGTTCTCCCTCTGCTCAGGCAAAAAATGCATCAGCTGAACATTCCCGAGAAAATAACAAATTTCATAGCAAACCTACTTTCACATAGACGCATATTAATTCGCTCAGAAGGAAGATTTCTACCAGCTAGATTTACCTGGAGGGGACTACCACAAGGTTCTGTCTTGAGCCCCTTGTTGTACAGCCTTTACACCCATGATATAGATAGATCTGTAAATTATCTAGGTAATATTTTGCAATATGCAGATGATCTAGCCATATATGTATCTGATGTCTCTATTACTGAGGCTACCTCTCTTTTATCCTAAGCTGTCAACTTTCTTAATAATTGGCTATTGGAGCATGGTTTATCAATGTCTCCTTTAAAATGCAGTACTGTGGTTTTCTCTAGGCGAAGGTATATACCAGAAGTGTCCATCTACATTGATAATACTCTAATCCTCACTGAAAATCAAGTGAAATTTTTAGGAGTAGTCCTGGATAACAAAATGACAGGAATTCCTCACTTATCATATATTGCCTCCAAATGTGAAAAAAATCTCAATGTTATTCGATCTCTATCAGGTGTTTGGTGGGGTTCTCACCCCTACTCACAAAAGCTTTTATACAATGCTCTAATTAGAAGTCACTTTGATTATGGGTGCTTCTTACTAGAGCCTTGTAGCAAAATGGCCCTTAATACCTTGGACAAAATCCAGTCAAAATGTCTACGTATAATAACTGGTAGCATGAAGTCCACTCCCATTCTCGCTCTTCAAGTTGAATGTGTTGAGCCCCCTCTATCTCTACGCAGGCAATATCTCTCAGATAGGTTCTTGCTTAAAGTAGCATGTTATTCACTTCATCCTCTCCTTTCCAAACTTCATTCCTTGTACCGGTTGGTCAGGGACTCCCCATATTGGTCCCACAAGGATTTGCCATGCATTATAAAAAGCTATATTAAATTGCTCAACATTCCGTCTCCAATCTATCAATCCCTTAGTAACCCACTTTACAATATCCCTTACGAGGCTCTAATTTTCAACCCAGACCTTATTCTAGATATCGGAATAGATAAAAATACTATTGAAGCAAATAACAAATTAAATATGCTCCTCCTCCAAAATTGGCATGATTGGTTAACTATGTACACTGATGCTTCAAAGTTAAGTAACGATGGATTAGTAGGGTCTGCAGTGTGGATCCCTAAATACAGGATTATTTTAAATTTTAACTCTCCCCCTAACTCATCTGTATTCACAGGTGAAGCTTTGGCTATTTTAGAGGCAGTTTCATATGCAGAATCACATGGTCTGAAAAGGACCCTCATTTTTTGGGACTCCCTTAGTTGCCTTCAAAGTATTTTATCCAGTCCTTTTCACTCTAAGATTAGATACCCGCTAATTTTAAATATTAGAAAGTCTCTGTACTATTGTCATAAAAAAGGGCTGAACATTGTATTGGCTTGGATCCCTAGCCACTGCGGGTTCAGGGCAATGAAATTGCTGATAATTTAGTTAAAGATGCCACAAAATCTGGCTCTATCCCTAGACAATGCCTCTATGCACATGGCCTCCTGCCAAAGGCCAACTCCGGCCTTCTGTCTTCTTGGCAAAGTTATTGGCATCAGTCTAAATTTTTAAAATGTAATCAATATTCCAAAGTCCAAATTAATATCCCATCAAAACCCTGGTTCTTTCAATATCGCCACTTTAGTAAAACTACCACCTCTACTGTTTGCCGCCTACGCTTTGGTCATGCTTGTACTCCTGTACACATGGCCAAACTCAGGATTAGGGATAGCTCAATCAGTGAATGTGGCCTAGATGAAGGATCTGTCAATCATCTGTTCTTTGAGTGTCCTAAACTTTCTTTCTCTCTCTACGATATCCTGCCCAATTACATCCCTCGTCCAGTAAATTTCCAATTTTTGCTAACCCTAGTGTATACTCCCTTCGTAAATATTTTATGTGCTTTTATTCGTACTAATAATATTAAACTGTAAAATTACTTAACAACTTTGGTGATGGTAGTTTAAATAAGTATGTGACGTCTTTTGTTGTAGATTGTGAACCCACTCATTAAATTGAGAACTCTTATCTTAACTATTATTATCTTGTCACTTCCATGACTGACTTGACACTAGCAGAATTCTACCAAGAAAAGCCATAATTTAAAAGAAGAAGAAGAAGAATAGTGTGACAAAAGTGTGTAAAAGAATTTATATCAACCATATTATATTTTTCGACGTAAAAATTTAAATTTCATTCATCAAACCTGAGCATGTTTTTATCTATTCTAAACGAGTGCTCGACTATTATCCCACCAGATGGTAAATAGTAAATGGTGAACCGAAGATAGTAAAGCGCAACATATTGACATTTGATTAAATACAATTAATACTTTCTAATTTAAATAAAAATTAAATCTGATTTAAAGTGCTGCTAAATACTGACGCTCGTTTTGTGAAGGAGAGACACGATAATTCAATAAAAGTATATTTGAACGGAACAGTTTCATTGGCGGCGGTGTTCACTGTTCATTGGTGTCGCGTACGGTGCCGTAATTTATAGCGAGCGCTTAGTTTCTGCTTCTAGCTTCTTGCAGAATAGCTTTAATTAAACGGAATGTATATCATATGTGCATATCAGTTTTTAATAAACTGCCTAAGAGTCTACGAGAACTTCCATTTAAATATTTTAAAATTAAGTTAGGACAGTGGCTAGTGGATAAGTGTTTTATACGATACGAGAGTTCATGCAACATAAAACTAATGCATATGATTATTTGTAAAATTAAATATAATGTAATTTAATAACAACAATAAATAATACGCTAAATATTTTTGAGTGTAATATGATAATAACAAATAATATAACGACATTTCTGTAAGTAATGTAATAGTATTTTAATTATTTTATATAATTATAAATACTTGCATGCCTACTAAAGGCAGAATATAGCTTAAACTATGCACCCCTTTTAAATCTGGTACCACCTTTATTCTGTGCAAATAAATGTTTCTTTCTTTCTTTCTGAGCTACCTACTGCTCTACAGCCCATACATGTGAACAGTCTTCCACGCGAGGACAAACTTGTGCACGAAATACTATCCGCTTTGCTTCCACGCAATTTTACCTTCCCTCCGAGAACTGTACACTGAACTTGGCAGAACTATACGTCTAACAATATGGCAACGCTGAGAATTCCGATACAGGCTGAGCAACGATGGGGGTGCCCCAAAATGGAGGTGATGTGACTAATAGGTCTTTAATGTGGTAATAATACGCAAACTTGTGTCTTTTGAGAGTTAAACTGGACTAAATCCGAAACTTGTTTATAAAGAGTCTACTTCAGACATGAGTTTTTCCCAGCACTCAACGGCATGTTCCCGAGAAATATAAGCACGGCCGGTGTATAAATATTCAACAGCGATGTCGTTTGCATAACATTGTTACTGGTGAATCAATGTGAAACATGACATTTGTATGTAACTCTCGACTGCCTCGTTGGTCTAGTGACTCTAGTGGTTGTAGTAGTGCGACTGCTAATCATGAGGTCCTGGGTTCGAATCCCGAGTCGGGCCAAAAAATTAATTATTGAGTTTTTCCGTCAAGAAATTCTCAGTAGCTGCCCGGAGTCGGGAAGTTGGCAATGTCTTACCCCCGTGCCTCGGAAAGCACGTAAAGCCGTTGGTCCTGCACCTGATCTCTCTCCCGGTCGTGTCGGTTTATCGTCCCATCGGATTACAGAGTGAGGGAATAGAGAGTGCACCTGTGCTTGCGCATACACTTAGGCACTATAATCCTGTCCTGCACCGATGGCTAGCCTCAGTTGAGGCAGGCCGCCGTGGCCGAAATTCGGTCTGGAGGACATTATTATACTATTATGTAACATAATTTATATTATACAGAAAAACATTATAGGCGATAACACACAGTCTTTGGGACATCAAAGGTTTTGAGTACGAACATGTACCGTAGACAACAACCTTGATGCTCCAATCTGCGAAAAACTTGTAATTCAAATGCATAACTTTGCGATAAGTCCATGACAGCAAAGCTTAGAAAGAAGCGCTTTGATCCAAACCCGATCAAAGGCTTTCGCCGTGTCCAAACTCCAAACTAACTACTACGGCCTTCCTCTTGGACTGGACTGCCTCTGCTCAACGATGAGTTAGGTAAAAAAGAAGATCACGAGCTGAGTGATGTTCTTTTTTGGCATGCCTTTGACGTCCAAAGTAAAATTTATTAAATCTACGTATTTTTAAGTAATAAATTATATATTGTTGTGTGCGTCAATTGTTTAGGTGAAAAAAATTTCTTCTTGTTTTTCTGTTGGTTTAGTGTCAAAAAGATGGTTACAAAATCTGGACTGATAGATGGCGATGTGGTATAGGTTTAATAGATATTATATTTACAATGTGTTTGTGAAACCATACATTAAAAGGCAGACTAACGTTATCTGAGTCAGCCAGTTATCTCGTAAAATACTTACTTACTTAATACTTATTTTATTTGACCTCTTTTTGATAATAACTAGATAATGACACTTAAATTTGATGTAATAAATACACAGAAACTGTCAGTGTCATCAGATGCAGAAAACAGAATATTATAATTCCCAAAAATCACGACTTTTGGAATAAAATGAATGATTTACTACAGAAACACGGCTGCTCCAACGTGTTCACAGTACCTGAAGGTCTTAAGGAGCTCATGTCCGACATAACTCGAGAAGTGAGTAATTCATAGGCAATAGGAATAGTTATTAACAAGTCGGTCATAATCTCTCAACAGAGAGTTATTTCCTTGATCGTAATTAATGACTTTTGTCAAACCAGGAAAAAATGACTTGAAGGAGTTAATTTATTTACACCACTATATCTGGTCTCATATGCAAAAGTAGTTTTATTAATGATTTCTTATATTTAAGTGAACATTACACATTGATTAAAACTACTTTTACGGATTTTATCGCGTTTAATTTAAATTATTTTTATTTCCCGACGTTTCTGGTGCTTTCCAGCACCCATGGTCACGGGGAACTGACGCGACTGACGTCCCGATGCGATGTCAATATTAACCCGGAGTACCTTCAGCTTTTAACTATTGTTTATGGTCCGATCTACGCAGAATGAACTAACTGTGTCTTAAGTCTTGTAGTGGTATGCTTGGGTTTA
The DNA here is from genome assembly GCA_036936625.1 of Parnassius smintheus behrii. Taxonomy (NCBI): domain Eukaryota; kingdom Metazoa; phylum Arthropoda; class Insecta; order Lepidoptera; family Papilionidae; genus Parnassius; species Parnassius smintheus. The sequence continues at coordinate 49,282,013 of JAUPFT010000009.1, read as the reverse complement.
GTTTTAATTTTATTAATTACAGGGTCCCAAACAGGTGGTAGTACCCAGCCTCCTTCTCTATTAAAATTAGGATATTTTTTTTAATTTCAATAGCCTCACGTATCATGCTTGGTAGGCATCGATGTTTTTCGCGAGGATTTGCGGTTTATCAAATCTGATGTAATGGTTGGAGCCGCCTAGGATACGATCACGCTAGAACATATAGCTGACGTGAAGCATCAACGTTCCGGGAAGTCTGCAATATTCCGGGTTAATAATGACATCGGGACGTCAGTTACCTCAGTCCCCCGTGACCACAGGTGCTGAAAAGCACCCAAAAAGTCGGGAATTTAAAATAAAAATAATTTAAATTAAACGCGATAAAATCCGTAAAAGTAGTTTTAATCAAAGAATTTCATTAGTTAAAGAGCATTATGAAGTTAGCAAAGATTTATCTACGTGGTAGATCCAAACTATCACTATATTATATAGTATATTAAGGTTGAAGCACGAGTGGGTCGCGCGACCGGGGAAAGACCACGCTCTCACAGAAAACCTGCGTAAAGTAACAGCTCAATACTGTTGTGTTCTATATGGTAAATGTAAAGATCCGGAGATCATTTTTACTTGAAACGACGCATTCCATCTTAGCCCTCAGGGATGATTTTTATTCGGGAATAACTGTAGATGTCTATGGATCACAGCATCCATTTACCATCAGATGGACTGTGTGCTCAGTTGTCACTATTTTTTATAAAAAAAGAACAGCGAGGAGTCATTAATCTTCCATGCAAGATTGAAAAGATGATAGACTATCGCAGCCCAACGAAGAACCCGACTGCAGTGATCTAACTGATATAGAATATATCTCTTTCTCCTTCTTCTTCGTTACTAGCCCGTTAAATCCCTCTTTATGGCATGTGCATCTCTCGTTGAAGGATTTAATAATTTTGAAATATTTACACTTTATAGCACCCACTTATTACCACGGCCACGGAGAGCAAATTACAGAGTAACGAAGTTAAACGAGATGAAATCCGTAAAATTAATTTTATTCAAGAGTTTGCCTTTATGATAATGATGATTGATGTTACTAAATCCAAACGTTTGGTTCTCGGTAACATTCCGTTTTATTTCATAAGAGGTGAATTTAAAAACAATTAATATTGCGAAATATTTACTCAGTCTTAAAATAAAATTTAAATTGACTGTGCTCAAATGAAAAAAAGTCTTTAAACGGTTCATAAATAATTTAACTGGTATTTTGTTTAAAAAGAGGGGCTTAAGGTTTTCATGCACGTCAAAACTACTCTTAAAAGAAAATATATACTATATAAATATATACATACATATATATTTAATATATATGTATGTATATATACATATAATATAATTAATTTATAATCTCTGAAAACTAAAGTGTACAACCAGTGCGTGTTTCCAGTGATGACTTACGGATCTGAGACGTGGTGGTCCTTCACTGCTGGCCGTATGAGGACGCTCAAGGTCACTCAGCGAGCTATGGAGAGAGCTATAAGACCAGACCTGCAATATCCGCAGTAAAACCAGAGTTACCGACATAGCCCAACGGATTCGTAAGCTGAAGTGGCAATGGGCCGACCATATAGCTCGAAGAACCGATAACCGATGGGGAAGAAAGGTTCTCGAGTGGCAGCCTCGTACCGGTAGGCGTAGTGTAGGGCGACCCCCCACTAGATGGAGTGACGACCTGGTAAGACATGCAGGAAGTCGATGGATGCAGGTGGCTCAGGACCGTGTTTTGTGGCATTGCTTGTGGGAGGCCTACGTTCAGCAGTGGACTTGTGAAGGGCTGTATTGATGATATATTTATTAGGGATGGGCCGAATATGGATTTTACCGCATACGAATATTCGGCCTAATGTTCGGTAAAATTTTTACCGAACCGAATATTCGGCCGAACATTATTCGGCAGGATAACCTCGAGACCTAACCAATTTATATCAAGACTTGTTACCGTAAAGGGCGCGGGATTAGTGCCAGACTCTGCCTCTCGCTCCCCGCCACACCTGACAGTTATTGCATCATCTAGTACTGAGCAAATTGCCGACACATGCTTATGTTTTGACTATTCTTGTGATAAAAAAGTATTTCGTTGTTTTATTAAAAATGTACAGCAGGAGATTTACTATTTGGACTTATTTTAGAGAAACTGACGACCAAAGTAAAGTGAACTTGTATTAATGTAATGTAATGTGTCTTTGTTTGATTCCAAAAACATTTTATTAAGTTTCTATTTGCTATAATCGGCAATAAATCTACAGTGCCCCAAAAACATAAATGTGTAGATTTATGCATTTGAGGCACTCAAGGGTAAGTAGATTTAACCCATAAATAAAATATACTTTCAACAGTAAAAGACATCGCATTACTCAATTTGTACATTTCAATACATTGGACACTATGAAACCGAATATTCGGTAAAGCTTTATATAGATTATAAAACGAATATTCGGCCCATCTCTAATATTTATATATATATATATATATATATATATATATATATATATATATATATATTTATATTAGTATTATTTATAATTCCGCCTCTAGGTCCTTCAAAAGAGTCATTGCCAAGGCAAAGTCAGAGCACATAGGCAGAATTGGCGAGAAACTAGTTCGCCTTCCTTCTGGAACCCGTGCATTCTGGTCTCTCGCCAAGGCTGTCCAGGGGAATTTCTGTCAGCCATCTCTTCCATCTCTGCACAGGGAGGACGACTCACTGGCCCATACTGCAAAGGAGAAAGCCGATCTTCTAGGCTCCTTCTTTGCGTCTAACTCGACTCTCGATGACGGGGGGAGTACGCCGCCGACCATCCCGCGGTGTGAGTGCTCCATGCCGGAAGTGCAGTTCACACAGCGCTCGGTTCGCAAAGCACTCCTCTCCCTGGACATCCACAAGTCGAGTGGGCCTGACGGAATCCCCCCAATTGTGATGAGGACGTGTGCTCCAGAGTTGGCACCGGTTTTAACGCGTCTTTTCCGGTACTCCTACTCCCTAGGCGTAGTCCCAAAATCATGGAAGATGGCTTTCGTCCACCCGATCCCTAAAAAAGGCGACCGCTCAGACCCGTCCAACTACCGGCCAATCGCCATCACCTCCTTGTTCTCCAAAACAATGGAGTCCATTGTAAACTGCCAGCTCATGAGGTACCTTGAGGATCACCAGCTGATTAGTGACCGCCAATACGGTTTTCGCCGTAGTCGATCAGCTGGTGATCTTCTGGTCTACCTCACTCACAGATGTACGGAGGCAGTAGAGTTCAAGGGGGAGGCATTGGCCGTTAGTTTAGACATTGCGAAGGCCTTCGATCGGGTTTGGCACAAAGCGCTTCTTTCGAAGCTCCCTTCCTATGGGCTTCCCGAGAAATTGTGCGATTGGATCACCAGCTTTCTTGCAGATCGGAGCATCAAGGTCGTTGTAGATGGTGCAAGCTCCGATTGCAAGCCTATTAATGCTGGTGTTCCACAGGGCTGCGTGCTATCTCCAACGCTGTTTCTTCTGCATATCAATGATATGTTGCATACCCGTAACATTCATTGCCATGCAGATGACAGCACTGGTGATGCTCTTTACACCGGCCGAGCCAATATTTCTCGGGAAAACGTCTCCGAGTGCCGGGACAAACTTGTGTCTGAAGTCGACTCTTTGCTGAACAGAGTCTCGGATTGGGGACGACTAAATCTAGTCCAGTTTAAACCCCAGAAGACACAAGTTTGCGCGTTAACCGCTAAAAAGAACCCCTTTGTCGTATCCCCTTAGTTTCAAGGCACTCCCCTTGTTGCCTCAGCCAGTATCGGAATCCTCGGCGTCGACATATCGAGTGACGTGCAGTTTCGTGGTCACTTGGAAGGGAAGGCCAAATTGGCCTCTAAAAAGCTTGGCGTGCTCAGCAGAGCGGGACAGTATTTCATGCCGGCACACCGCCTGCAACTTTACAAGGCGCAGGTTCGGCCGCACATGGAATACTGTTCCCATCTCTGGGCTGGGGCTCCCCAGTACCAGCTCCTTCCACTTGACCGCATCCAGCGCAGAGCGGCTCGAATCGTCGACGACCGAGTGCTTTCCGATCGGCTCGATTCACTGGCGTTGCGAAGAGATGTTGCATCTCTTTGCGTATTTTATCGCATCTATCACGGGGAGTGCTCTGAGGAATTGTTCGGATTTATCCCAGCCGCCAAATTTCGTGAACGCACGACACGGCAAACGTCCCGATACCATCCACACCATCTGGATGCTTGGCGGTCCACCACTGCACGTTTCACAAGGAGTTTTCTTCCACGTACAACCTCTCTGTGGAATAGTTTATCACCGGCGATTTTTCCGGACCGATACGACCTGGGGACCTTCAAGAAAAGAGCTTACTCCTTTCTAAAGGGCCGGCAACGCACCCGCAATTCTCCTGGTGTTGCGGTTGATCATGGGCGGCGGTAGTCACTTAACATCAGGTGAGCCGCATGCTCGTTTGCCCCCACTTCTATATAAATATATATATATATATATATATATATATATATATATATATATATATATATATATATATATATATATATATATATATATATAAACCCGGTATAAGCCATATTATTTAACAGGTCCTCCGAGAGCAACCAAAAAACATATGTGATTTCATCTCCAATTATCTGTCTGCCCTGCTCATTACCCGCGAGCATGGCGTGATGGCTGTGAGGATACTGGAGGACCTGTGCGACTGCAGGCCCACCGTTTCTGAGCATCTGATCCAACTGGGCCTGGAGAAAGACACCGCTACCTCCCTGGCACAGGTCATAAAAGATGAGATTGAGAACTTCGAGCAAAAAAAAGAAAAAGGTAATTCAGCCATCCATTCTTAAAGCCTGTAAATTACACTACTGACATAGGCATGAATGGTTTACACAGTTGTAAAAAAATATCGTGCTATGATTTTTTTAATTATTTTTTAAAACGATACTACCCCCACAATAGGATTTTCTCCTGTATCGTGGAGGTAGGTTATATTATACATCAATTGCATAAAGAGAAACATCCAGACCCAGAAAAGTTACTTGTATGCCATACAAATACTTGTTTAGTGCGGAATTCAAACCCTGGCTATAGCTATTGCTAAGCCATTGCACTGAGACATAAGTTTGCGCGTTTACTGCTAAAAAGAACCCCTTTATCGTATCTCATCTCACATCGGAATCCTCGGCGTCGACATATCGAATAGTGTGAAGTTTCGTGGTCACTTGGAGGGGAAGGCCAAATTGGCCTCTAAAAAGCTTGGCGTGCTCAGCAGAGCGAGACAGTATTTCATGCCGGCACATCGCCTGCAACTTTACAAAGCGCAAGTTCAGCCTCACACGGAATACTTTGTTCTTATCTCTGGGCTGGGGCACCCCGGTGCTAGCTCCTTCCATTTGACGCGTCCAGCGCGGAGCGGTTCGAATCGTCGATGACCAAGTTCTTTTTGATCGGCTCGATTCACTGGCGCTGCATAGGGATGTTGCATCCCTTTGCATTTTCTATCGCATTTACCACGGGGAGTGCTTTGAGGAATTGTTCGGAATAATCACTGTGCGTTTTACTAGGAGTTTTCTTCCTCGTACAACTTCTCTGTGGAATTGTTTACCATCGACGATTTTTCAGGCCCGATACGACTTAGGGATCTTCAAGAAAAGATGTAACTCCTTTTCAAAGGGCCGGCAACGCACCTGCAGTCACTTACCATCAGGTAAGCCGCATGCTTGCTTGCCCCCTCTTCTATAAAAAAACTACGGAGCCGAAACGTAAATCCTTCCAGCATTATGCCCTTCGCAGCGCGGCGGATTCTTTCTTGTTGCTTTACATGTTTATATCACTTAAATGCACTTATAGTAGAATCACGATGCAGCCTAATATGGATACTATGAACGGGTCGAATCTGTTCGACTGGGAATGGGCTACGCTTGCACAAAATATAACGAGATATAATATTTTTATCAACATAATTAAATAATAAAATGAAATAAACAGCTGAATCAATTTAGATAAAATTTTGTACGTTTGTATGTGTGACTAATTTAATTGGAGAATTGTTTAAATTCTTCGATAAGTGCCGCTATTGTCGAGATCCAGAAATTACCCGTGCAAAGCCAGGTCGGATCGGCAGTATAATATAAGTCTTTATATACTCATGCCTTGCAAACTTCTAGAAAAAATCAAAGAAGCAAGTATTTTGAAGAAAATATTATCTAGAGCACAATTAGATGAGGAAATGGCCGCCAAAGTGTGTCAAATTGCCAGGAACGCCTACAAAGATTACTGGTATAGGAAGAAACTAATGGAACAGGTGATTGTATTGTTTTAATATTGAGTGTAAGGTAAGAAAAGAGTGGGTTTACGTTGCAGAGCCATGTTGCAGCTAAATTAGTAACATATTTGTAGCACGAATAGGTCGGCTCGACCGGGGAAGGACCAAGCTCTCGCAGAATACCTACGTGTGGTGAGTTTAGAGTACCGGAGACCCTTATTACTTGAAAGGGGGGCATTCCATCTTAGTCCCCACGGGTGACAACGCATCTGCATTTTGATTCGTAATTGAAGATAGATGTAGATGTCTACGGGCTGCAGCAGCCACGGGAGAGAGTGTGTAGGCTCTGACGCCAAATGGTAGTGCTTACAGTATCGTGTTCCAGTGAGAAGGGTGTAGAGAGGGAGTATATTCTATCTTAGGCACAAGAGATGTCAAGCCATACCAAGCCGTCTTTATGATTTCTTATTTCTACACGAACACTACACATTTAATAAAACTATCTTACAGATTTTATCGCGTTTAGTTTACTTATTTTTAATCCCTTACGTTTCGGGTGCTTTACAGCATCCATGGTCATGGGGGAAACTGAGATATTTGATGTCCCTATATATAGTTAGCCGCTTCCTTTTGATGCGATCTACGCAGAACGGGCTTACATTATCTTGAAGTCTTGCAGTGATATGCTTGGGTTTGGATTTAATTTTGTTAGTTATAGGATCCCACACAAATGGCAGCACCCATCCATCTTCTCTACTGAAATTAGGATGTTGAATTTCAATAGCCTCGCATATCGTCTTTGGTAGGAATCGATGTTCTTTTGCGAGGATTTGTGGTTGATCACTCTTATGTAAAGGCGGGGATGATCTTCAAAATGTTCACAGACTGCAGATTTCCCTTAGACGTCTTTGTTGCAGTTTGTCTGCAGGTGTCCATGGACCCATGGGACTCATAAGTCCGAGACCAACAGAAACAGAAACCTTTTATTGAGTACAGATTATAAATAAACACAGATACAAACTTTTAATTGAGTATAGATTATAAATAATGCTTATAGAAATTAACTTTTTTTAAATTTACCACATAGAGCATGTGACTTATTATTATATAATATAACAATATATTATATAGTCTCATAGCTCCCAGGTCATGGTATTGGTACGTGTCTCGAGAGGTTTCGTTGTCCCGTCTGTCATAAGACGCGACTATGGGAGAGGCTGGAAGAATCTTATAACAACCGACAGATGGCGGTGTAACCATTTTTTGCACTAGACCAGACCAACGACGGGAAACAATATCAAAGGCTAGACATTTGGTATTGTGATCCTCAATTCACCCGCCAAGCGTCCTCCCAAGGTACGGTAGAGATAAATTAAGATTAAGGGAAGTTCTTCTAACCATGGGAAGAGGGCCTAGTTCGACCGAGGGCTGTAACGTACCTATGAGGAAGAAGATTTTGCGAAACGAACGTATACCTATTAACCCAATACATATAGAAATAAATCGCCTTATAGATCTAGAGGTCGTAAGCGCGGGTTTAAATCCCGTGTCGAGCCAAAATCTGTTAGAAGTTTTTTCTGTTAATAAATTCCAGTAGCAGTTCAAGCTACTAGCTAGTTTAGTAAAGTCAACAAGTTGGTAGTGTTTCGTGTCTAGAAAAGCTCGTAAAGCAGTTGGTCGTGCGCTTAATCTCTCTTCGGTCGTGCCGGATTTTCAATGATAATGAGGGTATAGAGAGTGCGCCTATATTCACGCACACACTCGTACACTATAATCCTGAACTGCGCAGATGGCTAGTCTCCATTGAGACTGGTCGCCTTGACCGGAATTCGGTCTGAGGATTATTACTACATTATAGGAATACGTATAATATGTACAATTTAGGGGTGCTGTGGCCTATAGGAAACTACATTTATCCTGGGTTAAGAATCAAAACGCAGATGCGTTGTCACTCCTGAGGACTAAGATGGAATGCGTTGTTTCCAGTAAAAAAAGGTCTCCGGGTCTCTACACTCATCATACGAAACACAGCAGAATTAAGCTGTTATTTTACGCTGATATTCTCTGAGAGCGTGGTCCTTCCCCGGTCAAGCCGACCTATTTGTGCTACAACTACAATATAGCTGCAGCGTGGCTCTACCACGAATTGTAATATGTATAATATATATCTACTGTGTAATTTAGTTCCATTTTAAATATATCAGTAGGTATTTCAACTGTTTTTATTTGCTTTAAATAAATATATTAAAAAAGTTTTTCTATGAATAGGGCGTGACTATGCGCGCTGAAGAGCCCTGGGAAGTGGCAGCCGAACGTACTTTAGCTTTGTACAAAAGGACCAAACCGTCACTTAACGAACTCCATAGAGCTACGGAGAGAATTCAAGTAATTTCTTCATTAATATCCATCTAAAAGTAACAAACATTAGGCATTCATAATATTTGCTAAACTGCCCCAAAAGCATGACAGTGTTTTGTAGATATTATTTGACTCAACCTCCGTAAAATCCTGTAAACCTCATATCTGTTTATATACACTTATTTGCTTGTTTCTTTAACACCAAACAAGTGTTTGATTAATGTCATCATCTTATTATACTACGCTTTCTTGTCTGCCGTTCTGTCTATCATGCCGCGTAGAATTTAGTATACCTACTTGGTTTTTAACTAACTTCCCGATGTGCTTGGAATTTGAAATTTTGAATATTGCTGAAATTTGGATGACAATGCAAGAATGTGGTTAAAAAAGATGGTAAGTATAAATTATTTAAAAAAAAACATTTGTTGCCATATTTTTATAAACTCGCCTTCGTGTATGTCTGTTTGGGTAGAATTTAGTAACTTATTTTAAACTTACTTCCCAGTGAGCTAAAGTTAAAATTTTGAACATAACTCAAAATATTATGGTGATGTGAGAATATGAAAAAAATCGTTTAATATTTTTTTTTAAAAATCACTTGTTTTACGAGTATTTCATATACTATGAGATTTAAACACCAATCTTCGGAGCGTGCATGTTTTTAGTTTCATTTCTTAATGGTAAATAGAAAAAAAAACAATTTCTACATAATGACAGCAACCTTTTTTTCCCGAAACACTGTCCTATCATATCAATCATGCCATATCAACAAAGCAATGAATTTGACTCACAAAACTACTTTCTCAGGCCGCCTATAGAGGATATTACATTCGTAGAAATCTCTTGAAGCACTTAAAACCAAAGAAGAGAGGATCGAAGAGAGCCTTGGGAGCACCATTAGATATTGCTGGGTCCAGAGAAATTGATCTGGGCCCTGTTACTGTAAGTTTAATGAAATATGATACTTTAATACATCCTACTACTTTAGAATAATGATAAGAAATAATATAAATTATAATTTACCCGAGACGATGGTTGTTTTTGTACCAGGGGGAGATATATTTTCAGCAGTGGACTTTCAAAGCGTTGAAATGGTGAATGGATGGTGAATGGCGTTACAATGTACCATTAAAGTCAAAGCCAAGTTACAACAGCTAACATAGATTCCTATGTTAGCTGTTGTACTCGTAACTTGGCTTTGACTTATATCGCAAAACGTGTCAACGACCAGTGTATGGTCCTTTGATTAACAGGAAATATTGGTAAGTTGTCTCTAAAGCTCGCTTCGATCAGACACCACGCCGCAGTACAAATAACAGACCGTATCCATAGCCACCGTATCAACAACGTTTGTACCTGTCAACTATGCTACGTCCACTTACACTCGTCTCTTTGATACGACTGAAGTGGGGTGGCGTTTTGTTTTTCTTTTTAAGAATTTGAAAATAATGGATCATAAGATAAGTTTTATTATTAAATATAAAAATAAAACTACGACCAAACCGAGCGCGCAAAAGAAAGTAGCATTTTTATATTTAGGTTGAAAATGGTAACCCCAAAAGGCGTTATGGGCCGCCATGTTATGACGCTAAAACAGTCGTCTGTTGTCGTTTCGTGCGCATATACCACGTTCTTCAAGTGTTTTCTATTTGTTTTTATTTGATTACCCGGCTTTCGTTTAATGGACTGTTTCTGCTTTTCAAACTGACATCGGCGCTAAATCGGACTTCGATTGTGTTTTGTATTGCGTTCTTTTTACTTTTGGTGCATAATGCCTAAACGTGGACAAACATTGAAAAGTAGAGTCCGTGAGTTAATCATCAAGCTGCAAGATTACTTTGAACGGAAGCGACAAAATGGCGGACCCCTGTTACCTCTCGAACAAGTACAAGAACGCGTCTCTCAGGCACTTGGAGTTAGCAAACGGACGATAACAAATAAAAAGAAAAGTTCGGCTCTACTAGCACGGAAGATAATATTTTACGTACTCCGAAGAAAAAACGTAAGCCCGTGACAGATATTGACACCTTTGACGCCGATGCAATCAAAAATAATACATATGGATACTATTCAAGAAATGAATATCTCAACAGGAAGAAGCTTTTGGCATCGTTAAGAGAAGCTGGACTGTTTAGCGGGGGTAAAACTGCTTTAACCAAAATCTTAAAAGATATTGGTTTTTCGTATAAAAAAACAGACAAAAGAAAAGTTTTATTAGAACGATACGACATAATTTTAAAACGGATAAGTTTTTTGAGAGAAGCAAAAAATATTGATAACTGGGATAATGTCGTGTTCATTGACGAGACATGGTTAAACGCCAATCAAATGGTTTCCAGTTCTTGGACGGATGATACACAAGCGTCGACGTTGAAAGTACCGATGAGTAAGGGGGCCCGTCTGATAATATGCCACACAGGTTCTGCAAAATACGGCTTTGTGGAGAACGCGTTACTGGCATTTCAATCAAAAACCAGAAATGACTACCACGAGGAAATGAATGCCACTATATTTAAAGAGTGGTTCCAGAACGTGCTTTAGTCCAGCCTACCAGAGCCTTCTGTAATATTCATGGATAATGCCTCCTATCACTCGGTTCAAATACAGAAACCACCTACCCAAGCTAATAAAAAAGAAGAAATGCTGGCTTGGTTACAAGCAAAAGGCATTGACGCAAATACGCAGATGCTAAAACCAGAGCTAATTAAATTAGTTAAAGAAAATAAAGCGGCAAATGTGCGATACGAAATCGATGAACTGGCTCTGGAGTACGGTCATCACGTTCTAAGAATTCCACCGTATCATTGCAAATATAACGCGATTGAGCTAATCTGGGCTCAAATAAAAGGTTACGCCGCCCGCCACAATACTTCCCCGCCATTCAGCACGAAAAAGATGATGACTCTATTAAAAGAAGCCTGCGGGGAAGTCACAAGAGATGACTGGGAAAAGGTTGTTGAGAAGACTAAAAACCTGATTGTGGAACATTTTGACTGAGATATCAGGGTTGATTCTGTTATTGATAATAATATAATTATACATGTAGGCGAAGATGATGATGAAGACACCACCTCCTCAAGCGAATCGGAGTCTGATTAATATTCTGTATGCACATTCAATTCAATGTACTTTCTTGCATAGAAATACAGATTGTAACTTTGTAACAAAGAATAAATAAAACAATTTTATTATATTAATATTACCTTTTTTTAGTTTCCACTTAAATTATCAAAGTATAAATTTTAAATGATTCCGCCAATTTAAAACGAAAATAATCTTAAAAATAACGCGGCGGTTCATTTTGGAGGAACGGTAACGAACTCAGTGTTATGTTGTGCCCATCACTAGTCGTGACTAACTGATAGGTGTCAGGAACGCATTCTCGGAACGGAAACACTGTTTAAAAAATACACACACACACACACACACACACACACACACACACACACACACACGGGCACACACGTGTGTGTGTGTGTGTGTGTGTGTGTATGCATGTGTGTATGTATACAGTTTGTAGGGTTTAGGATATTAAAGCTTCAGTGGCACTGTAATTTAATTCATTAAGGTACGAAATTACCTTTTTGTAACTTCGTAGGCGTTCAACTTAAAACTTAAATTTATCTTTAACTTTTTATCGAGTTCGAGTTTATTGTATAACCGCTAGTTTGACGAGGATAATTGCTTTTTAGCAAAAGAAGTCCTACATGTTTTGACAGGACATGCTACTTTTTGACGTCTCCTTGGCGTGAAAGAACTATTTGGAGGTACAGTAGAGTGTAGATGCAGAATTGAGCGAAGGATGTAAAGTTGCCTAACTGTACTGTACATTACAATCCTTATAAAGTTGTGCGGTCGGGTATCTCCAAGGCCGCCTATGCATAACCTTTAACACTGCCCTCTGTCCGCGCTCAACTTAAATGGAAGTATTCTTAGAGGCACAACCACATATCGGGATACAATATGATATGATTGACTCACAAAGGGCGGTGTACACAGATGACAGTTCCAACAATTATCCACTTGAATACCCAAGTATTTAATGGTATGGGTTCTTTGCAATTTTGGGCTATTACAATGAAAAGTCCCACTGGAGCAATTGTGAGCACGCATATCGAAGCACTCGCTTGGTGGTTGTGCAGAGGGTCTTATAGAAAAGGTTATTAATTTAGTCTTATCCATATTTAGGTTTAGAAAATTACAATTTAGCCACGTCATAACCATTCTAAAATTATTCTCTGCCATCCTAATTGTTTCGGACCAGTTATTCCCAGAAACAACGAGGACTGTGTCATCAGCATAAGTAACAATACGGCAATCAGATAGAGGTAAGTCACAGAGCTCATTTACGTAGGACAGGAATAACGTGGGCCCTAAAATGCTACCCTGAGGAACTCCAAATTCAAGGGCTTCGGGTTTTCTGACAAAAGAGCCTATCTATGTGCACTGCATCCGACCTGATAAGTAATCAGCAAATATTTCCGGGATACGACCCCTGATACCCAGCATTTCTAACTTATTTAACAGTATTGGGACAGAAACAGTGTCGAATGCCATAGAAAGGTCCAGGAAAATACCCAGACATTTCCTGCCTTCGTAGAGTTCGGTGACTACATGCTCTACCAGGGCAGCAACAGCATCCTGGGTAGACCTGCCCCTTCTAAAGCCAAATAGATTTTTGGAGATTAAGCTATTTGATTCAAGAAAGCGAACCAGATAGCGATTTAGGATACGCTCAAATACTTTAGACAGAGCGGGCAGGACCGAAATTGGGCGGTAATTTGTGACATTGCCTCTGTTCCCAATTTTATAGATGGGTTGTACAATTGCCCTTTTCAGGGCAACAGGAAACTTCCCAGTGGATAAGGCCAAGTTACATAGGTGAGTAGTTATAGGTGTGAGAACTGGGTTTGATTTAAAAATTTGGGCTGGTATACCATCCCACCCCACAGCACTGTCGTTTCGTAGGCTCATAATAGCATCATGTACTTCATCTTCATCGATTTCGAGGATAACCATAGAATGTGAAGGAGATGCAGGAAGTTAGGTGGTGAGTCAATAGATTCTAAATTTGATTTAATTTTATTTGTAAGTTCTTTCCCTATATTTGCAAAGAATGAATTTACGGTATCAACTGATATTTTAGCATCATCGCACAAATTTAAAAGTTCTAATGGTGGTACACTTACTTTATTTGTATTAGTAACGTTTTTAATAATTTCCCAAGTTTTTTTAGGACTTTTCTTAGCTTTTGGAAGTTCAGATCTCTCGTAGTCTCTCTTGAGATTTTTTACAAGATTAGTTCAAAAATTCCTGTAGTGTTTGTAAACTTTTTCCAGTATCACGTATTTGGGTTACGTTTGAAGTTTTTATGCATGCGGTCTCTGTTTCTAATGCACCTCAATACTCCTACAGTTATCCAGGGCTTTATTGTTCGTTGTCTGCATGGAATTGTAAAACAAATGGTATTTCTTTTCATTATAGAGATTAACGTGTCCAGAAACAGATCGGTCAACTTATTAACGTCGTCGAACGAAAAAATTATAGAAAAGTCTGTGTTATTTATTTCATGTGCCACTTGAGGAAAATTGATTTTATTGCCCATTCGGCTTGTTCGACTTTAACAGGACTTAGATTAAAATTTAAATTTAAGAGGACTGAAAAATAGTCAGTTAATGATGTTTCTATCACAAGAGTTGTGGATCGAAGCCTTGTTTTTAAAATGACGTGGTCAAAACAGTTATCCAGTCTGGTCGGAATCCGATGTGCTGGTAACATTCCAAGAGAAGCCATAAGATTTAAATAATCATTTGAGTTTGGGTCGCAATTATTTACTTTAATATCTATGTTAATATCGTCTATTATAATCACATTATTTATTGCTAATAAATTATTTAACGTAGTATTCAGGCTGTCCATAAAATTATCGGTATTTCAAAAGAAAGGTGATCTATATAAACCCACCATAGCTAAATTTTTATTTATTGTGAAGATTTGACAGCTTGCGTCATTAAAGTTAGGTTGATATACTGTGTGTGTAATGAAGTTAATGTAGATCACCAACCCATCGTTCTGGTTGCGGATCGATTTCGTGCTATATGATAAATAGCCCTCAAGCTGCGGTATGGTAGATATTTTAGACAACCAACATTCAGAAAGAATCAAAATATTTAGAGCATATAATAGCAAACGGAATTCGTTAAATTTTTTATTTATGGTTCTACTGTTGACATGCAGAAGAGACAAAGATTTTGAATTGTTATTTATGTACTTTTGACAATTCGGCGGTTCACATTTAATAGCTTGTGAAATAGAAATATCCTCAATTTCATTATTTAGAATATCATTAGCCATTTATGAAAAGTTTTGGACTACTAAGCATGGGAAACATATAGTTTTTGAGCTCTTTGACATGCATTACATATATAGGTTTTAAAAATATCTCAGTGATGAATAATGGATCATATGAGTGTGTTATGTGGTGCTTATGATTGGGTGCGAGTGTGTGTGTAAGAGGATGTAATTGTGATTATGAGAGCGAGTGTAAGAATATTGTATTGGATTGTAATGGATATGTGTATACGGTATTTACGTTACAAATTTAAATTGAGAAATTCACAAGGAAGAAATTAAAGAAATGATTTTAAAAAACAGTTTAGGTATAAAACAGCAAAATTACAAAAATAAACTAGGCCTAGTCATACGATTTTCTGCAGATCTATCAGGGTTTGTTCTGATTTTACTATAATTTTCTTGTCTCCTTCTTTCTTCCTAAGGTAAACCATTCCGTTTGAAGCCCAGTAATATTTGTACCCGTTGGCTTTTGCGAATTCTAGTGTACGGAAGAGAAGTTTCTTCATTTGTAATGGCAGGAACTCAGATACATATAGTCATACGCGTCCCCGAGATACCTATCAATTCTGTATTCAAATTGTCGTGTTTGTTCTTGGACTTTTTGTTGAAATTCCTCGTGCTGGATATAAAGCTTCGCTTAACGTTGACATTTGTGAATTCAGCCAGAATTGGTTTTGGCACACCCTGTTTTCCGGGCACCCGTCGCAAATCCCTGAGGTCTGCTCGAGTTATATTTTCGTCGATTATTTTTCCAATTCCAGTAACGACAGATACTAGGTCGTCAGTGTTTCATTGTCTTTAACGGGGACATTTCTTATCTCTATAGTGGAGCTACGGGAACAAAATTGTAGATCTTTGATGGTATTTTCAAGTGCCTTGACTTTCTCCGTTAGGTAAGAATTTCCCTTTTCCAGGTCGAGGACCTTTTTTGACATATCATATTGTGCACTAACGAATTTCACCGATTTTTCTATCTTAAGGAAGGATTTCTTCAATTCAGAGTTTTGTGTTTTCGGCTCATTTACCTCGGACACCAATTTGTTCAAAATGGTAGACTGTTGTTGTTCTATTTTTTCAGATAATGTACGTGTTTGAATTTTGTTCCAAGAGGCGAACATAGCCTCGATTTCTCGTTTTGGTTCTTCCTTATAATTATGTAATTCATTGATGGGGGAAGCTTCACACCTTGGGCGCTTATTACGTGGATTAACATTAATGTTCTCCTTAGCAGTATTACTCATTACAGCGATATTTGAATCTGATTGGGATTGCATTAACGTAGTCGATGTAGTGGGCGGTGTACGCAGAGTCTTGGACATAATGATGTAGATACACTGGCTAAAACGTCACTCAACAGCTCAACATTGTGCACGAACACAATTAACTCACGAGACCAATCGTGCGAGACACCGAGCTGTCACGTTAAAGTCCATAAGCGTGAGATCAACGTCGTTGGACAGTCCGCGGCAGCGATGACCAGCGACCGTATGAACGTATATTACTCGTAAGGTAGGGGTCTATAACACTGGTCTTAGATGCGCAACTTGCAAGGACACGACTGTTCGCTACGGCGTACCGAGCCGAACTCCCTTTCGAAAAAGGAAAGGAATTTAGTATAACCTTTTACTGCGGTTTTTAAATTACAGTAAGGCCTTTGACTCACCTGAACATGAAGAGATCTAACAAGCGCTTAAAAACCAGGGTATCGATAATAAATACATAATAATAACTATCCTTAGCCAACGAGCAATGGCAGGACCCAGCAGTGCTTAGCATATCCGACCGGGAGACCGTATGGAAGGAGAAGGAGCTCCAAGGTAGGTACTACAGGGCTCTACATGAGCCCTTCGTAGATACAGTCCCCTCCCTCAACTGGCTACGTTTCGCTGACCTCTTCGGGGAAACCGAGGGTTTTATCTATGCAATACAGGATCAGGTTATTAAGACCAACAATTATCGGAGATACATCCTCAAGGATGGCACCATCGGCGTCTGTCGAGCTTGTCGCCATCCCGGTGAGTCGTTTAGGCATGTCATCTCTGGTTGTTCGGCGCTTTCTAACTCTGAGTACTTGCACAGGCACAACCTAGTAGCCAGAATTCTACAGCAGGAGCTCGCTCTGAAATACGATCTCGTGGACCGGAAATTGCCGTATTACAAGTACTTGCCGGAAGCCGTGCTTAAAAATTACCGCGCCAGGCTCTAATGGGACCGGGCCATCATCACAGACAGGACTATTCATGCAAATAAGCCCGATATTGTGCTGATGGATCGGGCACAGTCAAGGGTATTTTTGGTCGATATTACCATTCCGCATGACGAGAACCTCGTGACTGACATTTGGGGTGGGCTGTCGACCGAAATTATTCCTGTAGTCGTCTCTGAAAATGGGCTAATCCCAGTAAGCCTCTCCAGTCATCTGAGGTGACTGGGACTTCGTGACGGACCGCTCCGGGCTCAAATGCAGAAGGCGTTGCTCTTCGATACTGCCCGCATCGTCCGCCGGTTTCTTTCCCTTTCCCCCTTACCCTCGGCCGTTTGGTCTCCCTTGCCGAGGGCTTCCATCTGGTTGGGCTTTTATTTATTTGCGTATTTTTGTATTTATTTTATTTTATTGATATTTATGTATATTTATCTTTTCATTTTCATTTCTTATTATGTATTAACATTAAATTAATCTTATTTTTATTTTTATTAATTTCCTCTTCTGGGTTGTCTGGAAGATATTGCTATGTAGAAATAAGCCCGCCTTTTGTTTATCCCTCATTATTTTTTCATTATTTATTAACGTTTTGTTGGTGTACAATAAAGAGTATTGTATTTGTATTGTATTTTTATGTATTTATAGAATCCAACCAGATGAGAAAACTATATAGACACCCCCATAATAAGAATAATAATAATGTCCTCCAGACCGAATTTCACCTACTGCGGCCTGCCTCAGCGGAGGCTAGCTATCGGCGCAGGACAGGATTATAGTGCCCAAGTGTATGCGCAAGCACAGGTGCACTCTCTATTTCCTCACTCTCATAATCCGATGATATGGTAAACCGACACGACCGGAGAGAGAACAGGCGCAGTACCAACGGTTTTACGTGCTTTCCGAGGCACGGATGCGTCTTCAAAGGAAATTGATAAACGCGTTGAGGACGCGTGGAAACAATATTGGAGTCTGAGAGGAAGTTAGTATGACCATCAAGCGGAAACTGTTTGATGCTTGTATATTGCCTGTACTGACATATGGTTGCCAAACCTGGGCACTTACTAAATCTCACAACAGAAAACTTGCAGTCTGCTAAAATGCTATGGATGTCTGAGAGTGACGTCGCGGACGCGTCGGTGCAGTGATCAGCTGTTGCTTGTAATTTAGTGAATAAAGTTGCTAACGCAGTATTTTAAGCTTAAAGTTTATTTATTTGATAGTTAACATAACACTACATATCAGTGAGTGTTTTGCAGTAAATTGGTGCAGTTAATAAACTAGTGAACATAAAAACAAGTGAATGAACATAATTGGTCTTGTTTGTTATTTGCTAGTTACATTCACTCGTACAACTTAGTTATTTGACTTACCTACATATTTTTTGCTGCACACACCTCCATACTTGATACATACCAATAGTATATTCCAGTGCCATTAGTGGGTGAGTGGAGTATATAAGATCCGTAAACAGCTTGAACTGTACTTCTTTAATATGGTTAAATGTGGAGCTTGTGGTAAATTCCTTTCTACGGCAGAGGCCGTTAAATGCGGACAATGTCCAGTACTATATCATCGAGCTTGTGTTGGAGTCTCTGACCGCTCTAAGATCCAATGTCTGGCAATGTCCAGAGTGTAAAAAGACTGTGCCAAAGGGAAACAACTCTAGAAGAGTTGTTTCCCTTTGGCACAGTGTGTCCTCCAGTTAGGGGGATGGTTGTCGAGAGTGAAATTTTAAATCCTGCAATCTCCGGAACAAGCAGTGACTCAGAAAAAACTGCAACTAGCTCCCCTGGGTCTTTTCATCGGGAACTGATTCCAGAAATCCGACTTTTCAGGGAGGAATTATGTAGGGTCAGGGAGGAGCTAAAAGACTTTCGGAGGGATATGGTTGAACTACGGGAATCTTTAGTGATGAGTAGTAAGATAATGGATGAAATGGAGAGCAGGATAAGTATTCTAGAACAGAAGATTCAAAGCAACAGTAACAGGTCAGTTGAAATAAATGAGCTCGTACAAACCCTACTTACGCGTAAGATTAATAATCGGGAGCAAGAGTTGCTTGCAGCCGACCTTGAAATCACAAATATTCCGGAAGAGAGGACAGAAAACATCACTCATACGGTCGTGTTGGTGGCTGCAAAGCTGGTAGTATCGCTGGACGAGAGGGACATTGTTTTCGTGGATCGTGTAGGAAACAACGACAGCGACAAGGAAGCAGGGTGACAATACGGATGGAGATCGGGGTCATGGGCGTCGAGTGGTGGTGCGTCTAGCGCGCCGCTAGCCGCGCGAAGTGTTATTACGAAGCGCACGCGTGTGGAGGAATGCTACCACCGCTGACCTTGGTCTGCCATGTCCACCTTGTCGCTTTTATATTAATGAGCGTATCTCAAGAGCTAATCGCCAACTATTTTACCGAGTACGAGAGGCAACAAGGCAGCTACTGTGGAGATATACATGGACCAGATATGGTAGAATCTATGCTCGCCATGGAGATGGGAAGAACGCTTATTGTATCCGATCTGAGGCAGATCTGATCCGTGGTTTTGGTAACGATGCAGTTAGGCCACTTTCAAATTAATTTTATAACATTTTTTTTATATTATTTATATTTACACACATGCAAATAAAAATCATGAATGTACCTCTTGTTGTAAGATTTATACTTTTTTTAGTATTGTTCTTCTGTACGTAACTTTTATACGGTGTGTAAACCTTTTGATTTGTTATGACACTTGTGTTCACTATAGAGTTTATATTTTATTTTATCATCGGTTAATAGGTAATTTAGTTTTTATGAATATTATGCATAAACTAAAAAAATGTTAGTTTTGTAAAAAATTTATTAAATAGTGTTAAAAATATTCATAGTCGCGAAATATTTATACTGCTACCGCAGACTAATATGTATTCATACAAGTTAGAAATTATTATTCATGAAATTTGCACTCCTAAACATCTCTTAAAATATTATGTTATTAATATATTATATTATATTACATGTTTTTATCGTCCATTTACATATTATGATTTAAATCTATGGGGAAAATACACAAATAAGAAATTAAAAATTATTTATATAGTATAACTCATCAAAAATCAAAAACAAATTACTCAAAATTGGTTTGTTTAATGCTGGGTCACTGGGTACAAGCCATGACGAATTTACAGCTGCTTTAGAGGATTGCCAGGTTGACATAATGGCAATAAATGAAACATAGTTGAGGACGGGTGAGGAGGGCCGCGCGAACGATGTGCCCGGATACCGGCTGCGGCACGCGCCGCGGCCGGCTGCCGTGCGCGGCGGCCGTGGAGGTGGCTTTGGCTTTTACATACGCTCGGGGATGGCAGTGCGTACTTGCCCGCATCCTCCTTCCACTGATGTTGAGCAAATATGGCTCTCTTTCACGATAAACACACAGAAAATTATGATTGGCACTGCTTATCGTCCACCTTGGCTCGATGTAAATATTTTTCTAGATGCCCTCACTTCATCTATTGTTTCATTCGCAAGAGCTGATAAAGTGATTCTTGTTGGTGATTTCAATATAAATTTGCTAAAAAAAGATGACCCCAAAACTAAACTTCTTCTTAGTTTTCTCAAATATACTCGTCTATCTCAAGTTATATCTGAACCTACTCATTATACAGATCACAGTGAAACACTCACTGATTTGGTATGCTCTGACATTAGTGTTTCTAATACAACAGTTTCACATATACCACAATTAGGGCAACACGCAGTGATATCCGTTCAATTTCTAATAGAAAAAGATAAGTTTATCACACGTAAGGCTTACATTTGTCCACTTAAGCCGATTTTGGTAGACAGACAGTATTTATTGATTGGGATAGTATTTTATATATCAACAATGTTAATGATATGTTAGCAAAATTTAATTCATATATAATAACACTTTTTGACCTTCATGCCCCAAATAAATTAGTGCGATTAAAAAAACAAAATCACCCATGGATTACTGATACAGTTAAAATCATGACGAGGCATCGAAACCACTATTTCATGCGGTATAAGAAAACTAAACTAGATAAATATTATAATTCCTATAAAGATCTAAAAAACCTTGTGACTAATGCTATTCATTTTGAAAAGAGAGCATATTTTGAAACGCGTATTAATAAAAACTTAAATAACCCTAAAGCTCTATGGAAAAGTATAAAAGGTAATATTATTACTAAGGAACAGGTTGAGATAAATTTGCCAGATCATTGTAATGATCCTGATATAATAAATAAACATTTTTTGAATATTCCTGGTGATGGTAATATAGACCTTTCAAAATTTACTTTCTATGAGTTTAACAAATATGGCCCAGGTATTTTCCATTTAAATATTACAAATGAGGACCAAATAGCTAAAATAATTCAGAGTTTTAAATCTAACGCCCAAGGTGTGGATCAGATAACACTTGATATGTTACTTATGACACTATCACATACTTTGAAAGTTATTACAGCTATTGTGAATAAATCTATTACCACATCTACCTTCCCTGATCAATGGAAAATAGCTGTGGAAATAAACAAGCCTATCCCTAAGAAAAAACAGGCAACCTGTTTAAAAGATCTACGCCCCATAGCATCTTGCCCTGTTTATCTAAGGTATTAGAAAAAGTAGTCTGCGTTCAGTTTACCGAATACTTAGAGGTACACAAAATCTTACCTTTAGCAAAGTCAGGTTTTCGTAAACACCATAGCACCACAACAGCGATTATTGATGTTGTTGATAATATACTAACAGCTCAGGATAAGGGAATGGGGACAATCCTTACTCTTTTAGATTTCTCACGAGCTTTTGACTCCATAAATTGTACTCTTCTTCTGTCTAAGTTATCTTTCTATGGATTTGATGCTGTGCAAGCATCAGTGTTCAGCAGTTCAATGGTTTCATAGTTACTTAACAGATATATTGCAATATGTTAGTATAACAAAACATGACGGCACAATACTTATGTCTGAACCGTACTTAGTTTCTCGCGGTGTCCCACAGGGATCTATCCTGGGTCCTATTTTATTTATTTTATATAGTTCAAACATCACTAGCTGTATCAAAAATTGTGAGTATCACTTGTATGCAGATGACTTGCAACTGCTGTCAAATTATTGAATGAAGATCTCAAATGTACCTCGTTATGGTTCAAGCAAAATTCTCTTTGCTAAATCCACAAAAATCAAATTTTTAATTCTAGGAACAAATAAAAATATAAAAAATATATCAATGCTTCAGCCCTTAGTTCTAATTGATAATAAAGCTATACAGCAAGTCTCTGAGGCAAGAAATTTAGGTGTATTATTTGATTCTAGTTTGCGATTTGATAGTCATGTGCTTGAGGGAGTGCGCAGTTGCTTTTACCGTTTGAAGTTATTGTATAAAGTTCGGCAATACCTCAGTGAAGATATGCGGATAGGATTGTGTGAGTCATTAATACTGTCTAAGTTAAATTATGCAGATGCAGCCTATGGACCACGACTGTTGAAAAGGTCAGAGAAGTTCATACAGCGGGTGCAAAATGTGTACTCGGTTTTGTTTCACTGTCCCGCCTCGAAGTCATGTAACGCCTTATTTGAACAACGCTAATATGTTAAAAATGAGTGCCCGGAGAAAATTACACCTTGCTACTGTACTATTCTCAACAATAACAAAACAACGACCAGTATACCTGTTTCAAAAGCTGAAGTGGGCCTGAGATCAAAATAAATATAATACAAGAGTTTCTGCTCATTCCCTTGTAACAACTCGATACCGTACAGTTGCGTTTCGAGGTAGTTTCAAATTTGCAGCAACCCACTGTTGGAATGATCTACCACCACGTATTCGTTCCCTAAAATCACTGAATAGTTTTAAAAACAAACTAAAGTTCTATTACTTAGCACAACGAGTTCTAAATACGTAATACAATTACGTTTAGAACGCAAAATAGTAATAATATTTATACTGTTTTACACCATGTTCAAATATTATTGATTATTGTTTATTTCTGTTACATAATATGTGATGAATGATCATTTATTATTTATTTATTTTTAATCTTACTTTTTATTTTCTAAAAAAAATCTAGGAGGTCTCGTAACATGGCGTGTCCGTTTGAATACAGAATCCTATACTATTAAATCCTATACCTTTAAACGAGCAATTCTTGTATATATATATATATATATATATATATATATATATATATATATATATATATATATATATATATATATATATATATATATATATAATCGGAATCTCGGAAACGGCGCCAACGATTTTCATAAAATTTTGTGATCAGGGAGTTTCGGGGGCAGTAAATCGATCTAGCTAGGATTTATTTTTAGAAAATGTCTTTTTGTCCGTGTTTTTAGGCAATGAAAAACTGCTACAATATCGTTAGAATAAGAAGGTAAATTTTGACAGATTGTCAATGATTATAAATAGCTTAATTGGTATAATGGGCGGTCACAGAATCGTAAAACCCCGGTTCGAGCCCAAACCGATCGACCGACTTTTTTAATTTTTTTTTTCAAATTCGTTTCTTTTTTGAGAAAATCTATTTTTTCGAGAACTTTTTTTAGTATTTTTAAAAACACGAAAATTTAAATTAAAAAAATTGCAATCATGACTTTTTATTCAAATAACCAGTTCCGTTTTTTCTGTTATGTCGTTAAGATCAAAAATATTATTTATATTTCATCAGTATGTAATTTGTATCTAAATATAATTTCCAAAACACACGAATTAAAAAAAATCGAGCGAAAAATACCGAGCAAAGCTCGGTCAACCGGGTACTATAAATTATATATGTACTAAAATCATAAATTTTATTGCTACTTTGCTTTGTCTTCCACATAGAACCAAATATGTTATATGTAAGTATAGGTATAGTGTATGTACTACACACCATTTACATTGATATTAATACAGTACGTCTGTGTTAACTGTGTTCGTTAGCACTACTCTTTAACCCACTGCCTAATTACTATTAGTCTATAAGTTGTAGTTACGCGTAATTCGAGGTGCACACACCGACTCGTCAGTGAAGTCATAAGGTTCCAACCACAGAACACCTAATATCTATATTAAGTGTTCTGTGGTTCCAACTGAAAACCAGCGCTGCCTCTGCAGCATCATGCTGAGTTGGAGACCTATTTGATGTCACATTTTATCTTTAAATTCTTTTTTCAATTTTAATTTTTTTTTGTTTCATTGTTAATTAACATCATGCATGTTCTGCTTATTAAATAAATTTTAATGCATAAGCAGTCTTACACCTGCGCATGCATATTCTTTGTCCATTGTAATTTATATTTAAATTTCAAAAATTGTGTGTAAAGTGTGATTATCAAATAAATGGTTCTTTCTTTCTTTCTATGGAAAGGAGAATGTTGGACAAAAGACAGGCAGAAAAAATAAGAACCACAACCATAAAGAAACACACCGGAATAAATGACATTACAGTAACCATAAGAATACTGAAATGGAAATGGACAGGGTATACAATCAGGGGCAAAGAAAAATGGTCAAAAACAATAATGTTCTGATTCAAAATAAACAAGACAAGGAAACGAGGCAGGCAATCCGTAAGATATGTCGATGAAATAAAGGCCGTTGCAGGTGGCACATGGATAAGAGTGACTGGTGACAGGGGAAAATGGTCACAGTTTGAGGAGGTTTTTGTCGAAAGAGTCACACAGACAGGGATGTCGAGGCAAAATTAGTTTTAAGTAAATATACAAGAATGTATCTACCAATACGTGTCTTGCTTTTTTATTTTTTAATTAATTAAAATCAAATATATTTGGGCTTGATTAGGTTCATAGTATCGTTTTTTCTTCGAAAAGTTACATGGTAATTTACACGGTACACTTTTATTTAATCCACCTTAATTTTATCTAGAAACATCGTATTTTTACTCTTGCAACACGGTAAATCTCGATTTACATATTATAAAGACACTGGGGCGGGCTGTTGAACGGGAGCTTACAAAATGGCGTCGACGGCTCTATTAGTACGGTCTATTATTTATTCTGTGGAGTGGTGTCTTCTCGCTGCAAACTCGCGGCAGGCTCACTGCCTCACTTTGAACTCGCTTGCAAATCGCCAGTGTGATAAAGGCAGATCGTTTTTAGCCTGCCAAGCGTGGTAATTAAGGCAAACCCTCCCTAAAACGAGAGAGGACCATGAAAGGACTTTGACTGCCTGGAGAAAAAAACGGGAATAGGTTTGAAAATAGTTAACAGTTTTACTTTAAAAATGTTTCTTGACAACACAGCTGCATTAGGCTGATTTTAAGCTGGTGATCTGTGAAAGCGTGGTCCTGCCCCGGTCGAGCCGACACAGTCGTGCTGCAACCATACTATAACTGCAGCGTGGCTCTATCACTTATGATTGAGTTGACATATATCATCAATAATCGGAATTTCATAAACGTGTCATCATTCTTACGGTTTATATAATCAATTAACGGGTCATGATTCTTTCGGTTCACTTTAATATATTTTAATATACATAAAGGATATTCAAGTTAAAGAAGATGACGTTAATGGATTGTTCGCGGCGCATGTTGCCAAACTTGGACCGCAAGATGACTCTATAAAGACCACAGAAATTGTAAAAGACAATGAAAGAAGTAAAAGCCCCTTGGAAAAATCAACTGGTAATAAGAAGATGAATCAAGATCTGGCCACTTTACGACATACAACTAATCCTGAAGTTGGAGTCGTCCAAATGGAGTCAAGAAAGGGTGAGTATTAGCTAAATTGAAACTTGCTGGCATGTAGCGGGAAGAAATAGAGAGTTCTGAAGAAAATAAAATATCAAACCAGTATAATTACGAATAGTTATGAATTCCATCTTATTTCTCAGAGGTGAAAACGCATCTGTAGCTACGAGTACCTTTGTTTGGAATAGGCTCCAAGTGTCCTGATTTTGTACGTGTGTGTGATTGTAAAGGCCACTTATCATCAGGTGAACTGTCGGTTCGTTTGTCTTTTGGACGTTTATGTTCACACTATATTCTTAAAAGAAGAAATGCCGGTGTCTAATTGTGAATTGCCGTTGGGCTGATGAATGGATCAACAAACGTGTGGAAGACGTCACACCAACCACGTTCCGTTTGCAGCTTCAGCACATCACCCTACGCGAAGCAGCGCAATCAAGCCCACGTGCATATAGTGTTTGTTACCGGAGCACTGTTGTTGGCGACGCGCCTATAAGAATATTTCAGTTTATCAAGTCAACCGATGACGAATAACTTTTCAAAAGACTCATTGTCCAATAGAAATGTTCTGATAAGAAAATGCTTAGTTAAATCTTAAAGAAATGTCGAATTAATGATATAAAGGTCTTGGGTTCGACTCCCAGGCCGGACTAGTTTACTGTTTTCTAAGTAATATCTTTCAATAAATTCATATAGGGAATTTATGATATAAATTATGTTACCGGATTTGTTCCCCGGTTGAAATCGTCTTTCCAACGATGTAAATTCAAAGGAATATTAAAGTGAAGTTAGAGATCGGATTTGTTCCCCGGTCGAGATGATCACTCTGTGCATAAACAGAATTAACGGAAATTAATTGCATAAGTATTGTCTTGTATAAGTTTGATATGTTTGTACGAAAACAAATGCCTATTTGTTATGATTGATTAATGAGAACATTCACTTGTATTGTTATCTGATAAGAAACATGATAACTGATAAGAATCTTATCAGAGATAATTTCCTGCAGTTTGAGAATTATGTAGAAGCACTTATTTACCTAATATTGTTGAAGATTGGTGTGTTTCAGACTTTCATTTTTTCTGATAGCCGAGAGCCGTGCAAAGTTAGTTATTCAAATAGTGTGAGTTCACGGAAGCACGCTGACCACGCCCCAAGGAGGCCAAATATGTAAAAATTTAAAATGTTTGTAATTTCAGCAATTTATGTAAAAATGACTTGTAAAACATTTCAGGTTGATTGTACGTGCTAAAAAGGTGAATTCTGTGTTATTTTTATGTAAAAATTCCTGTGTATAAGTGAAATAATGATAGTTTTGTATAAGAAATT
Organism: Parnassius smintheus behrii; assembly: GCA_036936625.1. Lineage (NCBI taxonomy): Eukaryota > Metazoa > Arthropoda > Insecta > Lepidoptera > Papilionidae > Parnassius > Parnassius smintheus. The sequence continues at coordinate 49,254,756 of JAUPFT010000009.1, read as the reverse complement.
TAAAAGTGTTTTAAATAGTGAAATAAATAGAGAAAATGTAAATTAAACTATTGTATTAGTTAACATATGTATAAATTCAAGTGGGAAACGTTGTTTTAACTTTCTGTGTTAAATATTTAAGAAGTTTGGATTTTGGATTTGTGATTAAAATAGGCATATTTTGTTTTATAAATCAAAGAATTTTTGTGATACGAAAATATAATGTATATCATGGTGTAGATATTGTTTTGTGCTATCTAAATAGATAACTTGTATTTATGTATGACTTATGTGAATAAAGAAATTAAGTGAAACGTGAGAGAGTAATAGTACAAATTCATGTTATTAAGTTGCGCAGGCACGCGAATGGCGCGGCTCACTTTCGCGTATAGCTCTGGGGGTAGCTTAGTGAACGGGTTTTATTGCAATTCGAAGGATCCAAGGATCTCCTAGGTGTGCGTTACTTGCAGTATTACAGTGGCTGCAAATAACCGCCGGTACGACATACTCCGCCGATCGTTGAGTCCCGTGATTCCGTGAGGCGTCGAGGTCACCGGCCCCTAGGTGATTCTTGGCACTTTATGCGTTTCGTGCATCCTGTGCCTAGTCGCGTGTAAAGTGCCACCGTTGCACTTCCCCCAACCCTTTTGGTGTACAAAAGGGGTAGGCAGTGCCCCATGTGTTGAAAGCCATAGACTTTTATTACCATATCTTAGACAGGGCCGTTAGTAATTACCTATGTCTGATAAGAAAAAGGGGGAGCCTACCCCCCCATTTAGAAAACCACCGGACCGAAAAGGTGTGTTGGATCGACCACTGGTTGTGAGGGATCTGTCGAACCCGGAACGCACGAGGGTCGTGTCCTCCTTCTCACAGATCCCCCATCGAAAACCCGTCTCGCCACGGAAGGAGCCCGCACAGGGTGCTGCGCTCACGCCGGCCGTATCTGAGCATACGGCCAGGCAAGAACCACCACCCCAACAGCAGCGAGCTGTAAAAACGGCTAGACGCCATACTCCACCGGAGACCGAAGCCTCTTTATACGAAAAGAGGCAAAGGATTGGCTCCCAACTGTCCTCCGACGAAGCACCATCCACATCGGAGGAGGACGATGAATACCACCATCGGGTGACGCAAAAGAAGGTGTTAAGGTCACCACCTAAATCTCCATCACCACCGCAACTCCCCCCCCGCTCTATATCACCGGATCGGCGAAGCCATGATTCGGCCCAGTACGAGCAGGGGGGTGAGGAATCCTTCAGTTGGGGGTCAACTACTTATGCCACCCTCGCTGCATCCGCCGGCCGATCATCGCCGGTGGCAACAATAAATCCGTCCGGGCTCTCACAGGACGATGGCCAACGGCCATCTACCAGTTATGCCCATATGGTAGCTGCACCAGCAGTACCACGACCACCACCGGCGGCAGCGTCTACAGAAAAACCTGCCGACCAGGAGAAGGGCCGATACCCACCCATAGTGGCCGAATGCCTACCAGACTGGACGAGGCATTTTAAGGAGCTCAACAAAATGTTGGGCCACCCCATAAGTGCCCGTCCGTTTGGGAAAGGCGTTAGATTCACACCACAGAGTGCCAATGAGTTCCGCACAGTACAGCGGTACATGGTGGAATTAACGAAGGAAACACCAACACTGTCGTGGTATTGTTATACCCCGGAGGAGGACAAGCCCACTAAAGTGGGCATCCGGGGTCTACCAATGGGCACGGACACCAAAGCAATAGAGGAGGCTATAAGGGCAAAGGGCTTCCCTATTAAATACGTAAAGGCTATTCCACCTCGTAGAAGCAGACCTGGCTGCGTCTACTTTGCCCAACTGGACCACCTGAGCCTGGAGCAGCTCCAGGAATTATACAACATCGACGAGCTCCTCTATATGAGAGGAGTCGTCATCGAGGCCTGGCAAAGAAAAGCAGGACCAGCCCAATGCCATCGATGCCAGGCCTTCGGGCACGCCTCTGCCAACTGCTTCAGGCCAGTGAGATGCGTGCGCTGTGCCGGGGAGCACATTGCTAGCCAATGCCCTCGGGGTAGGGAAGAGGAGCCGAAATGTGCCAATTGTGGCAAAAACCACACGGCAAATGACCGCCGCTGCCCAGTCCTGAGGAGGACTACTAGGAGGCAGGGGATAACCTTGCCGGGACTACTCCCGGAAGCACCCAAAAAGGCCCCTCAGAGTCGCCCGAAAGCTGTTACAATCCAGCAGGACGGGTGGACCACCATAACCGGGAAGGGCAGGCAACCAGCCCCCCCCCCACCCGTAACATCCCAGGAAACGGTGGAACCCACAACGATCAGGGCAACCACCGGGGCGACTCTGCAGCCTCCCGCCAACCCTGCCACTGAACGGCAACCCTCTAAGAAGAGGAGGCGGGAGAGAAGTAGGAAGAAGTCGCAGCCTCCTCAGGCTGTCACCTCTACCCCGACACCAACAATACCAGTAGCCTCGCAAAAGGCGCAGATTACTAGGGTGATAACCAATGTGGGTACAGCGCCAGAAAGGGCCCCACCAGAACGTAGGGCCCGCTCTAAATCTAGAGCGCGCTCAACCCACAAGCCAAGAGGGCAGGACCAGGAGCAACCACACCCGAGACAATTGCCAACGCCTTCTTACAGGAGAACACCTTCCTCCGGCCTCGAAACAGCAGATGCGATCCAACGTCTGGTTGGTATTGCCATCGAGGTCGGCACGCAAGTCCTGGCGGACATAAGAGCCGGGACAGATCCAGTGACAGCGATAATGAAGGCGCTGGCAAACCTTCTCGCCCGGCATTATGGAGGAGAGTAATCTGCGCCTCCTCTATTGGAACCCGGACGGAATACAGCAGAAGCTGCATGAACTCCGCACAGTCGCCCAGCAACAGGATTTACACATCATCTTGCTGGGAGAGACAAAGTTGAACCCAAAGACGCATATTAAGCTGCCGAATTATCACATGTACAGGAGGGACGAGGTCACTGCTCAAGGGGCCGCCTATAGAGGAACGGCGGTTCTAGTGAGGAGGGACATCGTCCATCAAGAGCTGGGATTACCACCTTACCAGACTATGCGCTCTATCGGCATAAAAATGGAGGCGGCGGGCGAGGAACTTAGAATCTACGCGGCATACCGCCCGCCAGGGACTCCATTTTGCTCCTCAGACATCCGGACGGTGATGGAAGGCGACACACCCACAATTGTCGCCGGGGACCTAAACGCTAAACACCCGGCGTGGGGGTCCAGAGTGATCACCCCGCCGGGTCATGAACTATATGAAGATGCGGAGAAGAACTCGTATGACGTTTTAGGTCCCGAGGAACCAACTCACGTTCCTACTGATCCAAGGAGGAAACCGGATGTATTAGACATCGTGCTCACTAGGAACGTCAACTATCCGATAGTGGTAGAAGTGCTGTACGACCTTTCTTCACAGCACCTCCCGTTACTGATAACCCTTGGCCTGAAGGCGGTGACCACGCCGCCCAGAGCGTTTAAGACACGTGTCGACTGGAGGCTCTACTGTCAACACCTGCAGCAGAGACCTCCAGCACACCAGCCGATAAGTACAGCGGACGACGTAGAGGCCGCTGCAACTAGAATTACCAAAAACATCAAGGAGGCCCTCCACGCGGCCTCTACGATCGTCCCGATCACTGCCAGGCGAGACGATCTGCCGCTTAACATATGCGTGCAGATCAGGCGCAAGAGAGCGTTAAGAAAGCTCTGGGCGCGTACTCGCTGCCCCAGATTAAAGACTCAGCTCAATACCATCTCGGAGGAACTGTCGGTTGCAGTCCAGGCCTTCAGAGGCGACGCCTGGGATCGGCGCATCAGCAAGGCTGAAGAGCAGGATGCGTCGCTCTATAAACTGAACCGGCAGTTAACCAGAACCAAACCTCCCGTTTGCCCGTTGATAGATAGCACGGGCAAACGCTGCTACGATGCCAAGGGCAGAGCGGATATCCTAGTCGAGCACTTCGAGGAGCAATTTATGCCGAACCCAGCAAGTGCGGAGTTCATGGAGCTTCATGCCAGGAAGGAAAGTCGCGTACAGGAGTTCCTGTCGTCGCCCGCGCCGCCTCTTGCAGGAGAGTGGTTCATCTCCCCCGCTGAATTGCGGAGGACAGTAACCCGCCTGCAACCGAGGAAGGCGCCGGGGCACGACGGGATTACCAACGCTGCACTCCGACAGCTGCCCAATAGAGTCATAGTAGAGCTTGGTCGACTCTACAATGGGATATTGCGGACATCCCACTTCCCGGAGGACTGGAAGAAAGGCAGAATTATCGTCTTGCCGAAACCCGGGAAGGACAGGCGTAGAGCTGCCAGCTACAGGCCGATCACGCTATTACCACACATAGCTAAACTGTTTGAAAGATTGCTGCTGAGACGTCTCCGTCCGTGCATCCAACTTCGGGCGGAGCAGCACGGATTCAGGAGGGGTCACTCTACAGTCACACAATTGACTAGAGTGCTGCACCTGCTTGCGGCAGAGTACAATCGTGGCCGCATATCGTTGGGCGTCTTTCTCGATATCGAGAAGGCGTTCGACCGGGTGTGGCACATAGGATTACTTTATAAGCTGAAAGAACAGACCAGTGTCCCTCTTGCTATGTTGCGGCTAATGGCGTCTTTCCTGGAAGACAGGAAGTTCTACGTCTGCGTAGAGGACGCCGAGTCCGCAACCAGAACCATCAGAGCCGGCGTTCCACAGGGCAGCTGTTTGTCACCAGTCCTGTACGCGGCTTACACCAACGACATACCTACACTGGCAGGCAGGCTACAAGAATGGGAGGGCGACGTCGAGCTGGCGCTATACGCGGATGATAGCGCCTATTTCACCTCGTCCAGAAGAGCCCACATAGCCACTGCCAAGATGCAGAGTCTGCTGGACCTGCTGCCACCATGGCTGGATGAGTGGAGGATGGTCGTCAACGTTGGTAAGACGACCGCTCTGCTCACTCGCCGTCTCAGAAATTTTCCACCTCCGCTGACCCTCAACGGCCAGGAGATTGCGTACCAGAAGGCCGTAACCTACCTTGGGTGCAGGATCGACAGGACGCTGCGCATGACCGCGCACGTCGACTTCGTCGTCCGCCGGGCCCGATGTGCGCGGGCGACGCTCTTGCCGGTCCTGGCATCCAAGCTGCCTACAAGAACCAAGCTCCGGATATACAAGATGTATATCCGGACCATCATCACCTACGCTGCACCGGCCTGGTACGCACTTCTGAGCGACCCTCTGAGGCGGCGACTACAGGCCCAGCAGAATCTGACTCTAAGAACGATCGTCGGAGCAGGTCGCTACGTCCGGAATGACGTGATAGCGGCCGACTTAAAGGTCGAGAGTATCAACGACTTTGTGGCCCGGTTAGCGCGCGGCATGTTTGACCGTGCCGATAACGGGCCACACGAACACCTTAACGGCTTTGCGCCGTTACATACCCGGCCAACGGACGGGCGACCTCTTCCAAGAGAACTCCTCTCTATATGTGATTAGAGAGTCGAGTAACAACCCTCAATGCCGCTGAAAGGCCGACTTTGACTTTTATTGGACAACCACTTTTTTTTCCCGTAATTAACCAACTACGGGAAAAACATTACCGATTACGGACTAACCCGGAAATACTTTATTATGCCTAAATAGGCTTTAAGGACTGGCCCATAGTGATGGGCCATGAGGAATATCCGGGCAATGGGGTTTACCCCGAGGCCCGACACCTGCATTGTCCTACCCGGGCACTGTAGACGACAATCAATGCAATTCGAAGGATCTCCTAGGTGTGTGTTGCTTGCAGTATACAGTGGCTGCAAATAACCGCCGGTACGACAAACTCCGCCCACGTTGAGTCCCGCGATTCCGTGAGGCGTCGAGGTCACCGGCCCCTAGGTGATTCTTGGCACTTTATGCGTTGCGTGCATCTAGTGCCTAGTCGCGTTATAAAGTGCCACCTTTGCACTTCCCCCAACCCTTTTGTTGCAAAAGGGGTAGGCAGTGCCCACAGTGAAGAAAGTCTCTATAATAATATCACCACCATCCGCGTCGCGCATCAACATTTGCTGCCGATCGTTTGGACGATAGATAGGGCCATAGTAAGATTACCGCTGACTCTGATAGGTAGATTAGGATGTCAGGAAACGATAAGGGGGAACCTCCTCCGAGAGCAAGAAAACCACCAGATCGACCAGGCGTTTTGGACAGACCCATCGCCTATAGGGACATTTTCAACCCGGAGAGGATGAGAGTCGTCTCATCCTACTCTCAAATACCGACCCGGAAACCTTCGTCGCCGGGTAAGGAGTCCGCATCTAGGGTTGCACTCTCGCCCATCGTACCTGAGTGTACGACTGGGCGTGAACCGCTGCCCTCTCAGCCTCAGCGGGCCATGAAGACGCCACGAAGGCACACGCCTCCTGAGACCGAAGCCTCCCTCCACGAAAAGAGGCAGTGCATCGGTAACTCATCCGATTCGCCGACATCATCAGAAGATGAAGAGCCCCAAGCAACGACTAGGAAGAAGGTCCACACCTCACCTCCTAAGTCGCCATCACCGCTACCCATCTCACCGGACCGTCGGAGTCATGACTCGATCCAATTCGAGCAAGGAGGTGAGGAGTCCTACAGCTGGGGCTCGACAACGTACGCAACCCTAGCTGCATCAGCCGGAAAATCATCCCCGGCTCAAACCATCAACCCGTCCGGGTTAGCTCAGGATGACGGACAGCGCCCGTCAACGAGCTATGCCCACATGGCTGCAGCCCCGGCAGTACCACGACCGCAATCGGCGGAGCAACCTCAAAGAACTGAGAAGGAAAAGGAGAAGAGATATCCGCCGATTGTTGCAGAATGCCTCCCGGCCTGGACCAGGCATTTTAAGGCCCTTAACGAAAAGTTGGGCCATCCACCTAATGCCCGTCCGTTCGGGAAAGGAGTAAGATTCACTCCCCAGAGTCCGGATGAGTTCCGTACCATACAGAGGTACATGGTGGAACTCTCCGAAAAGGATAAATCAATGTCGTGGTACTGTTATACACCGGCAGAAGAGAAGCCCACTAAAGTGGGCATCCGAGGCCTGCCTGTGGGCACCGACGCAAAGATGATTGAGGAGGCTATTCGGGCAAAAGGCTTCCCTATCAACTATGTGAAGGCTATACCACCACGTAGGAGCAGACCGGGCTGCCTCTACTTTGCACAGCTGGAGCACCTGAGCCTGGAACGGCTACAGCAGCTTTACCAACTCGACGAGCTCCTCTACATGAGAGGAGTCGTCATCGAAGCCTGGCAGAGGAAGACCGGACCGGCACAATGCCACCGTTGCCAGGCTTTCGGACATGCCTCCGCTAATTGTCACAGTCCAGTGAAATGCGTTCGCTGTGCCGGTGAACATATTGCCAGCCTTTGCCCAAGGGGTAGAGAGGAGGAGCCGAAGTGCGCAAATTGCGCAAAGAACCACACGGCCAACGATCGCCGCTGCCCGGTCCTGAGGAGGATAGCCAGGAAGCAGGGGATCGTTTTACCTGGGCTACTACCGGAGAACCCAAAGAGGATCCCCTCAAGTCGCCCAAAGGCCGTCACCATACAGGAGGACGGGTGGGCTACCGTCACTAGAGGGAAGGGTAGGCAACTAGCCCCCCCCCCCACCCCCTCCTGCAGCACCATCAGAAACGGTTGGACCCACAGAACAAAGGGCAACCACCGGGGCGACTCTCCGACCTCCTGCCAATGACGCCACTGAGAGGCAACCCTCCAGGAGGAAGAGGCGGAGGAACAGGAGCAGGAGAACGGAGCAGCCTCCTCCTCAGGCTGTGACCACCTCTACCCCTACGACTGCAGGACCAATAGCCTCCCAGGCGCAGGTTATTACAAGAGCACCAGTACCACCTACGGCAGGTAGAGCACCTGAAAGGGCCCTGCCAGAAAGCAGAGCTCGCTCTACGCACAGAGCGCGCTCAATGCAAAAGAAAACCACCACAAATGCCCCGAGACCAGTGCCTTCACAGCGTAGTTCTGAACGCAGACCACCAGCGTCCGGCTTCGAGACGGCTGATGCCATCCACAGACTGGTAGGCATAGCCATCGAAGTCGGTACACAAGTCCTGGCCGACATAAGGGCCGGGACTGACCCCGTAACCGCCGTTATGAAGGCGCTGGCATCCTTACTGGCAAGGCACTATGGAGGATAACCTGCGCCTGCTATATTGGAACCCGGACGGGATTCGTCAAAGGATCCAAGAACTCCGCACTCTCACCCAGCAACAGGACATCCAGGTGATCTTGCTGGGTGAAACTAAATTAAGACCTTCAACGCATCTTAAGCTGCCCAACTACCATATATACAGGAGGGACGAGGTCGATCCTCAAGGGGTCGCTTATAGAGGGACAGCGATCCTGGTGAGGAGAGACATCGTCCACCAGGAGCTGGACCTGCCAGACTTCCAGACGATGCGTTCAATCGGTATAAAAATGGAGGCGGCGGGCGAGGAACTTAGGATCTTTGCAGCATACCGCCCGCCAGGGACTCCATTTCACTCCTCAGACATCCGGACGGTAATGGAAGGCACAACACCCACCATCATTGCCGGGGACTTGAACGCCAAACACCCGGCGTGGGGGTCCAGAGTGATCACCCCGCCGGGTCGTGAACTCTATGATGACGCCGAACTCCACGACTATGACGTTCTAGGTCCCGAGGAACCGACGCATATCCCTAGCGACCCTAGGAAGCGTCCGGATGTATTAGACATCGTGCTCACTAGGAACGTCAACTACCCAGTAGTGGTAGAAGTGCTGTACGACCTAAATACACAGCACCTCCCGATTCTGATAACCCTTGGCACTAAGGCAGTGACCTCACCGCCCAGAGCCAGCAAGACCAAGATCGACTGGAGGATCTACCACCAACACCTGCAGGAGAGACCTCCAGTCCATATACCGATCACCTCAGCGGACGACGTAGAGGCCGCTGCAACCAGAATTTCCACGAGCATCAAGGAGGCCCTCAACGCGGCCTCTACGATCGTCCCACTCTCGGGAAGGAAAGAGGAGCTGCCGCTAAAGATACGCGTGCAGCTAAACCATAAAAGAGCGCTGAGGAAGCTCTGGGCGCGCACTCGCTGCCCTAGAGTAAAGAGAAAGCTAAATACTTTATCAGACGAACTGTCGGTTGCAATACAGGCCCACAGAGGAGAGGCCTGGGAGCGGCGCATATGGAAAGCTGACGAACAGCACGCGTCGCTCTACACATTGAACCGGCAGTTAACGAAAACCCGTCCACCTGTTTGCCCGCTGACCAACAACGCGGGCATTCAATGTTACGATGCCAAGGGCAGAGCGGATATCCTAGCTGAGCACTTCGAGGAGCAGTTTATGCCGAACCCTACGAGTGCGGAGTTCCTGGAATCCCATACAAGGAAGGAAAGCCGCGTGCAGGAGCTCCTGTCGTCGCCCGCGCCACCGCTTGCGGGAGAGTGGTTTATCTCCCCCGCCGAACTGCGGAGGACAGTAACCCGCCTGCAACCGAGGAAGGCGCCGGGGCACGACGGGATTACTAACGCTGCACTACGACAGCTGACCAATAGAGTCCTTGTAGAGATAGGTCGGCTCTACAACGGAATATTGCGGACATCCCACTTCCCGGAGGACTGGAAGAAAGGCAAAGTCATCGTCTTGCCGAAACCCGGGAAGGACAGGCGTAGACCTGCCAACTACAGGCCGATCACGCTGCTACCGCATATAGCTAAACTGTGCGAAAGATTATTGTTAAGACGTCTCCGCCCGTGCATCCAACTTCGGGCGGAGCAACATGGATTCAGGAGGGGTCACTCAACAGCAACACAGCTGACCAGAGTGCTGCACCTGCTTGCGGCCGAACACAACCGTGGCCGCATATCGTTGGGCGTCTTTCTCGATATTGAGAAGGCGTTCGACCGGGTGTGGCACACAGGATTACTCTACAAGTTAGATGTACAAACAAGTATCCCTCCTGCTATATTGCGGCTAGTGGCGTCTTTCCTGGAAGGCAGGAAGTTCTACGTCTGCGTAGAGGACGCCGAGTCCGCAATTAAGACCATAACAGCTGGTGTACCACAGGGCAGCTGTCTATCTCCAGCCCTGTACGCGGCATACACTAATGATATACCCACCCTGGCAGGACACTTGCAAGAATGGGAGGACGACGTCGAACTAGCACTATTTGCGGATGACAGTGCATACTTCACGTCGTCCAGAAGAGCCCATATAGCAGCTGCCAGGATGCAACGTCTGCTGGACCTGCTGCCACCATGGTTGGATGAGTGGAGGATGGCCGTCAATGTTAGCAAGACGACCGCTCTACTCACTCGCCGCTATAGAAATCTACCATCACCATTAACACTCAGAGGCCAGGAGATCGCATATGAGAAGGCCGTGACCTACCTTGGATGTCGGATTGACAGGATGTTGCACATGACAGCGCATGTCGACTCTGCTATACGCAAAGCTCGATGTGCGCGGGCAATGCTCCGCCCTGTCCTGACATCCAAGTTACCGACAAAGTCGAAGATAACAATTTATAAAACATACATAAGACCCCTGCTAACATACGCTGCTCCGGCCTGGTATGCACTCCTGAGTGATCGTCAGAAGCGGCGACTTCAGGCCCAGCAGAATTTGTCATTAAGAACTATAGTCGGTGCGGGTCGCTACGTCCGTAATGACGTCATAGCGGCCAACCTAAAGATAGAGAGCCTTCATGAATTCGTGGTCCGGCTGGCGCGCGGTATGTTCGACCGTGCAGACAACGGGCCACACGAACACCTCAACGGCTTCGCGCCGTTGCATGCAAGGCCGCCGGACGGGCGACCTTATCCAAGAGAACTCCTCCCTATATAGATTAGGGAGTCCGAGTAAACCCCTCAATGCCGCAGAAAGGCCAACTCTGACAAATAATTGTGTTACTTAAACACAATTATTAGACAACCATCCTTACTTATAAATTAACCGACTGCGACTATAGTCGTTATATGCAACGCCTTAAACATCAAGGCGCCCAGGACCGGCACATTGTAGTGTGCCGTGAGGAACATCCGGGTAAAGGGGTACACACTGAGGCCCGAGACCTGCACGGCATTCATGCCCTGCAGAGGACAACAACGACGATTGCAATTCGTTCGATCAAGGATCTCCTAGGTGTGCGTCGCTTGCAGTTATACAGTGGCTGCAATTGACCGCCAGTACGACATACTCCGCCGAACGTTGAGTCCCGTGATTCCGTGAGGCGTCGAGGTCACCGGCCCCTGGGTGATTCTTGGGCACTTTATGCGTTTCGTGCATCCTGTGCCTAGTCGCGTCATAAAGTGCCACCTAAGCACTTACCTTAACCCTTTTCGTTGTAAAAGGGGTAGGCAGTGCCCCATGAGATTAAGCCAACATAGTTTGCATCTAACCATCCGCGTCGCGCATCGTGCCGAACGGCTGGTATTTAGACAGGGCCATCAGTAGATTACCTGACTGACTTAGGTAGGTAGGTAGGTTATCAGTATGTCTGATAAGGACAAAGGGGAACCTCCACCTAAACCGAAACCAAGAAGACCACCCGACCGTCCTGGCGTACTAGATCGTCCGATCGCGTACCGCGATATTTTCTATCCAGAAAGGACTAGAGTAGTGTCCTCCTACTCTCAGATCCCGACTCGGAAACCCTCCTCACCGGGCAAGGAGCCCGCACCGAGGACCGCGCTCTCGCCCATCGTACCTGAAGGTACGACTGGGCGGGAACCGTTCCCACAACCCCAGCGGGCCAAGAAAACCTTGAGGAGACATACACCTCCAGAGACAGCAGCATCCCTCCAGGAGAAGAGGCGATGCTTCGGTTCCTCCGACTCCTCGGATTACTCGTCATCCGAGGGAGAATTAGAACGCCAATCGGAGAAGCCGATTAGGAGAACACCACCTCAATCGCCATCGCCGATTAAATCCACCCCCCCCGCCAGAACACCGGAACAACACACCAGCATGGATGCTGCTGATCTGGAACAGGGAGGAGAAGGGCTATACGGATGGAGTGCCACCACGTATGCGACCCTAGCGCCGAGCACATCTGCCGGACAGTCACCGTCCGCGCCTATTACCAATCCGTCAGGCCGGCTATCGGACGATGGTCAGAGGCCTTCGACTAGCTATGCTCAACTGGTAGCTGCCCCGGCAGTACCAAGGACTAAGACAACTGAAACGCCAAAGCCGCCGGAGGAACCTATCAAGAGGTATCCACCTATAGTAGCTGAGTGCTTGCCGGATTGGACGAAGCATTTCGAAGTGCTCACCAAGAAATTGGGCCACCCACCAAATGCTCGTCCGTTCGGTAAGGGGGTCCGATTTACCCCTCAGAGCCCGGAAGAATTCCGGACGGTACAAAAGTACCTTATAGAGACCACAGAGAAAGTACCAGCTATGTCCTGGTACTGTTATACCCCCGAAGAGGACAGGCCCACAAAAGTGGGCATACGGGGACTACCAGTGGGCACAGATCCAACAGCGATAGAGGGGGCTATCAGGGCCAAGGGGTTCCCGATAAGATACGTTAAAGGGATCCCCCCCCCGTAGAGGCAGACCTGGGTGCCTCTACTTCGCGCAGCTGGACCACCTGAGCCTGGAGCGCCTTAATGAACTTTATCAAGTCGACGAGCTCCTCTTTATGAGAGGAGTCGTCATAGAGGCCTGGCAAGGAAAAGCGGGGCCCTCACAATGCCACCGCTGTCAGGCCTTTGGACATGCATCCACCAATTGCTTCAGGCCAGTGAAGTGTGTTCGCTGTGCTGGAGACCACATCGCCAGTAACTGCCCAAGGGGTAGAGATGAGGAACCGCGATGCGCGAACTGCGCCAAGAACCACACCGCCAATGATCGCCGCTGCCCAGTCCTGAGGAGGATTGCAAGGAAGCAGGGGATTACTCTACCGCGACTACTCCCAGAGGAGCCCAAGAGGATCCCCCAAAGTCGTCCCAGGACCGTGGTCCAGGAAGACGGGTGGACTACAATTGGAGGTAAGGGAAGGGAAACTGCCCCCCCTCCACCCGCCCCGGCACCCACAGAAACGGTGGTGCCGACCATTACCATTCCGAAGGCAACCACCGGGACGACTCTTCAGCCCCCCGCTAACGACGCCACAGAGCGCCAAACCACTCAGAGGAGTAAGCGGGGGAGGAGGAAGAAGAAGAAGAAGGTGCAGCCTCCTCCTCAGGCAGCAACCTCTACCCCAACCCCAGCGGTAACGATAGCCCAGGCGCAGGTTACCAAGGAGGTCAAGATAGCCAGAATGGGTAGAGGGCCAGAAAGGGCCCTATCAGAAAATAGGGCCCGCTCTACACAGAAAGCGCCCTCTATCCATACACAAAGAAAAGTATACCAACACCCGAGACCAGCGCCAACTCCTGCACCAAGTACACCAACAGCCGGCTTCGAGACTGCCGACGCCATCCAACGTCTGGTTGGCATCGCTATCGAAGTCGGCAGCCAGGTCCTGGCAGACATTAGAGCCGGGACCGATCCTATTACAGCAGTCATGAAGGCGCTGGCGAACCTCCTGGCCCGGCACTATGGAGGAATCTAACCTGCGCCTCCTCTACTGGAACCCAGGTGGAATCCAGCAGAAGCTGCAAGAACTCCGCACCGTCGCCCAACAACAAGACGTACAGGTCATCTTGCTGGGAGTGACGAAACTAAATCCGAGCACACGCATAAAGCTGCCTAATTACCATCTGTATAGGAGGGACGAGGTCACTTCTCAAGGGGCCGCTTACAGAGGGACAGCGGTCCTAGTGAGAAGGGACATCGTCCATCAAGAACTAGACCTACCGGAATACCAGACTATGCGCTCTATCGGCATAAAAATGGAGGCGGCGGGCGAGGAACTTAAGATCTACGCAGCATATCGCCCGCCAGGGACTCCATTTTGCTCCTCAGACGTCCGGACGATAATGGAAGACGAAACACCGACCATCATCGCCGGGGACCTAAACGCTAAACACCCGGCGTGGGGATCCAGACTGATCAACCCGCCGGGTCATGCTCTATTTGAAGATGCCGAAAGAAACGGCTATGACGTTTTAGGTCCAGAAGAACCCACTCATGTTCCGACGGATTCACGAGGTCGTCCGGATGTATTGGACATCGTGCTCGCTAGGAACATCAACTACCCGATAGTGGTAGAGGTGCTGTACGACCTGGACTCACAGCACCTCCCGATCTTAATTACCCTTGGCCTAAAGGCGGTGACTACGCCGCCCAGAACATTAAAGACACGTGTCGACTGGAGGCTCTTCCACAAACATCTGCAGGAGAGACCTCCAGCACACCACCCCTTAAACACAGCGGACGACGTAGAGGCCGCTGCCACAAATATGAAAAAGGCAATACAAGAGGCCCTCAATGCTGCCTCTACGATCGTCCCGATGTCTACCAGAAGGGATGATCTGCCGCGACACATTAGCGTGCAGATCAAGAGAAAAAGGGCTTTAAGGAGACTCTGGGCGCGTACTCGCTGCCCGAGAATCAAAACGAAACTGAACACCTTATCGGAGGAACTGTCGGTTGCAGTCCAGGCACACAGAGGAGATGCCTGGGAGCGGCGCATATGGAAGGCGGAAGAGCATGATGCGTCGCTCTATAAACTGAACCGACAGTTAACTAGAGCCAAACCTCCCGTTTGCCCGCTGACCAACAACGCGGGCGAACGTCGTTACGATGCCAAGGGTAGAGCGGATATCCTAGTCAAGCACTTCGAGGCGCAATTTATGCCAAACCCAGCAAGTGCGGAGTTCTTGGAGCTTCATGCCCAAAAGGAGAGTCGCGTACAGGAGTTCCTGTCGTCGCCCGCGCCGCCTCTTGCAGGAGAGTGGTTCATCTCCCCCGCTGAACTGCGGTGGACAGCAACCCGCCTGCAACCGAGGAAGGCGCCGGGGCACGACGGGATTACCAACGCTGCACTCCGACAGCTGCCCCATAGAGTCCTAGTAGAGCTTGGTCGACTCTACAATGGGATATTGCGGACATCCCACTTCCCGGAGGACTGGAAGAAAGGCAAAGTAATCGTCTTGCCGAAACCCGGGAAGGACAGGCGTAGTGCTGCCAGCTACAGGCCGATCACGCTGCTACCACACATAGCTAAACTGCTTGAAAGATTGTTGCTAAGACGTCTCCGCCCGTGCATTCAACTTCGGGCGGAGCAGCACGGATTCAGGAGGGGTCACTCTACAGCAACACAGCTGACCAGAGTGCTGCACCTGCTTGCGGCCGACTACAACCGAGGCCGCACTACGTTGGGCGTCTTTCTCGATATCGAGAAGGCGTTCGACAGGGTGTGGCATTCTGGGCTACTTTACAAATTGGAAGAACAGACCAGTGTCCCTCCTGCTATGTTGCGGCTAGTGGCGTCTTTCCTGGCAGACAGGAAGTTCTACGTCTGCGTAGAGGGCGCCGAGTCCGCAACCAGAACCATCAGAGCCGGCGTTCCTCAAGGCAGCTGTTTGTCTCCAGTCCTGTACGCGGCTTATACCAACGATATCCCTACCCTGGCAGGAAGGCTGCAAGAGTGGGAGGACGACGTGGAATTGGCGTTATATGCGGACGACAGCGCTTATTTCACCTCGTCCAGAAGAGCCCACATTGCCACTGCCAGGATGCAACGTCTCCTGGACCTGCTGCCACCATGGCTAGATGAGTGGAGGATGGTCGTCAACGTTGGTAAGACGACCGCTCTGCTCACTCGCCGCCTCAGGAACCTACCACCTCAACTAACCCTCAATGGCCAGCAGATCGCGTACGAGAAGGCCGTGACCTACCTTGGGTGCCGGATCGACCGGGCGCTGCGCATGACGGCGCACGTCGACCTCGTTGTCCGCAGAGCACGATGTGCGCGGGCGATGCTACGTCCGGTCCTGGCATCCAAGTTACCACTTAACACTAAAGTGCGTGTATATAAAACTTACATCAGGTCCATTATCACCTATGCTGCTCCGGCCTGGTACGCGCTTCTGAGCGAGCCTCTGAGGCGGCGACTGCAGGCCCAGCAAAATATGGCGTTAAGAACCATCGTCGGTGCGGGTCGCTACGTCCGGAATGACGTCATAGCGGCCAACCTCAAGATAGACACCATACAAGAATTTGTGGCCCGGTTGGCGCGCGGATTGTTCGACCGTGCAGACAACGGGCCACATATACACCTTAACAACTTTGCGCCGCTACATGCGCGCCCTCCGGACGGGCGACCCTATCCAAGAGAACTCCTCTCTATATCGATTAGAGAGTCGAGTAACAACCCTCAATGCCGCTGATAGGCCAACTCCGACTTTACTAGACAACCTCTCTCTTTTCGTAGTCTAACCGACTACGAAAAAATTAACCAATCACGGACTAATCCGCAAGAAAGATCTACAATGCCAATAGAAGGCTCCCAGGACCGGTCCATAGTGGTGGACCGCGAGGATAGCACGGGTAATGGGGGCATACCCCGAGGCCCGAAGCCGGCATGTGCCTTAAGGCACGTGTAGAAGACAATTAACGTTGCAATTCGTTCGGGGAATTAGTTCGGAAAAATAAGAAAATCCTTCGGGAAAAGTGAAGAACGAGCAGTCAATAAGAAGAAAAAGTGTAGGGAAGTGATAGGGAAAAGTGATTACTCTCTCACGGAACGGTTTGAAGATAATTGCTGTTTTATTCCCAAGTAATTCATCCCTAAAAGTTATACAGTCCACATCGAAGAATTAAGGCGTCGGGACCGGGACGACTTCGGAAGACCCGTAATCCCCGTCTGAACCTACTTGCTGAAAAAGAAAGAGGTTATCGCCCTAGTGTGTTACTCCGTTGCGGAGATCACATACGTTGTTCCCGAACCCAACGTAGGCGTTATAGGAGGCCGGATCGAGAGAAGCCTCGATTCCTCCCTTCTGTTTCTTTATCGAACGTTCCAGCCCGTCTGGTTCGTTTTAAATTGGTCCTTCCGAACCTGTTTCCTTTTCAACTGTCGACATTTTTTGTGTGTAGCTTTACTCTTCAAAATTTAATAATATAAAGTTAATGTTGGAGTTTGCACCTAACACTGGTAGCGATGATGAGATATAAATTATAGATTGACTGTAAATATAGCGTACGTGAGAGTAATATTGTCACATTCTTATAATTTAAAAACTAAATACTTGTTGGCAAAGGCAGCTCTGTGATATAATAGCTATTTATCAATCAATCAAATAATAAAAGAGATCAAAAGGACGCTGCTTTATTGATGCCATTTTGAAAGATGACAGTATAGTTAATATAGTCATTAAATGTTTTTTTAAATTGATTTTTCGAAGTGTTCCTAATTATTGCCAAATCTTGTTTGCTATTTTGCTTAAAATATTAGTTATAGTGTACGACTTTGTGTTTTTGTCTCAGTCTGTCTCCTAGTTTTTGTTTTATAGGGCGACAAAGTTTAAGATGACCATATTACACTCACGTACCTTACTCAACCCCTTGTAAGATAATTTATATTTAAATGATATATATTAATATAACATTGATCATAATAATAATTTGAGTACTTAACGATATAAACGGTCATGTCGCGATATATTTTAAATCCTACTGAAAACTATGTATAATAAAATACTTCGATCAAATATAATTGATCGAAGATAAAATACGTATTATGTACAGGTTGCAAGCTGACATGTTTGATTCTAATATGAACAAAACAGTTCACAGTCATTTAAATATGTTTAAACTAATTTTTTTCTACTCTTTAACGAAGATAGCAAAAGGTGAACTTAATGCTTTACGGCATTACCGGATGCCATGTTAAAATCGTGAACGAATCAACCATTTCGTTCAAAGTTAAAATATAGTGGCAGGTGCAGTTACCATACATACTTAATACAAATAATGTATGTAATATATAAACAACAATGTGTTAAATATGTTCTATTACACATATTCATTACACAAATACATAGATATATACAATTTACATAAAACACACACACACACACACATATATATATATATATATATATATATATATATATATATATATATATATATATATATGTGTGTGTATATATATGTATGTATATTTAGTTAAATTTAAAATTTAAGGACATTTTAAAATCGCAGAAAACAATGTCATGGAATAAGTCTATATAATATACATGATAATAAATTTCGCCACAATTAGTTTCCAGAAGTGCTTCACACGACGTTGAAGTCAAGTGGCAAGGTATTAATCAAAGGAAGCAGCTGGACACTTACAATGAAAAGCTCACTTCAAGATATGGTGATACTTTTATGGAAAATCGTGCATCTGGAACTCCCCCGCGGAATATATCTTTTTCAACGGCAAGTTTTTCTTTTTATAGACAGGACGAATAAGAGTCCATATTCTACCTGATGGTAAATAGATGCTATAGCTCATACACATCTAAATCTATAATCGATTTAGAATCAAAATACAGATGCGTTGTCGCCGCTGAGAACTTAGATAGAATCCCACGTGCCATAAAAACGGTCCACGGTTCTCTACAATCGCCATAAGCAACATAGTAGCATATTTTCACACTTTCGTTGGTATTTTATGAGAGCGTGGTTCTACCCCAATCGAGCATAGTGGTCGCCTAGCTCTACGTAAATATGTTTACTGACTTTAGACTTTCTTTTTTCGTTATAATTTTTTAGATTTTTACGGTAGAAATATAAAAGATATTAATTAATAAAAAACGATCACAGCGACACCTATTAAACCCAAATTATATAATTTATTGACATTAAAACAACATTACAATGTAGGTACGAGGGTGATACTGAAATTTCTTAGAAAATAAAAAAAACTAAACAAACTAGCAAGTTTTTAGTATTATTATAAATATCTTTTCAAAATAGTGTCCATTTACATCAATACATCGCTGCATCCGATGGAACCACTGAGAAAAGCACTTTGCCCACTCGTCCTTAGGGGTTTTTTCGACGGCATTTTGAAACGCAGTCACTGCTTCCTTGACGTCTATAAAACGTTTTCCTCGAAGTTTTCTTTTATTTTCGGAAATAAATAAAAATCACCAAGTGCGAGTACGAGGCTATAGGGCGAGTGACCCAGTAATTCCACGTCTGACTTCGCCAAGTAGTTGATTGTTTGCTTGACTTGGGCTAAGATGGAATGCCTCGTTTCCGGTAAAAAAGGGTCTCCGGACACGAACTACGAAGCACAGCAGTATGAAGCTGCTATTTTACGCTGATATTCTGTGAGAGCATGGTTCTTCCCCGGCCGAGCTGACCCATTCGTGCTACAACCATAATATAGCTGCAGCGTGGCGCTACCACGTATAAAATATACTTAATTTTTGATACTGGGCTGTATTTAGGCGAAAAATATACCATAAATATTTCCTGTACTACAGGTGTCACCTGTGATGATACCGAATGAGTATCTCGACGAAGACCAGGAAATTCAAGAGGCGATACAAGAACCGTTAGAAGAGATTGAAGCAGAAAATATCCAAGAGATTCCAGAGGACTTACCTGGTAACTATGACTTTGTAACACTAGATTTAACTTTGATTTTTTCTACAAACGAGCATATAGCCCTAATGAAGTTAAATAGATGATGTGCAGTGTTTCTAACTCAGAGATAAAATTGAATGCCTCGTTGCCAGTAAATAAAAACGGTATTCTAGGCTGGTGGGTTGCAGTGGTGGCATATAAGATTATACTCGTATCGACCCTTGGGTGGCAATAAAGATAAATTAAATAGGAAATTAGTAGTAGCATTTTCCTGATAACAATTTTCATACGTGGTGAAAATTGTTATCAGGAAGTGGAGTATGGTTCTGCTGCAGTTATATTAGTAGTATAGTTGTAGCAGGAATGGGTCGGCTCGACCGCGGAAAGACCACGTTTTCAAAGAATACCAGCGTAAAATGGTAGCTTAATGCTGCTGTGTTTCGTATGGTAAGTGTAGAGAACCGGAGACCCCTTTTACTGGAAACGAGGCATTCCATCTTAGTCCTGACGAATGACAACGCATCTGCATTTTGATATGTAATCGAGGATAGATGTAGATGTCTATGTATGTATATATATATATATATATATATATATATATATATATATATATATATATATATATATATATATATATATATACACTTACCATCAGGTGGAATGTGTGCTCGTTTGTCACCCTATACTATAAAAAAGCAAATAATAAAAAGTGCGGTTGGCAACCAGCTTGTCATACAAGGCTACTATGACAAATACCACCTATATACCAATCTATAGGGGAGGATTATTCTCAACTGGAATTTGATAGCTTGTGATGGATGATGTGGGATGTGGTTATGCTTTGATGGAATGCTAAGTGCTGATTTTCTAAGTGCTTATGGATAAAGGAAACAATTATAAGAAAAGCTGCATGTCTGAGAAGTTAAAAATATCGAAGTATTTTTGACACGTGAAGTTCGACAACACGCGTTGGATCTTGCGCTGTTGCTTGCTCCGTAACTCTCTCAGAACTGAATGGAGATCAGTGCTCTGCAAGAAATACGTAGGCTGTTAAAAAAAGTCCCGTTGGATTTCTTGCTGGTTCTTTCCAGGACAGAGGTTTTTTCCTAACCAGTAGTAAAAGCATTAATGACTTTTAATAAGTGTTCTCGTAATATATGAATAAAAATTATTTTATTCTATCAGCTTGCTTAGTATTGTGGGTAAACTGTATGCTAAGGTGTTAATTGAAAGAGTTATGAAAGAAACTGATGGAAAAATTTGGGATGTGCAAGCGGGTTTTAGAAAGGGAATGGGGTGTACAGATCAAGTCTTTTCCATGCGCATGATTGCGGAGAAGTTTTTGGCCAAAAACCAGAAAGTTTTTTGTGCATTCATGGACTTGGAAAAGGATTATGACAGAGTGGACAGGAATGTGTTATGGCAAACACTGAACTCATATGAGTTGAGCGATGGTTTGATACAGGCATTAAGGTCTCTTTATAGGGACTCTAGTGCTTGTATCAGGATCAATGGGTTCTACTCGGACTGGTTTGGCATCCAAAAAGGTGTCAGACAGGGCTGTGTAGCTTCCCCTTGGCTGTTCAACCTATTTATGGACCGGTGTTTGCAAACTTTGAAAGATGAAGAATGTGGGTTAAGACTGGGCGAGTTAACCGTCAAATGCCTTTTGTATGCCGATGATCAAGTCATATTTGCGTCATCGGCGGCTGAGTTGCAAATGATGGTTACATTAATGAACTGGGAATTAAAAGAAAGGGGAATGAAAGTGTACGCATGTAAGACGAAAGTGATGGTTTTTGAAAGAGAAGAAAGCAAAACGGTATGTGAAATAAGAATAGAAGGAGAGTTAATTGAGCAAGTGGATGAGTTTGTGTATTTTGGATGTGTATTTAGCAGGGATGGTAGATATGATAGGGATATAGAACGACGAGTAAATGCAGGGAATAGAGTGAATGGGGCACTACACTCTATTATGAAGAACCAGAATGTGTCAAAACAGGCACGTATTGTAATTCATAATGCTGTGTTAGTCCCTACTTTAATGTATGGTAGTGAAAGCTGGGTGTGGCAGAAGAAGCACGAAAGTAGAATAAATGCTGTAGAAATGCGGTCTTTAAGGAATATGCTAGGGTTGAATCTTTATGACAGGGTGAGAAATTGCGTGATAAGAGATAAATGTGGTATGCAAGATGATGTTGTGACCAGGATTAAGAAAGGAATGCTTCGGTGGTTTGGTCATGTGGAAAGAATGAATGAGGAAAGAGTGAAAAAGCAATTTTATATGGCAGATGTGAACGGTCGAGTCGGGAAGGGACGCCCTAGGAAAAAGTTTATCGACCAAATTGGCGATATTTTGAAAATGGGCCACGTTAGAAGTACCCTTAACCGACGAGCATGTATGCGTAGATATATGGATGTAAAAAAGGCGAAAGAGGTATGTCAGGATCGTGCCAAATGGAAGTCCGTAGTCTCTGCCTACCCCTCTGGGTGACAGGCGTGAGTGTTTATGTATGTATGTATGTATTTTTGTTTTCGTGGCTTTGCTTGGGGGGCTTGTGTTCAGCACTGGGCTTGTGAATAGTGAGGGTCTGTAATGATATTTTTTAAACTTATAATAAGTTTTGTGATAAGCCATTGTTTGACCACAACCCTACCTGGTGGTAAGTGATAATGAAACTCTAGATGGTAAATCCAACTGTCTTAGCATAACAAAAACCAATTTACTCTTGCCGTTTAATGTAATTGTAATAATCTTACTTGATCTATATGGAACTTTTTATTTCATCATCTCTGTGGTACCTATCGGAGGCAGAACCCAGTTATGCTTCTGTCGCTCCTGCGAAATTGAATTACGCCATAAGCAAGAGTGCTCTACCAGGCCTGGGCTCACGTATCGATGTCTCAGTATGCCAATACCAGTGCTTTAAAAAAGAAGTATAATTCCACCTCCAAGTGCAGATTAGCAAATATGCCTCTTGCAGATTGACAAACGCCGGCAAATTATTCCACTTCTTTGCTGAACGCATTACAAAAGACGAAGCAAGCGGTTTGGTTCGAAAGCGTGAAATATCGAGAACAAAGGCTAAACCCATTATAAGTAGTGTAAGGTTCCGTAATATTTGTCGTAAGGTGTAAAGACCCGCCGATTGCTTGTTTGTCCGATGGTGCAAAGTGGAGGGAGGAATTAAAGCATGTAAATTGATTCTATTTTTTTACTTTGATTGTTTATAACAAACCTTTATATACTTTTCAACAGAAGCTGTAACCGACGAAGATGTTAACAGCTCCCCGGTAGCTTCTGCTGCTTCTTTAATTAGCACGGACGTGGAAGATGAGAATGATCAATGATTACTTGAAGACTATGATTTATTTACATGTTTTTTGTTTGGTTTTGGTGTTGATGAATTTTAAACATTTGTTTTGAGAAAATAAACATTAAAGTTAAATAAGATTTCATTTCTTTTTACAGAATAAGAGTGACCAACGAGCACGCAGTCCACGAGACGGAAAGTAAATCCTGTGGTCCATTTATATGAAATATGAATTATAATATAGAGGCGTTGTCATGCGAATACCTCGTATCCAGTTGAAAGCGTCTCCGGTTTTGGTATTCTGTGAGAGCGTGGTCCTTTTCCTGTCGAGCCGACCCATTCATGCAACAACTATAATATGACTGAAACATGGCTCTACCACGTAGTATCCACTCCACTGTTCCTTATCCGTTCCACATGTTTGTTGGCGGACTTCATATGTCTGTGAAAAATTTTTTTGGGGGTCTCCTTATTTTCAGACGTGCAAGTTACCTCACGATGTTTTCTTCGTGGCCAAGAAAGTGGTAAATCCAATATTTAAAAATGCAGTTAACAATTTGATTGGTGCTGGCGGAGATCGAACCCTAGGTTGCTCACGAAGTAAGTTCGCTCGTCTGTTTTTTGTCTTGTTAAATAAAACTATTTTGATTTGTGTTCCGGTGAAGTGTTTAAATTCATGAACATTAACAAATAGGTTTGGGTTGAGTTATTGCATATTGCTAAATGCTTTCGCGAACAATTTAATCTATATATGTAAATCTCTGAAACTATACACCTGAATGACTTGAAATTTGGTATAGTTACTGATTTTTTTTTAAAAGTTACTGATTTCGCAATTTAGACGAGACTCACTAAGAACGGATCTTATGATAGTCTAATCCTCAGACGAAATAAAAACGTCTCATCGAAAAAGATCTTGATATTTTACATCAAAGTTCCGCAATAAAATATTATATTTATTTATTTTATTTAGTATGCCTTATTCCATATATCACCAAACAAAAATTACAGATTATATATAATAGGTCCTTACATACGAAATTGGCGTTTTGTAAGAGAGGAATATAAATCAATTTTTTTTGTAAAATATATTTAATTAATCAAAGTATTCACCGTTGTTATTTATGCACTTTCGCCATCTCATAAGTAGTTCATTGATCCCTTTACTAAAAAAAACCATGGCGGCAAGAATCAATAAACTCTTTGAAGGTGGTTGTGACTGCCGCATCGGAGTTGAATTTTATTCCTTTATAGTTTACTGTTCTGACAATAGATATCTGCCCTAATCGTTTGGCCAGATTTTAGAAAAAAATAATGAGGAAAAAACAAATGAATCACTGTTCTAAACTCAAATGTACCAGCTAAATGAATTTGAAAATTTGAATTTGGAATTCTTGACCAAAGAGGAGATATTTCAGATCAAAGTGGTCAATACGTCAAAACGCTAATTTCATATGTCCGTCTGATAGCAAATTCTTCCAGACAACCAATGAATGGACAGGATTACACACACAAGATAACAGGAGTAGGGCAAATTGGTGTGATAAAAAATAAAACACATTTTATATACATTTATAATAAACATACTTATACTACAAACAAATACATACAATCACAACAAATCAATCAATATACTAAATATATTATACTTAATGACTAGTGTGGGAGCGAAGTTACAATTTAAAGTGCAAGGTAATATGATTCTTTACTAGGTTTTTAAATATCGGTAGGGATGGTGCGCGTTTAAACCCCGCCAATGGGATAAATAGTGCGTCCATCGAAGCGAGCGGGTATCAAATAATATAGTATTCTTATAACTCAAAAACTACAGTTTTGTTTACATAGATGGCTTTGTTAAACGATAGCTCTGTATCGGTCAATCAAATAATAAAGGGTCAAAAGGGCGCTGTTTTATCGATGCCATTTTGACAGTTGACATTATAGTAAATGTTTTAGTCGATTTTAGTATGGTGTAGTGTAGTTCGTTGACTGATGACGTTGACTCCCTCGTTGGTCTAGTGGTTGTAGTAGTGTGACTGCTGATCATGAGGTCCTGGGTTCGAATCCCGGGTCGGGTCAAAAAATAATAATTATTGAGTTTTTCCGTCAAGAAATTCTCAGTAGTTACCTGGAGTCAGGAAGTTGGCGGTATCTCACCCCCGTGCCTCGGAAAGCACGTAAAGCCGTTGGTCCTGTGCCTGATCTCTCTCCGGTCGTGTTGGTTTACCGTCCCATCGCATTATGAGAATGAGGCAATAGAGAGTGCACCTGTGCTTGCGCATACACTTGGGCACTATAATCCTGTCTTGCGCCGATGGCTATAACGTTGAGGCAGGCCGCCGTGGCCGGAATTTGGTCTGGACGACATTATTAATAGTGTATTTCGTTTTTTTTAAGTAGATTTTCTAAATGTTACTATTTAATGCTAATACTTGTTTTTTTTTTAATACATTAGTTATATCATACAACTTTTTGTTTCTGTCCGTGTCCTCCTCCTAGTTTAGGTTTTATAGGACGGCAAAGCTTCAGGTGACCAGATTACCCTCACGTTCCTTAAGTATATGAATATACACGGAAGACATTATGTGATAATTTTATTCGCACTTGCAATAAAAAGTTTTCCTTCAGTCAGATTATATGTAATTGGGAGCCAACTAGATTTACCAATTTTATTTGTACGCCTATATCGATTTTTATCAATTCATTCAGCTGCCAAAAATGGATAATTTACTGCAATCCCAAATTCGTGATAGCTGTAAATTGGCGCTTCCTGAAGGACTTAAAGATTTAATGTGTGATATCTCCCGAGAGGTGAGTATTTACATTGTGACGGCGTAACTGATGCTTCCCTAGAGGTATGTTCTTACAGCGTGGTAGCGGTGTGGAATATCCACCTACCAATTTCGTATCATGTGTACATATCATGTGAGTCTCCGTGATATTTTCCGAAAGGTGAATGTTTCTTCCTATAATACCATATTTTTTTTAGAAATGTCTACGCATACCCTCCTCGAGAGGGCAGAACGATTTATATTGGATTCGCACCGACTAAAACACCATGGTGTTCCACCTTTACCGCATATTATCAGGGCCACGGGAATGATTTTACTAGATGGCACGTCAATATATCAATTTCTATACATTTCAACCATATACAAAATTTGCCTCTGTAGCATTGCGTTACCTTCACATAACTAAAACTATGGAATCGTAATCTATCGCGTAGTGAGGGGTGGATTAACTTCAAAATAAATTAAGCAACTGCCTATGACCTCACTTCATTAACGAAAATGTAATTTTACGTGATATTTGTTATATATATATATATATATATATATATATATATATATATATATATATATATATATATATATATATATATATATATATATATAAAATGAGAGTAGGACCCGCATCCTGAAGGTTTTCAATATATCTATCGGGAATCTAGAAAGGAGTTGGTCACACCTCTTCCTCTTATTATTTTCGTCCGCGTTATAATCGCCGAAGACACACAACCGGGTTTGTGAAGGCCTGTGCTAATCAAGGACATATTCGGTTTGGCCCGGAAATCGTTTTCCTGGACTATAGTGGCCAGAAAATGGTTCACCTACTGTAAGTTTGGACAAATATTACAATTTTTTTAAGTAATAGCCTTCCCCCATTTCTATTTACTATTACTTGCTACAACTCTTTATAAACTTAGTGCCAAATTTTAGAATTTTTGAACACATATTTTTTAGATACTAATTTTTCCTGTGAAGTGTACTTTTCATCTATTACGACATAAGTTTTCAATACTAATACCTCCTAACGAAATTATCTACAAATAATCATTAACCCGATATCTTCTGTTTTCTAAAATATAAATTAAAATAAAACAATCATTTTAGACACTGAGAGCTCAACCGCAGAACATGTACCAATTTATCACAGATTATTTGTCAGCGATGTTAGTAGTACGTGACAATTTGGCCACAGCGACTAACCTATGTAAAGATATTTGCGATCTTAGTTGCCAGCCAGAGTTGGACGATGAATTAAGAAACATTGGAATAACCGGCGAGGATGCTGTAGAATCGAAAAAGGTTATAATAGAATATTTGGAAAAAGATAAAGGTACATTCTTCTGTGAGTTACTTTGTTTCTAGTTCTGTACTCTGTGTGTCTGCCTCGTTGGTTTGCTGGTTGAAAACGCGACTGATGATCTTGAGGTCCCGGGTTCGAATCCCGGGTCGGGTCAAAATCAGTTGTTGGAGTTTTCTGACAAGAAGTTAGTAAGTAGATGTCCGGTGTCAGGTAGCTAGCGGTGTCTTACAACCGTGTCTTAAAAAAACACGTAAAGGCGTTGCTCCTGCGCCTGATCTCTCTGTGTTCGGTAAACCGACAAAACCCGACCGATTTGGAGGACTTTATTCTGTGAGAACGCTGCTTTCCTTTTGTAACAACCATAGAATCAGCATGCCTCTTCTACGAAAAAATAAATAGAAGTATTGTGACTACCGTTGTACTAAAACTGATATTTATTTTACGAGTAGTTATAGTTTATAGTAATTTCTAGATGCTTGTCATTCATTGTAAAAATATCGACATCCTGATTTCAGTGAAAGAGGATAACCTGCTAATTAAGCTGATGAAGAAGACAAATATAGATAAAGATAAGTTACCAGCAGTTCAAAATGCAGTAACAAGAGCTTTTAAGCGACGCAATTTAAACCAAGCCACATTCTTTGATGTTAGTTACTAAATATTTTTTTTACTTATTATAAGCTTTATTAATATAAGCCAATTAATGAATAAACACCTGTTTACTCTTGCCTTGATGATGCTCAGATTGTAATCGAACAGATCGGTCATTCGATAAATTATTTCACTCCTCTGCTGTACATACCTATTAGGAAATACGAAGCAAACCGTTTAGTTTGAATGTAACTCCACACATTGGAACCAAAACATTAAAAAAGGTAAAATACTGACACAAAAGTTATGAAAACCCTCCGAGGCATGTAATTATATTGAAATATGTACAAAGTACTATAAAAGACGCTGAGAGTTTGTTGTTTTCAACACGTGTTAGGCCCTTTTCACACACACACGGTGTCCGTATTAACGGTACCGTATGGTTGAGTAATGTAATATTTAAGCATTACACACGATACCGCGCCCGTGCCGTGATCGTGATATAGCTGTGCAGCTCGGCGCGGACTCGGTTTAGCCACAACTGCCGAGTGTGCACTGGTATACGATACCAATACCATTCATACATACGCGGACACGGGCATGGTACGGTCGTGTTTACGCGCCAATACGTTGTAAGTAATCTACGAAGAAATAATGGAAAAACTAACAGATGTCCTCCTTCGTTACAAAACTGTTTTTAAGAGTTCGTGTAACTCGTTAAAGGACTTTATTGACATTCGAAATAAATTAAAAACTTATCTTCGTGTTTTCGGAGATCCATGAATTTCGTATAAATCACCTAATTGCTTCCTTCTTGCAACGTATGGATGAATCCAATGTATTTTTTCCTTCTTCATCGGACAAACCGCAAATATCGTCGGTACACAAACAGTAAAATTAAGATTTTCTTATTTATTTATATTATTGTATTTACAGGTATTGACTAACGTGAAAGTGTGAAAGATCTACGCCCGAATAAACGATCGCCGTTAATACGTAAACCGTGTATGTGTGTGTGAAAAGGGTTTTAGATCCCGCGTACTCAAACTTACATAGTCTGTGCTATAGTAAGGTACTCTGTGCCTCTTGCCACGCTCCCCGCAATACCGCGTAGATTTTATTAGCGGTGTCTGTTCTGGCACGTAGTAAGTACATATTACTTTAAAGTGTGTAATTCTTGCACACGCTCTACACGTTTACGCTTCATAACTTATCAAAGTACGACGGTAAAGATGTATAATTTGGTCTTTCTCTGTTGGTCGTTCTCTGTTTAAGATCGCTCAGCGAGCTATGGAAAGAGCTATGCTCAGAGTTTATCTACGTGATAGGATCTAAAGCAATAATATCCACAGTATAAATAAAGTAACAAACAAAGCCCACCGAATCATTAAGCTCAAGTAACAACAATTGTGAAAGAATGGTACTTGAAAAACATCTCGTGCTGGTGCACCAAGTTTTGGACGTCTTCTTACAAGATGAAGTGACGACCTAGCAACTAACCATGCAGAAAGTCGATGGATGCAGGTGGTTCTGGACTGTGCTTTGTGGCATACCTTGGAAAAGGTGTATGTTCAGCAGTAGGCTTGGAAAGGGCTGTAATTACGATGATGACAAAGGGTGTGAAATTATTAACCAGATATGGAGTATTACACTTTAAGCCAGATTTGAAATACCTAGACCGATGACGGGGAGTAGGCTCAAACTACAAGACGTCTGGTACTACGATGGCCAATCCGTCGTTCTTCGTAGCAATTATAAATTTTTCTTACAATAGGAGAGACCCTTGTTTAACAGTAACTACTGCAATAGTGACAAATAAAAGGTCTGTTTTAAAATTTTAACTGTTTTCAAATTAACTATACAAGTATATATATATATATATATATATATATATATATATATATATATATATATATATATATATATATATATGTGTATATATATATATATATATATATGTGTCGTAGGATAATTAGATAAACCAAATTTTCAGGAAAAATCTAAGGATATCGCGGATAATTGGCTATGACATTTCCCAAACCTACTGAAAAAATATTAGGGGTTTGGCAACTTTTATTATACTTACCTCTGATTGGCTTGATTTTGGTTTATAGGCGTATAGTTTATGAGCAATATTTTTTTTGTAAAATGATAACCTCACTTTTTACTCATGAATATTGACCCAAAGTTACTTCTGTAACAGCTTCCGCTGTGCCGCGGTCGTGAACATGGGTGACTGCAATTTGTTAATGCGGGCGGGGACTGCTCCCCCTCCGCGGCTACGGCTTTACAAACACTCTAGGGGTGGGGCAGACAAGACTACGTGGAGTCGGGGCGTGCTGATTCGGTTTCAGAACAGATTCGACCAATCATCTAATTATCCGTGTTTTCGCGATATCCCTAGATTTTTGCTGAAAATTCGGTTTATCTAATTATCCTACGACATATAGTTTGAGAGTGGCATAGGAATAGACGGATTGTAAATAAATTAATAATGCCTATATTCAGAATAACAACAGCAATAATGCAGACGAGGCCACTAAAGCTGTCAAGCATACTCTTCACTTGTACAGTAAAGCCGCGTTCAATGTGGAACATAATCAGCAGGAGGAGGTAATAGTTACTTATTTAGGAAATTTTTTCTTTGAGTCATCTTTATTTATCTACCGTCCTTATATAAAATTTTGATTAAAAATAAAACCTAACGAAATGTTCTTTACATGATGATCAAAACAGCATCTAAATCTATTATCAATCCAACCAACCAATCAATCCACAGTAAATTGTAAAATTTGAGCCCTCAGTGATGACTACGTATCCGCCTTTTTGTCACACACAAACTTAATATCTGTCATCCTCTTACTATCAGCTGCATTGTATGTGCGTTTTGTCACCATTGATTACAAAAAAGATCTTTGTTATCGATTAACATTTGTTACAAAAACTTGTCTCTTTTTTCATTTACCACTGGTTGGGAAAAAAACCTTTCTATTGGAAAGAACCAGCAAGAAACCCAGTGTTTGTTCTTACGATACACATGATACTTACTATACCTACCCTCCTACGATACACATGATACATACTATACCTACCCTCCTACGATACACATGATACTTACTATACCTACACTCCTATGATACACATGATACTTACTATACCTACCCTCCTACGATACACATGATACTTACTATACCTACCCTCCTACGATACACATGATACTTACTATACCTACACTCCTACGATACACATGATACTTACTATACCTACCCTCCTACGATACACATGATACTTACTATACCTACCCTTTTACTATACACATGATACTTACTATACCTACCCTCCTACGATACACATGATACTTACTATACCTACCCTCCTATGATACACATGATACTTACTATACCTACCCTCCTACGATACACATGATACTTACTATACCTACCCTCCTACGATACACATGATACTATACCTACCCTTCTACGATACACATGATACTTACTATACCTACCCTTTTACTATACACATGATACTTACTATACCTACCCTCCTACGATACACATGATACTTACTATACCTACCCTCCTACGATACACATGATACTTACTATACCTACCCTCCTACGATACACATGATACTTACTATACCTACCCTCCTACGATACGCATGATACTTACTATACCTACCCTCCTACGATACACGTGATACTATACCTACCCTTCTACGATACACATGATACTTACTATACCTACCCTTTTACTATACACATGATACTTACTATACCTACCCTCCTACGATACACATGATACTTACTATACCTACCCTCCTACGATACACATGATACTTACTATACATACCCTCCTACGATACACGTGATACTATACCTACCCTCCTACGATACACATGATACTTACTATACCTACCCTCCTACGATACAAATGATACTTACTATACCTACCCTCCTACGATACACATGATACTTACTATACCTACGCTTTTACTATACACATGATACTTACTATACCTACCCTCCTACGATACACATGATACTTACTATACCTACCCTCCTACGATACACATGATACTATACCTACCCTTCTACGATACACATGATACTTTCTATACCTACCCTTTTACTATACACATGATACTTACTATACCTACCCTCCTACGATACACATGATACTTACTATACCTACCCTCCTATGATACACATGATACTTACTATACCTACCCTCCTACGATACACATGATACTTACTATACCTACCCTCCTACGATACACATAGTACTTTCTATACCTACCCTCCTACGATACACATGATACTTACTATACCTACCCTCCTACGATACACATGATACTTACTATACCTACCCTCCTACGATACACATGATACTTACTATACCTACCCTCCTACGATACACATGATACTTACTATACCTACCCTCCTACGATACACATGATACTTACTATACCTACCCTCCTACGATACACATGATACTTACTATACCTACCCTCCTACGATACACATGATACTTACTATACCTACCCTCCTACGATACACATGATACTTACTATACCTACCCTCCTACGATACACATGATACTATACCTACCCTTCTACGATACACATGATACTATACCTACCCTTCTACGATACACATGATACTATACCTACCCTTCTACGATACACATGATACTTACTATACCTACCCTCCTACGATACACATGATACTATACCTACCCTTCTACGATACACATGATACTTACTATACCTACCCTTTTACTATACACATGATACTTACTATACCTACCCTCCTACGATACACATGATACTATACCTACCCTTTTACTATACACATGATACTTACTATACCTACCCTCCTACGATACACATGATACTTACTATACCTACCCTCCTACGATACACGTGATACTTACTATACCTACCCTCCTACGATACACATGATACTTACTATACCTACCCTCCTACGATACACGTGATACTTACTATACCTACCCTCCTACGATACACATGATACTATACCTACCCTTCTACGATACACATGATACTTACTATACCTACCCTTTTACTATACACATGATACTTACTATACCTACCCTCCTACGATACACATGATACTTACTATACCTACCCTTTTACTATACACATGATACTTACTATACCTACCCTCCTACGATACACATGATACTATACCTACCCTTCTACGATACACATGATACTATACCTACCCTTCTACGATACACATGATACTTACTATACCTACCCTCCTACGATACACATGATACTTACTATACCTACCCTCCTACGATACACATGATACTTACTATACCTACCCTCCTACGATACACGTGATACTTACTATACCTACCCTCCTACGATACACATGATACTATACCTACCCTTCTACGATACACATGATACTATACCTACCCTCCTACGATACACATGATACTTACTATACCTACCCTCCTACGATACACATGATACTTACTATACCTACCCTCCTACGATACACATGATACTTACTATACCTACCCTCCTACGATACACATGATACTTACTATACCTTCCCCTTCTACGATACACGTGATACTTACTATACCTACCCTCCTACGATACACATGATACTATACCTACCCTTCTACGATACACATGATACTTACTATACCTACCCTTTTACTATACACATGATACTTACTATACCTACCCTCCTACAATACACATGATACTTACAATACCTACCCTTTTACTATACACATGATACTTACTATACCTACCCTCCTACAATACACATGATACTTACTATACCTACCCTTTTACTATACACATGATACTTACTATACCTACCCTCCTACGATACAAATGATACTTACTATACCTACCCTCCTACGATACACATGATACTTACTATACCTACCCTCCTACGATACACATGATACTTACTATACCTACCCTCCTACGATACACATGATACTATACCTACCCTTCTACGATACACATGATACTATACCTACCCTTCTACGATACACATGATACTATACCTACCCTCCTACGATACACATGATACTATACCTACCCTTCTACGATACACATGATACTATACCTACCCTTCTACGATACACATGATACTATACCTACCCTTCTACGATACCCACGTCACGCACGAATGAGCATGATGTTGGTTTCTTAAATCCGTTGCCACGTGACCTCTAAATCTCGTAGTACACTTCAATGGGCTGATGTAGCCCATTAAAGTATACTACTGGATTTGGGCATTCCTCACTGTAGTTATTATTGTTATTATACATAAGGACATTCCGTTGAGGCGGTACAAAATTACCCTCTATCGATCTGTCAAATGAAAGTCATAATTTATTCAATCATTAATTGCAGGCTAATAGAAACAGCAAACTAAAGGCCTCCCCAACGATTGTCTCATAGGAGTAATTTTGCCATAGCTGCCACCCTTAATAAAAACCTTAAAAAGGTTGGCGGTGTAAAAATATCCAATAGTCTATATCCTGTGTATTTCATAAGAAGCGACAGAGAGAAACTTAAATATGACGGGGGCAGCAGCATGCTCCTGATATCAACTCAAAATTATTTAAAAAACATGCAAAAACGCCCCCTGTGAGGCAATATATGTGGGTGGCTTTATGAGCCAGCGGTAAACACTTTTTGGGTTAGGTAATTAATAGCCACGCTTAGCATGTGCAAGCGATATTTTAATAAAATATTGATTTTCTGCTATTTCCTCGTCACCCTTAATGACACCCACACAAACACAAAAAGTGACTGGTGGAGTAAAAAAATCTTATACCGCGACTATATGACATACTCTCATATATCTTTATAACATAACTGTTTAGAGGCGGTGTAAAAATACCCACTACCCCATGTCACCCCGTGGGTGTCGTAAGAGGCAGCAGCGTCTTCCTAATAATAACTAAAAGAAAAAAACTGCGTTTGCCACCCCGACTGCAACGTTTTTTTTATAGGAGAGGGGTGACGACGGTGAGAAACGAGCGCACAGTCCACCTGAAGGTAAGTGTAGTATCCGCGATTACGAATCAAAATACAAATGCGTTGGCACCCGTGAGGACTAAGATGGAATGCCTCCTTTCCAGTAAAAGGATCTCCGGTTCTCTACACTCACCATACGAAACACAACAGCGTTAAGCTGCTATTTTACGCTGGTCTTCTATGAGAGCGTGGTCCTTCCCCGGTCGAGCCGATCCATTCGTGCTAAAACTATATTACTAATATAGCTGCAGTATGGTTTTACCGCGTAAAAAATGTAGCTACTATGACAAATATCCTATATTTAATATCCTAATATTAGGCAATCTGTGAGGAAAGCCTATGTTCAGCAGTGGAGTTTTAATAGGCTGTAACAGTAATGCCTGAAACGATAAGACTGTCATGTCATTGATGTAGAGATTACACAAATCAACTTTTTTACATTTGCTTTAGATTCAAAATTTATTCACGTCGAACGACTGTACTCGTACATGTAAGTATAATTTTGTTCATCAGTTTATAATTAAGTAGCTCTTCTTTCATTACTGGGCCTGAGCCTCCTCCAATGTGGGGAGGATTGTAAGTAGCAACTAGTATTAAAGTACTCTGGGGAGGATTTTGTTCTACGATTTCAATTCTTTGAAATTTAACATTTATTCTTGGTAATTATCACTCATTCATCGCATAGATTTTTAAGTCAACAGCTAGACATCTAAATTTTCAATAATGATAGCTAAGACAGAAATTCCCACCAGGTAATGCAAAGCATAATTTGTAAAGTTATAGTGCACTGTTTGAGATAGATTTTTTTGTCATCCATAAATTGCTAGAGTCTTTTGTACCTTTTCTTAAACTAAATTGTGTAGAAAATAAACTTAGCCTTTTTCAGACTGTGAGACACAATCATTTACATCTCCACCTAGTTCTTTCGCAACATTTTCTATAACAAAAGATCACTCAATTAACAATGGATTGGAAAAAGAGCACC
This sequence comes from Parnassius smintheus behrii, assembly GCA_036936625.1. NCBI lineage: Eukaryota > Metazoa > Arthropoda > Insecta > Lepidoptera > Papilionidae > Parnassius > Parnassius smintheus. The sequence goes on along the minus strand of JAUPFT010000009.1, from coordinate 49,219,250 downwards.
GCCTCATTAATTATGATCAAAGATACAGTGATAATCCTATCTATAATAAACAACCATCAAAGAAGCGTGTACACATGCATTTATCTGATACAGAAAGTGTTTTCGATGAAAAAGTATTAGATGACTTAGTCAAAAGAGAAATTGATGAAAGCGTTCAACCGATACTTGAAGATAATAAGAAAATATTAGATCTAATTGATTATGATGAAATGGTTGAAGATGAAGCTGTAGACGCCGATGATGAATCAGAAATATCAATCGAAGAAGAGCAATATGAATAAAAGAAAGACAAGAAAGACATTAATAATATATTTAATCTTTTAATTTTTGAATAAAGTACTTAAGATTTCAACAGTGTTTATTATGATTTTTCAAATTCTTACGTTAAATTACAAACTAATCGTAGGGCAAATCTTAATTGTAGACGTTTAAAAATATTTTTGGTTAGAAACGTAGTACAAAATTTTCATACAGTAAAAATATGTTAAGCATTATTCACTTTATAAAAACATACATATTATGTACTATGCAATTTGAATAAATGCTTCACTTTAATAACATATGTGTAAACATTATACTTATGCACAAATATAGTCAAAAACAATATAATCAACAACAAATTATCAAAGGACCCTATATTTTTAATAATAAATAATATACATAAACTGTATAGAGTATTTCGACCGATATCTAAGTTAAATTTACATAACAGTAAAATTAAAATAACTTAACTATCTGTGGTTAATGCTTAAATAATAGAACTTAGAATTAGATTAGTAGGAATCACAGCAGATCTATATACGTATCACTAAAATATTTTTGTAACACCAATAGCTGAACATTTATAAACACTGTAAAATTGATAAGAATGGAACAGCTGATTCGTTTTTGGTAAGACAAACGCAGCACGCGATAGACTAGGGGTCTTCATAATAAATATAATTGTTCGAATTGCAGTTACCCTTATAATTAATTATTCTTATTTACAAATAAACTATATTATACGAAGTAAAATCTAATATAGAAAACAGTATATGTTGGTACACCTAAACTAAATAATAGGTCATTACGCAATGTATGAAGTTCTTGCAACAGCATTGTCAAATTAGGTGTTAACTCAATCTAAAATCTATCTATATAAAGTAAGAATAGGAATTCTTTTGAGCGATCAAATAAGTTGGAGATCCCACAAACTTTGGTAAATCCGAAACTTGTCACTGTCATAGACAAGTTAACAAAGTATTAACATGCATACGCTACTAAAAACCACTTTAAAAATGTTATTTCAAATTATAATCAATTTGTTATAAAATTAAACACAAAAATTACTTATAATTTTGATTTTTGTGTATGTGTTGAGAGAAAATTTACAAGTCGCGCTAATAAGCACTCATTATTTCTTAAATTTAGTAAAAAAAGTTATAGGTAAATAACTTTGAAATATAATTTTATTTCAATGTTAACATTGCATTAATTTACATTTACAAATAAACGCAGCACCGAATACAGTGTGTTAATGAACTTTGTACAATTTTAAAGCTTCAAATTTATGTTCTAAACACAAAAGACTTCAAAACAAAACACAAATAAATATTCCATAAATTTAAAAGTAAAACAATTGAAAAGTTCTATTGTTTCTATTATTTAAAAAGAAAAAATCACAAAATGGAATAAAAAAACTTATCGAAAACGATTTTGCAAAAAAAAATTGCATTGTCATATACTTACAATTTTGCGTTTAATTGTTTGATTTGTTTAATTGTTTATGGTTATCAATCAAATAAGTTATAAATCTGAACTGTAGAGTTTATGTTATAAATATAAACGATAACAGTAATGTCTTAGTAATGCCTACTCTACGCGGATCGTCTGATACTCCAATGGATTTGATGCATGTAAGAAGACTGAGCTGACCCGGCGATCAACAGCAAGTTAATCGACAACCCATCAAAGAAGCCTGATTGAGGTTGCCAATTCGCGCGAATGTTTTTACTCACTTTTTAATTTTGCTTCAGCTTCACTTTTTTCATACAAACATGGTTTAACGGAGCTCCCTCGGGTTCGGGAAAAGTTTGAAGATGAATGGTTGGACAATCACGTAGAGCCAGCATTACATTATTTCTTGTTATGAATTTTTGTGACACATCAAAATTACATTTCGAAATGGTGTCATATTTTTGTTACACACAGAAATTACATTTAGAAATGGTGACACATTATTCACATTTCAAGATTATCTTTATTAATTTTGTAGTTTTAACTTAGTTATAAAGTTTTTAATATAATTTAAAATGTATTCTATTAAAATTACACTATATATAAAGTGTAAATTTTTACAAAATGTAATATTCCTGCTTAGTTGGACTTAATTCTTTAAATATGAACCATATAATATATCAAAAATTGTAAACTACAATTCTTGTACAATTTTGCTAAAATGTGTAAAATTTTATGAATCTGTAATCGCCTAAGCGGTTATAGAGATATTTAAATGAAACAGACACCGACCAAAAATTATAAAACTACATGTACTGGTGATCAGATGGTGTCCACTCCACTTCCCATTAATTTGTTACCATATTCACTGAGTACCTGAAAAGCAGGAAAAAATTAATTACAGTACTTGTTTAATTTTAAATTGTGAATTATGAATTGAAGTGAATTGTGAATTTATATTAAATTACAGCATTTCTTGAATGTGCCAATCGCCAGTTGATGTGTAATTTGCCAATAATTGCCCACATTTACCTCCTTACGTTCGCAATCTGCTGGGCTTATAACTTGAGCTAACACCCTTGCACTGGTTATCGAAGCAGCTCCGATTTGTGGCATTTTGGTTCAGAATTTTCAAATGTATAAGTTCTATCACTTTCAGTATCAGTCGGTGTGATTTAGCGGTCTTTATACCTACCAAAGACAAGGATGTAGGAGTGGGAACACGCGCTTGTTAACAAGCGCGTGTGAACTCGGGGCACTCAGCTCGCGCACAGTGACTCACTTTGTAGAGGAAGATGTAGTAGTGGTGCAGTGATTCACCTTGTAGAGGATTATGTAGTAGTGGCGGTTGGCGAGCTCGTGCGGGCGCTGGGCACGCAGCTCGCGTACGGCTCGCGGCACTTCGGCCGCACCAGCTACAAGATGTAGTGGTGGCGCAGTGACTCACCTTGTAGAGGAAGATGTAGTGGTGGCAGCTAGCGAGCGCGTGCGGACGCTGGGCACGCAGCTCGCGCACGGCTAGCGGCACGTCTGCCGCACCAGCTACAAGATGTAGTGGTGGCGCAGTGGCTCACCTTGTAGAGGAAGATGTAGTGGTGGCGGTTGGCGAGCGCGTGCGGGCGCTGGGCACGCAGGTCGCGCACGGTTCGTGGCAAGTCGGCCACACCGGCCACCAGTGCTCGTGCACACGCGTCCAGTGCCACGAATGCTGCCGACCTCCCTGCACCCGATGCACACACGCACACGCAAGGCCTCACGCCTGTAATGCAACCCACCCGTATTACACTCCGTTCCGAAGCGCCTCCATCAAGGCGGAAAGTAAAATAGCATTTAAATATTTTTTATAAAGTTACAGTGTAGTAGCGATATAAGCATATCCTCTACCCCATATCATCCCGTGAGTGTTGTAAGAGGCGACAGAGGGAAACAAACCAGGAGATGGCAGCAGCGTCAAAAAAACTACGAGTGCAAACACGCTTACCAAGCGGTACAACTACGGCAATTGCCCCACCTATGAGGCAATCTATGGGAGGTGTATGTTCAGCAGTGGACTTCAACGATATAGGTACGATGTAACGATAACGAATAATAACTTAAGACCGCCCCGCACCCGACGCCCACACGCTCACATACGGCCTCACGCCTGTAGCACGACGCACCACCTCTGTATTTTGTTCCAAATCATCACAGTTGTGGCGGAAAAAAGAACTAACATTAAGATTTTTATAGTATTAAATTAGAGTATCAGATTAACTAACAGTACACCTAAATGGTAACCAACAATAACAAAGCAAGCTATCCACGTGCTTTTAAGACCACGTTAAAATACCTCATCATCACGTTGTCATCATCATTATAGTCTATTAAAGTCCACTGCTAAACATAGGCCTTCCCGAAAATTGTCACATTAGGTGGATACTTGCTATAGTTGCCATGATTGGCAACGCAACGGGACAACGCGACGGGTTGCAACCGCAGTTTGTTATCTTAAAGTTGTTATCAGACATGAACACATAGACATGCATTTATTCAGCAACTAACACTAACACAGTTTTGATACATCAAAGATAAAAATAAGTACTAGATAACAGACATAAAATGTCCGATTTGATTTATAAATCTGAGTATGATGCAATAATGGAATCTCCCGAACAGGTAAATTAAATAAAATATAAAAAATAAACCATTGAGATGAAATATCAAATAACCTCGAAAATATTTTGGGACGCATATCAAACACATGCGAAAAACACTTCTTCATTTCCTCCTATCATGACGCTTGGCAAGGAGAAAGTACACAATATAAAAGAAGTTTGCGATTTATTTGCTATAACATTTCTTCCATTTAATGTAAAAGGTGACGGCTCTCACCACCACTCACGAATACCATCTCCCACTGTACTGCTAGAAATGGAAAACTTCCAAAGAACGCATAAAGTAACAGTAAAATACAATTTAAAATATTTGGAAAATCCAACAGTGCACGTCTCATGAACGTATTATTTAATTTTGATGAAAAAAAAATAATTTTATTCCTGATTTTTAAAGTATATTATTTACGTGTTTAAAATTTACCTCTTTATTAATTATACAGGTAGTGTCATCTACAGGGAAAAAATAATAATGTTTATCAAAATAAATCGTTTGCACAAATTATAAAATCGGTATAGGCTGTGTGGCACATTTGTCCTTTGTCTATCAAGGGCTAAAATAAAAATAAAAGCGCCTTTAAATTTTTAATAGCAACAAAACTGATAAAACTTTAAAATCTTTTCATTAAAAGAACTGTACGTAATAGGCTATTGATATGAATTAGGGAACCAGTTGATGTAATAAAAAACTAAAAACTAAAAAATAAGGAACTGTGCGGGTTACCGCACATATTTCATGTAAATTTATTTCAAGTAGTTTATTTAGGTCACGCAGAAACAATGCATTTGTCACTTGTGAAATCATGTAACTTCCGTACTTTTGCCTATACATCAAATTATAATTCTTTACAATAAATTCAGTGTTAGATCGACTTTCATTGGGTTTGTTTCGGACACTAACTTTCCCTTGCATCCCATCTGCACTCATTCATCTTATATACTGTATACACCTTACAGGAACTAATCTGTAACTATCATCCAATCTCAATCCTCTCTACTCTGTCGAAGACTTTTGAGACACGGGTATATCCTCACCTGTACAATCGTAACATCAAGCCGATTATTAGTAGCAATCATATATGGTTTCCTAACAAAACTATAGATCATGTATATCACTTATAGATCATGTTTCAAATTTGACAGAAGCAGTTGATTATCAACTGCTTCTGTCAAATTTGAAAATAGACAGCATATACACTGATTTTGCGAAGGCCTTCGAAAATGTTGACTACCAAACTGTATTGCTTAAATTGAAGTCATTTGTTGTAAACTAAACTTTTTTACTTGTTGCAAATCATACCTAGAGGCACGAATATTAAAAGTTGTATTGAATGGCACTGAGTCTTATTCATTTACAGCCTTATCGGGAGTGCCACAAGGATCACACCTGGGACCATTATTAATACAATACAATTGCATGATCCTGATTTTAGTAAACCATATATACAGACTGTCCGCCGGAGTACTATCAGATAGATGATAATAATGAAATGAAAATATAAGGCTATCACGGTAAAGCCTTAAAAGGTTCTGAATTGAATTGGTATGTCACTGGAAAAGAGTTTGATGATGTAATAAGCTGTCTAAAGTAATTTGAGACGTATTTAAGGGGCACTAAAATAATAATATTAACTGATCATAAAGTATACCCCGCCATACCTCGCCACGCATTTAGCCAGTTTTTTTGCAGATGCTTCTCATGTGATCCCATATAAATTTGATCAAGATCTGACCAACAATTTTTGAGTTATTTTTAATATTTCGTTTCATCAATTAAATATTGACTTCGACTGACACTCTCATTTTATTTATATTTAAGTTGGTTGTACAAAACTTTTAATTTTACTTCTTGTTATTCATTTATTCTACAAAATAAGCTAATACATTATCACGGTAATTACTCTTATATAAAAATCTAAATAAAATAAAAATTGTTTTTTACCTTCAATATCCGAAGCAGCTTTCATCCTACCAAGGGTCCCGTTATTAGCCCGCCTCAACAATTCCTCAGCCTTTGCTGGCGAATAAACATTAGCCCCGTTCCCAGTGGTGTTGTCGTCGCTGCGTAGCTTCGACAAGTTGTTGTATGACGATCTACTCTGATCTCCGTAGATCACTTCCACACCTGAAAGTATTAAAAGTACCTTATTGTTGTTTTTCCATTTATGACTAAGTAAGTAACAAGAACAGAAACTTTTTTATTCAATTACTTATTAAATTATTATATTTAATGAAATTTGATTTATAAATGAAAAAAATTTGATTATAAATAGTACTCATTTAAAGTTACATTATTTACAACTGGTTCGGAAAAAAGCCTTTGTCCGAGGAAGAACCAGCAAGAAACCCAGCGACTTTAAAAAAACAGTTTACAATCATACACGTTACACAATTGACAACGCGAAACAAATTAGAAATAGATTCCCATCCACTATTATCACCCATAAATTCCTCAATATTATAAAACTTTTTGAGACTTTTCATATAAACTTTTTAAGAACATTCATATCCAATAATTTTCAAAGGGAAATTCCATCATAACTAACAGAGAAAATATTATGCTTTCATCTTAGTTCCTTTTAATATGTTACCCATATTTAATATGCATAGACGTCTATTACAGATATTATCTACCGAAGTTAAATGTGGGTTGCTATACAAAACAACGTCCATCTAATGCTAGCGGCAGAAAAGAATCAAACTTCAGTTTATGTGCGCAGTTGCAAGACTCGACAAAATTCACACCGAGTACGTTCGCGGAAGTCTTGGTGTGCATAAAAATTTCAAAAAGCTCCAGAAAACAGTATCTGCAAACTACATCGGAAACAAAGCCTTTAGTCTGAACTTTTCCGGGCCTAAGAAAGTTGCAGACCGAAAATGCGATCACAGCACCTGTAGATTAACTGAAAGTAATGCGTTGGGTTGAGCAAAGTAGAAGCGAAAAATTGAAATCGCAGGCAGACCACGAAACTTAGTTTAAATAATAACTGAGGAAAGAGAGTGAAAGAAACTTAAAACGTGACAAATTTTCATATTAGTACGTATAAGGACGTGTGAAATCGTCCTCAGTTTCCTAAAGCAATCCAATTTCTCCAGAGCCGTGGTAGCTCAGATGGTTAACGCTCGCTGTAAATATAACAGAACGCGAGTAACCCGGGTTCGATCCCCGCCGGCACCAATGAAATTGTAAATTGCAATTTTAAGCGCTGATTTACCACGAGCTTGGCGGTGAAGTAAAACATCGTGAGGAAACCTGCATGTCTGAGGAATAAGAAAAAAATTTTTTCCAAGACATGTGAAGTTCGCCAACACGCATTGGGGCAGCGCGGCGGACACTTACTTGCCCTAAAACCCTGCCTGGCCTGTGCCCAGCAGAGGGACGTACATAGCCTGTAACTTTACTTTACTTTTATTCATCAAAATCTCTCCAAACATTGGCTGCAACTTCATTGTACTACTGTTTTATGTTGAACATGAAGCCTGTTGATGGCTCCCTGGCGCAGTGGCATTGAATTGTTGTGCTGAGGACTGCGGATTGAATCCCTCACGGCACAAGTGTTTGTATGGCCTACAAATAATTTTTCGGGTCTAGTTGTTTGTCCTTGTGCAATTTTATGTATGTAAACTGCTTCCAAAAGACAGTAAAAAATTCTAGTTTAGGGGTAACTTAATTTTAAACGATTTTTTTGTCTAAAACTGCTATGCTCGGAGGACCAAAAAGATGTGCATTACTATTATATCCGATAGAATGGTTCGATGAATGGATGGATTTCATTAGCACTATTCTTATCATCAAGAAAATCTTACTGTCTGTCTGGAATTTATGTACAGTAACCACGAGGAGTCGTGGAATTTGACAGACCGATGAAGCAGAAGAAGAATATACAGGATGCGTCCACAGATATTGACCTTAGACTGTCTTTACAACCTTTCCCATTGATAAAAGAAAAAATAATAGATAAAGATAAAAGATAGAAACTTGTAAAAAAAATAGATAACTTAAGCGAAGGTATGTACCTTCCTCGTCATATTCTTTGGCGGTCTGTGAGATCTTCATGTAACTTCTCATTTCTAAAAGGAAGTCAATGACAGAATCGTAGTCGTCGGGGACTCCTTTCGCCGGCCAGAAATACCAAAGGTGCGTGAGCTCCCGCCAAGTTCTGGTACTCGTGTTGATCAACTGCACGGTGGAGATGGCGTACTTGTCACGTTGCTCCCGCTTCTTCAATATGATTTGGTAGTCCCCAAAGGTTCTCTTGTTGTCCGACACCTCAGATGGTGGTAGGTACTCGTAGCACTTCTCCTGATTAAAAGGAAAAGGATGTTTGTAGTAATCTGAGTAACTACAGATGAAGACGTAAATGAAAGGTATTTTTATAGACATTTGGGTGACAAACGAGCATACAAGTAGTAAGGGGATGAAGTGCGTCATAGACTAGCAATCTATTCTCCATTAGGAATGGAAATAAAAATGTGTTGTCACCCCTGAAGATAAAGGTGGAATGATTCCTGCATCATATATGTCAACCCTGAGAACTAAGGTAGAATGTCTCGTCACCAGTAAAACAAGTCTCCGGTTCTCGTTACGCCATCTAATCTTTATCAATACTTTAACCTATTTGTTTTTATTAAGTAATTTAGTATTCATTTGTTTAACCATTTACTAAGGATTGAGTATCAAATTTCGAAACATCTTCCCAATCTTTTGGATATATAAGTAGTTAAGTAGGTGGCCCATGGACATATACATCTATCCTTGATAAAGAATCAAAATTCAAATGTATTGTCACTCCTGAGGACTATAATGGAGAATGCCTTGTTTCCAGTAAATTGATATCCGATTCTCTACACTCACCATACGAAACACAGCAGCAGCAAGCTTTGCAATGTTGCCATAACATTTCTTATTGCCCTTTCGTATATTTAAACCGTTGTCAAAATTATTAAATAAAGCTTACCACACCATTCTCCATGTACTCCGTGAGCATAACAATGACTCGCGAGTTCTGCTCCCAGACCATGCGCCAGAAGTCCACCACGGTGTTGGACATCGGTGCTTGGCAGAGTATGTAATAGTTACGTATGTTGCCAGGACCCTGAGAAGTACAACGTACAAATATTAAATATTAAAGTGATATGTATACCATAATCAAGGAATAAATATTTGATGCTGAAATGCAAACTGGGCCCTGCAAGCCTAACATAAAGGGTATTCATCCGGTCGACAAGAGGCCACCATGGGGCACGCTGGTGAGGTCGCGGGTGTGTGGCCTTGCCAATATGCTGCGATGGTGGAACACCAAAGGGTTTAAATCAGTGTGTTTCTGAGATAACTCTTCCTTATCCCCGTATGGCGGGTGTGCATAGGCATTTCCCCATGTAAAAAAGCCTAGCATGAATGAAATTTCCACTTCTTCTTCTTTATGAGCCCCTGAAGCCCACATTAGATATGGTCTTCTCCTATTGTGGCGAGGATTTGCTTTGATCGTCACCCTTGGCAAGCAGACTGACGATTGCAGTACCGGACGTGAACCCCTTAGACGCTGTAGCCCATCGCCAGTCTGGGTATTTTACGTCTGACGTGAATGCGATGTTTACACCACCATCTTCTTTTATAGAACATGGGTGATAAACGAGCACACAGTCTACCTGATGGTAAGTGGATGCTGTGGCCAGTGGCGTAGCTTGCCTTAGACGGGCTCTGTATCAAGATTTGTTAGGAGGCCCAAATGAAAGGCCGAAAAACACTCGCATGAATTAAAATTAATTATATATTGATTATAAGTTAATAATTACTATAAATACTACTTAGGAATTAAGCTAGCCAAACAATTCAAATCAAATATACACTTTTCTTGTCTTGTTCGGCGAACTTAATAGGTCGGGGAAAGCTTTTTCGTATTTATATATACACATTTTTTTCAGTTTTATTACATTTAATTATGACATATATATTATGTGCAATTTTGTTCGATAACTTCTTGTCATCTTGCAGGTAGATGACACAATTACGTTGCTGTAGAAATTTTGGGATTTTTGATCAAAAAATGCGACAAGTCGTTTTGACAGTCCTCTCTTGAAATAAAGTTAACAACTACCCAAAGAATTCTGAAGAGACCGAAACAGGTGAAAACCTGAGGGTGCTAGGTCAGAACTATATGGTGGATGCATTAACACTTCCCAACCAAGCTCTCTCAACTTTTGCTGAGTGGCTTAATATCTATGTGGTCTGGCGTTGTCATGACGAAAGACCACTCCTTTTCTATTGGTCATAGAACATATTCTATGCTATTGGTCAATCCCAGCCGTTTTTTCTCAATTTATTGCTAGAGTCTTACTAGTTGTTGGCAGCAGAGACCCGAACCGATGTTTTTGCCCAGATGTAAAAGCTCATAATAAACGATGCTCTTCTAATTCCACCATATACACAACATCAACTTATTGCGTGTTAATACGGGTTTCGCTACAGTCTGTGAACTTGACTACCCTTTGACCAAGATTTTTTTCGCACGATCTTGTTTTAGGTAATCCACTCCTATCACCAGTGAATAATCTTTGCAAAAACGTTTCAGTTTTATTACGTTTCAATAGAGAATCGCAGTAGTAGTAGTAGTGAGCTCGTATGGTACCTAAATATCTATATCTATCTAATGTATTCGAAGTAGTTATAATACTTAGGTCTCAGACGCTCAGAAATCTTTGTTTAGTTTGAGACATTATGCCCAAACAGCAGTAGAACACATTGACTTTGAAAGACGATTTCGGGTATGAAAATCTCTCACCTTCTGATATTCTTTACAAAAAAAACGCTTCGTTATCTTCTTTCTTTTATTTTTGAAAGCAGTTACACCCCACTCTTTTGATAATCTCTAGACTCGCTCAGCAAACCATGGAAAGAACTTTGATTTCTTATTTCGCTCAGTCCATGAAAAAGATTACTTAGTAAAATGTAAGCTTTCTGTAAGTCATTATTTTCATGCTGTGGAGCTTTAGAAACAGGATTAATAATTTCAAATAGTGTATAAAAAGGGCGACAAGCACTATAAAATTATAGGCTATTTAAAATGGTAATTCTATATTTTCCATTCGTCACGTTCGCCTCTTTAGTGGAAATTAAATTTAGTTGGTACAAAGTTTTCACTTTTAATATAATTCATCATCAAAATAATTTTTCCTTATAGCTGATACAGCGTCGTTTCTTGAAGACCACCAACCATTTTTAGGGTATTTTTATATTATTTAGATGAATCGTTACTTAGAATTGACAAGCGTTTTATACTACTTTTAAAAGAAATATATTTTTTGGGTTGTTCCGTTCATCAACCCTAAAAACCTACCCTAGAGTGGATACTCGCAAACGCGCGTTCATCTATCGTCCGCAGACGGGGTTGATAATCGGAGTTCACTTTTATTTGTTCTTCGGACTGTTTACCCAAAGTACAGTTTAATACAGACACTTTA